>JAGFNQ010002831.1:129009-370205 GCA_024364735.1 Boesenbergia rotunda
AGCCCATTAAGCCAAGCCCATCATGAATTTCATATAATATTATTTTCATGAATTCATAATATTTCATATTCATGAATATATATTTCATAATATTCATGATATATTTCATGAATTTCATAATATTTCATATTCATGAATTCATAATTTTCATAATATTCATAATAATATTTCATGAATTCATAATATTTCATATTCAGAATTCATAATTTCATAATATTCATATAATATTTCATATAAATTTTGGGGTTACAATCCTCCATACCTTATAAAAAGTTCGTCCCGAACTTTAAAATAATTCCGGATACTTTAATCGTATTGCCTCCTCTCGTTCCCATGTGGCTTCTTCGAATTGTTCGTTCCGCCACAGAACCTTTACTAAGGGTACTTCCTTGTTCCTTAGCTTTTTGACTTCCCGATCTAGATCTGAATAGGTCGGCGTTCGGAACTTAGGTTCTCTTGATCTTGTACTGGTTGGGGCTCTATCATTTGATTCACATCAGAGGTACATTTCCTGAGCATTGATACATGGAAGACATTGTGGATAGCCGACATTTCTGGCGGTAACTCCAGTTCGTAGGCCACTTTGCCTACCCGTCTCAGAATCTGATACGGTCCCACATATCTCGGACTCAGCTTCCCTCTCTTCCCGAATCTCATCACCCCTTTCATAGGGGCCACTTTCAGGAATACTGAATCCCCAACCTCAAACTCTAGTGGTCTGCGTCGCTTGTCAGCGTAGCTTTTCTGCCGACTCTGAGCAGTCTCTATCCTCTGGCGGATATTCTTTATAGCCTGAGTGGTTTCGTCTATAATATCCGTCTGGAGTCCCATCTCCTTCTTTTCACCACTCTCAAGCCAGCATATAGGAGATCTGCATTTCCTTCCGTATAGTGCTTCGTACGGTGCCATCCCGATAGTAGCCTGATAACTGTTGTTATAAGCAAACTCTGCCAGGCTCAGGTATCGACACCAGCTTCCCTTGAAATCCAAGGCACAAGCTCGTAACATGTCCTCTAATATCTGGTTTACTCTTTCAGTCTGCCCGTCAGTCTGGGGGTGAAAGGCAGTACTGAATTTCAGCTTCGTGCCAAGAGCCTTCTGCACGTGTCCCCAAAAATCTGAAGTAAATCGACCATCCCTATCAGAGATAATGGTCTTGGGAACCCCGTGCAGTCGGATAATTTCCTTGACGTACAGTTGAGCCAACTGCTCTACTGAGTAGGTCATCCTGATAGCCAGAAATGGGCAGACTTGGTGAGTCTGTCCACATAACCCATATACCATCATATCCGTTCGTCGTTCTAGGCAGCCCCAGAGATGAAATCCATGGAGATGTCTTCCCATTTCCACTCGGGAATTGCTAGAGGTTGCAGAACTCCCCCAGGCCTCTGGTGTTCTGCTTTAACCCTCTGGCAGGTCAAACACATACTGATATAGTGGGCTACATCTCGCTTCATACCGGACCACCAAAACTTGCTCCTCAGATCTTGATACATCTTGGTAGACCCAGGATGCATCGCATAAGGTGTTCCGTGAGCTTCCTCGAGGATTCTTGTCCGTAAGTCGGAGTCGTCGGGAACGCATAATCGGTCCCGAAGATATAAAACTCCGCTGTCTGAAATCCTAAATCCATCGTCCTTGCCTTCGAGAACCTCTTGCTTGATTCTCTGAAGACTCGGATCATGATTCTGCTTTTCCAGAATATCGCCGAACAATGTCGGCGCAATCATTAGGGTGGACAGCTGTCCTGATATGATCTCAATCCCGTAATTCATAATTTCTTCCCCTAAGGGTTGTGACAAAGCCGATAAAGATATCAAAGCAGCACATGATTTTCTACTGAGAGCATCGGCTACCTTGTTGGCTTTTCCCGGATGGTACAGGATTTCACAGTCATAATCCTTGACCAATTCAAGCCATCTACGCTGTCTCATATTCAGATCTTTCTGGGTGAAGAAATACCGCAGACTCTGGTGATCTGTATAAACTTTACACTGGGTTCCATATAGATAGTGCCTCCATATTTTCAGTGCAAAGACCATCGCCGCTAACTCTAAGTCATGGGTAGGGTAGTTTCTTTCATGTTCCTTCAGTTGCCTAGAGGCATAGGCAATTACCTTCCCATTTTGCATAAGCACAGCTCCGAGTCCAAGTTTGGATGCGTTGCTGTACATATCGAAGCCCATATCGCTCTCGGGAAGAGTCAATATTGGAGCGCTAGTCAGCCTCCTTTTCAGTTCCGTAAAGCTCTTCTCACATTCCTCGTCCATACATATTTCTTGTCCTTCTTTGTAAGAGCTGTCATAGGGGCTGCAATCCAAGAGAAGTTCTCTACGAATTTTCTGTAATAGCCGGCTAGCCCGAGGAAACTTCTGATTTCACTGACATTCTTGGGTCTGGTCCAGTTACTCACAGCTTCAATTTTAATTGGGTCCACCATTACTCTTTCCTTGGAGATAACATGTCCCAAGAATGATACTTGATCGAGCCAGAACTCGCATTTAGAAAATTTAGCATACAGTTGTTCCTTCCGAAGAATCTGTAGTACTATACTCAGGTGCTCAGCATGTTCTTCGGGAGTTCTCGAATATATAAGGATATCGTCGATAATGACGATGACAAATCTGTCGAGGAATGCCGAGAATACCCGATTCATTAAATCCATAAACATAGCTGGAGCATTGGTAACTCCAAATGGCATAACTACTAACTCATAATGTCCGTATCTGGTTCGGAAAGCCGTCTTCGGTATATCCTCCTTTTTCACCCTGACTTGGTGATAACTAGATCTCAGGTCAATCTTAGAGAAAACCGTGGCTCCCTTCAGTTGATCGAACAGGTCATCTATCCTGGGTAGAGGGTACCTGTTCATGATCGTCACGTTGTTCAGCGCCCGATAGTCGATACACATTCGCATCGACCCATCCTTCTTTTTCACGAACAGTACGGGAGCTCCCCAGGGAGAATGACTAGGGCGGATGAGTCCCTTGTCAAGCAGCTCCTGTAACTGTCCCTGTAATTCTTTTAATTCCGTCGGCGCCATACGGTACAGTGCCTTAGTGATAAGTGTCATTTTGTTGATCATTTTATATGTTTAAATCTGTGTTTGACCCATATTTTACTTGTGTAATTGTGGATTTACCCTAGGTTCTAGGATTTGTATTCTTTTTGGACTTAATTGTAAATTTTGATATTTTTGAGTTGTTTTGTCACTAAATTTGTGATCTACTCTTGTAGGCTTGAAGGGATCATGGACCTAGGTCAGGTTGGGTCAAATGTTGGATCAAAAATGGACTAGATCAAGTGATCAAGGATTGACTCATTTGGACCGTCCGATGCAAGAACGGTTAGATCTAGACCATCTGAGAACTTCTGATCAATCCGAGCTGGGTTTAAGGCTAATCAAGTGATCAGATCAAGATCTGAGAGTTCTAGCTAAATCAGAGACCATCTAGCCGTTGGATCATGATCGGAGTGTTCTAGACCATCCATACAAAGATCAAGGTGATCTGGATCATCCGTTGAAGTCTGGCAGATCGAGCTACCACAAGGATGATCTAGACCTTGATTGAGATCTGGAAATTTTGAATCAAATCGGACGAAGATCCACCGTTGGATGAAGCGGGATCAATATCAGCCGTCCGTTGCTTAACTACTTAAACGACATCTCTGTTCAGATCTGGTGTCGCGACCTCACTTCTCCCTTTCGTTCTTCAGCTCGTTCTCTTTGATTTTGGCATCGTTTTCCTTCAAATTTCTTCCATCAGAGGCGTGGCCGAATCGATCACAACCTTGGAGCAAGATCTGAATCTTTGGAAGAGCTTCCAATGGAGATTTAATCACTGATTTGCAGCTGTGCGCAATTCTGCGATCAGATCTGAAGTTGGAGCGATTTTCCATCGATTTGCGAGCTTAAGGGGTTCTTGGCTTGCCCTTGCGTGACGAACAAGGTGGTTTTGAATCAAGGATTGGTCGAGGCTTAGTTTAATTGCATTTATTCTTGTTTGTAGCTGTAATCTCGATTTCGTTTCAGCAATTCTGTTTTCTGAATTTGTATCAGTTTGTTACTTTTATTTCCTGATGCTGTTTTTCTTTAATTAGGTTTTAAATCTGTAAGACAATTAGTTATGGAGTTTGTTTAGATAATAATAGCTTTAAATCTTAGTTCAAATTGTGTTTTGCTGTTTGCGTATCAGAATTTAAGTTGTGTATCAGATTTTGATCTGCAGTTTCAATTTCAGTTCTGAATTCATATCAGTTGTTTTGGTTCTTTACCTTCAGTTGTTTCAGCCTTCATTTCGTGTCAGTCTGCAAGTAGTTAACTAGGAAACTAGTCTAGAGAACAATTATCCTAAATTCAGTTAATTTCGTGCTTAGTCCATTTCTGAACTTCTTTTCAGCTGTGCGTATCAAGGTTACTGTTGTGTATCTGTTTTTATCAATCTGCATTTCAGTTCTTATTGTGATTTCCTGACTTTTGTATCGAGAGAGTTTGGTTTACCTTTTGAGATCACTTAATAGATAATTCCATTTGCATGGCAATGGAAATTGAGAGCTGAGTTCATGCCTTTAATCTGCCCTGTTCTTGTGCATTAGTTTAGTTTCATGTGAAGCAGTTTGATTTCAACAAATGTTTCTGAATTGGCCAGATTCCATACTGCAGTTTTAGTTCATCACTTTTGCAGCTAGTTTCGAGCATTAGAGTCACTTGGCTTGTTGGTTTGACACTTATTTGAATTGTTCTATTATTTCTGCTAATAGTTTAGAAATTCCTGCACATTATTTCTGTTTTCTGGTGTTTTCTGAGTGGATCAATGTTTGGCTCTTAATTCCTTCACTTGGTTTCGAATTCTTCTTCCCTAATAGCTTGGTTTCCAAATTAAATTGATCAGCTTCCATTTTTGAATTGTCATGTTTAGTTCTTGCACTTGAAATCAATTTGGCACATTAGTTCCTTTTACTTCTCGCATATCAAGTATCCTTTTATTCATTTCTACATTTGTATCAAGTGAGGTTCGGCTCTTAGTGGTAACTCCTGGAGTTTACTACAATTGGAAGTGTAGACTTGTATTTTAATTCAGATTTATTTCCAAGTTCGGATACTTTGAATTGGTTCATTAAATTTCCATAGATTGAATTTTAATTGCTTTTACTTAGCTTAAGTTTGTTTAGTTGAGTCACTTCTCTTCATTGAGTTGTCATTTTCTTTTATTTGCAAACAAAACCCACATTTTATTTGAAACCCAAAACATTACGACACATAAACTCGAGTACGAATTGAACAACTTGAACTAGCCCTTGGAAAAATACGACCTGTGGCCCCTTTACTACGTTTTCATATTTTGATTGCAAAAAGGGTTTCCAGCACATTTATAAATTTCTAAATTCTGATGGATCTACATTCGTGACAATTTTAATTAGCTAAATTGGATCCATCAAATTTTTGGCGCCGTTGCCGGGGAATACACTAGTTGAGTTGTTTGATTTTTGCTTGTGTACTCATTTCATATTTTTCTTGATTCATTTTTCTTGCACTTACTGCTATACCTTCTGAGTTGATTTTATTTGATTCATTTTTCTCTATACTTGTACTGCGATTTGTTCTTGTTTTTTATGACCAGGTCTACAGGTGGTAATCTTGAGGATTTTGACCCTGAGATTGAGAGGACTTTCAGAGCTAGGAGGAGCCAGCTCAGTGTTTCAGAGGCTTTTGATATTATTCCTTCTCAGTCTATTCCTACTTATTCAGTTGATCAGATGGCAGACCACCAAAAGACTATGAAAGAATTGGCAGCACCAGATACTTCATTCCAGTATTCTAGCATTGCCTATCCAGAGCTGGGTGGAGATTTTGAGCTCAGATCTGGACTTATTCATCTTTTGCATAAGTTTCAAGGTTTATCTGGGGAGGATCCAAACAGACACTTGCATGAGTTTCATGTTGTTTGCTCTACTATGAAGCCTCAGGGCATTTCAGAGGAAGACATCAAACTGAGGGCTTTTCCATTTTCTTTGACTGGAGCAGCTAAGGACTGGTTTTATTACTTACCTACGGGGTATGTGTCTAGTTGGATTTCCATGAAGAAGGCTTTCTTAGAAAAATATTTTCCAGCCTCCAAAACAGCAATTATCAGAAAAAGTATCTGTGGCATTCAGCAGATAGTGGGAGAGACACTCTATGACTACTGGGAAAGATTCAACAAACTTTGTTCCAGTTGCCCCCAGCATCAGATTAGTGAGCAGCTCCTCATCCAATACTTTTATGAGGGATTATTACAAATGGATAGGATTATAATTGATGCAGCAGCTGGAGGGGCTTTAGTCAACAAAACCCCACATCAAGCCAGGGAGCTTATTTCAAATATAGCTAAGAACTCACAACAATTTGGAAGCAGAGCACTATCTACGAGAGGGGTTAATGAAGTTCAAGGGGTTCCTAATGATCAAAAGGAGATTAGTAGTGCATTGTTAGAACTCACATCAGCTGTTAAGCAAATGGGTCTTCAGATTTCAAGGGTTTCAACTCCTTCAGCACCTCCACAATCAAATCAAATGGTGATGAGTGTATGTGGTATTTGTTCTAGCAAGGAGCACACTTCAGATTTATGTCCCAACCTACAACAAGATGAGTCAGTAGCAGCTTTGGTTAGGGGACAATTTCAAGCTAGGAACAATCCGTACTCTCCTACTTACAACCCCGGGTGGAGGGATCATCCAAACTTGAATTATGGGAATTCTTTTTGCCAACAAGGCCCACCACAACAACAAATGCAGCAACCCCAACCAATTTTCCAGCATGTTCAGCAGCAGCCCCAACAATCACAGCCACAAAATCAGCAAATTCAGCCCCTAAATCAGCCTTTCCAACAACAATTTCAACAGCCATTTCAAGGGTTTCAACAAGGTTTTCAAGGGAATCTGAGTTATCAACAGCCGTATCAACCTCCACAGCAACAAGTTCAACAACCGCAGCAAAATTTCCAGCCTTGGAACTCAAGTTTTCAGCCCCAAAACCAAGGATTTCAGCCCAACCAATTTCAGCCTTCACCTCAACAAGTTCCTTTTCAAAATCAGAATTTTCAAGGGTATAATTCTCAACAAAATTCCTCAACATTCCAACATTCTTATCAGCCTTTCCAACAGCAATATCAGCCATCATTTCAGCCCCAACAGTCCCAAATTCAACAAACACAACAAGGAAATCTTTTTGCCGCTATACAAAATCTTAAGAGGCAAATTGGGCAAATAGCTAGTGGCATAAATCAAAGCAAAGCTCAAGGATCAAGTCAACTACCTTCCCAAACTGTTCCTAACCCTAAGGGAAACGTTAGCGCAATTTATTTAAGAAGTGGGAAGGTTGCATCAACTGAAAATGACCCAAGAGCTAAATTTTCAGAAAACAGGGCAGCATCTTCACTTCCAGCCCAAATCAGTGCCGAAACCACTCCAATTTCAATGGATACCACTCCTAGCTCGTGCCCAACTACTTCATCTAGCAATCCTCCAATTTTGGTGGAAAACGAAGCACAAATCAGTGGCGAGACAGATTCTACAGCAACTCCAAAAAACAGGGCAGCAACTCAAAAATCAGCCTCACCCATTTCGGTTCATGAGGAGGAAGTTCCTATTCCTTTGCCTTTTCCAAATGGGAGAACTCCAACCAGAAGACAAGGGGAAGAGGAGAAAGCAAAAGAGTACAATGAACTGGTAAAACTTTTTAGTAAAGTTGAAATTAATGTACCCTTGCTGACAATGATTAAACAGGTTCCTAAATATGCAAAATTTTTGAAAGATCTTTGTGTTAACAAGAGGAAGCTTAAGGAAAATGAAATGGTCAGCATGGGGAAGAATGTTTCATCACTTATCCATGTCATACCTCAGAAATGTGAAGACCCTGGCATGTTCACTGTATCTTGTGAGATAGGGAGCACCACGCTACATGATGCCATGCTTGACTTAGGAGCTTCTATTAATGTCATGCCCAGGACAGTCTTCCAGATGCTTGGCATTGGACCTCTACAGCCCACTGAAGTTGTGATTCAGTTAGCAGACCGGAGTCAGACCCGCCCGGCAGGAGTTATTGAAGATGTTTTGGTTAAAGTGAAAGAATTGATTTTCCCTGCGGACTTCTACATCCTAGACATGGAGGGAGAGTACCTTGCACGTAGATCCCCACTTATCCTCGGAAGGCCTTTTCTGAAGACTGCAAGAACCAAAATTGATGTATATGCTGACACCCTTTCGATGGAGGTGGGAGACACAGTGGTCCAGTTTAGCATTTTTGATGCCATGAAGGACCCTAAGGGAAATCGTTCTATTCTGAGCATAGACACTGCAGATGAGATTGTTGAGGCACCTAGCGTTGCTGATGATGGTATTTTTGATATAGTGGGAGGAGAGTTATTTTCAGAGGAGGTTTCACCTGATTTTTCTTGTTTTGTATTTTGTGATGATGTTATTTTTGATAGCCCTAATCTTTTTAATGAGGTTGTTGCAGAGATTACTCAGGAGGCATGCACAGGAGATTATTCTATAGGTGTAGGGGATTGCACAGAGCCCCAGGGACCACCACCACCTTCAGAAAGTGTAGGGACTTGCATGATTGGAGCAAGTACCCAAGGATCACCTATTCTAGTTGATTGTTCACCAGATTTTGAGCCCGAGATGGAGGTATTTCTTGTAGATCCAATAGACATTTCTCATCCAGATCAGGTAAGTATTTCTTCTTTTCCTTTAGAGAATTTTAGGGAGATGTCTAGATTTGCATGTGAAGAATATCTTGATTCATCATTTGTGAAAAATAATTGTGAAAATTCTTTAGAGGTACCCAGGCTTGATTTTATGCATTGTATGATATTCATGAGACAGATTATGCTAAAATTGATTTTGAAAAATTTTTAGAGCCTGAAATTGAAATTGTTTATTGTGAAGAATCTCTGGCTATCTCTTATGCTGAAATTGAATGTGAAAAACTTCTAGAGGTACCTGAGATTGATTTTATGGATTGTGAAACTTTTCTTGATATACCTCAAGTAGAATATGCTTGTGAAAAATTCATTGAGGTACCCAAAATTGACTTTATTGGATGTGATGCATTTTTAGATACATGTTATGTAGAGATTGATGATATTGCATTTTTATCTTACCCTGCACGCTTGAGGAAGGTTTTACATGATTTTGCAGGGTCTCAGAGATTTCTTGAGTGGGTTCTACATCTAAACAGTCCTCAACCACCTGGGAGATTTTTCAAAAAGAATAAAGAGGGAGGAGATGAACTTGCTTTAACTTATAACACTCCACCTCAGAAGTGGCTATTGTATTTAAATCACCTTCGGCCACCTGGACATTTTATTGTGAAGAATAAGTGTGGGGGAGTGATGCAAAATAAAATTGAGCAAATGAAGGAAATTGTTTTAGCTACTCCTACTCCTCCACTACCAAGATGGAGATTATTTCTTGATAGACTCCGACCGCCAGAAATAAAAGGGAGTTTACTTTTTCTTGCATTTTCTTTCATTACTATTTTCCTCTTTATGTTTGCTAGAAGTAGAATTTTCTTTTGAAATAAATTCTTGCTAATAAATGCATGAGTAGAGTAGAATTAATAAATAGGCATTAAAAATGCTATTTTATGTCTTTTGGCACTTTTCCTTGATTAATAGGAATAAATGTATCTCTTTAGGTTATTTTCATAGCATTTTAGAGTCTTTTGAAAACAAATTAAATTTGGTTGTTAAAACTTAGGATTTGAGCTCATGGATGAAATCTTGGATGCTTGAGTACTACTTGGCCATGGATGCTTGATTGAGGACTTGAGATGAATAATTTTTACCTAGTGAGGGTTAGCCTTATTTTTGTGAAACATACATGTGATTGTACTCTAGAACTTGCTTAGGTTCTTTCAAAATCATATTTCAATGTTTAGATCACTTCTATAGAGGCTAATAAATTTGTTTACCTTTCCATGTCAATTTTGGCAAAAATCATGTTCATTCTATTTTCTTTCCTTATTTCCTATTCCTAACCATGCTTTCTAGGGACTTGTTTGTTTGGAGATGTTCTTTGATATGATTTTGCCCGAGACGGACAAAAGATTAAGTGTGGGGGAGTGGATAGTATGATGGAAACATTTGAAAAAAAAAAATTCATTTCATTTTTGAGTTGAAGCCAAAAATTGCCAATTGGAGTGGAGTTTGGTATCAAGATCAAGCAAGAAAAAGTAGTTAAGGGATACAACAGTCGAGGCATCTAGATTCTTGCTCATTCTTTGAAAATCAAAGGAAAACAAATGGTAAACAATGGAAAAAAAAAATCTGCAAAAGAGAGGAAGTAATTAGCACGCAAATGAAGAGGATGTATCAAAATTTGCATTGGTACATGTTTCGGCCATGATATTAGAGGATGAATTGCAGCTGTGATAACTTGAAGTCAATGCAGGAATTATTTGCCAAGTCAAAGTCAGTTGAAGAAGGAAGGAAAAGGGTTCTTGTGAGGCATTAGTTTGATCAAAAACAGATTTAGATTGATTTGAATTGAAAGAAAATGCAATGAACTGAATCTGTGAGTGTGGAATGATACAATCTGAATTTGGAGCAAGCTGTGAAGTGCTGAAATTATTGGGAAGCTGAAAAATAGGAAACAGTTTGAAAAAAAAAACAGAAAAAAAAAAGTTTGTATCAATTTGAAGTTGATTGTGCCATGGATGGAATTTGAATTCGCTGAGCTGAAATTCTCAAGTGAAGCATTACACAAGTCTGAATCATTTGGTGTGAATCTGAAACATGAAACCCAGAAAAAAAAACAGAGAAAAAGTAAACAGAAAAAAAAAACAGTTGCAAGTTGAAAAGAAAAGAAAAAAAACTATGAGAAGAAAAGCTGGGCACCATGTAACTGAGAAGAATGAAGGAGAGAATGAGTAGATACATCAGCTGCAACCGAATGTGAAGCTAGCAGCTGGTGTGGAAAAAAAACAGAAAAAAAATTAAAAAAAAACAGTTTGAGAAAAGAAAAGGAACAAAGTTGATACACCATTGAGTTTCGGCATCATGAATTAGTGAAGATACTCTCCTCCAAATTGAGAATTTGCTCTATTACATTCTGATGACAGTAGAGAGAAAGAAAAAGAAAAAAAAATTCAGAAAAAAAAAAGAAAGAAGAGCAAGTTGGCACACAAGAGGAAATTGGCACAAAGGAATTATTGAATACTTTTCATAAGATTTTTGAAGGGCATTGCAAAGCATCACTTCATCACACTTTGACTTCATTATATGGACTGAAAGGAGGGCGAAAATGCATCAAGAATATCCTTGAACATCCAAGTCTTCCATTTCATTCAAATTAGCTATTTACTTTGCTTTTATTCCATTTCTACCATTTCCTATTTCTTTCACTTTTGAATAAACTTTTATAGATGATTGATTCTAATCTTGAATAATGGTAGAGAGTAGATAATAAGCAAGCTTATGGTAGTGCAAGAAGCATGTGTGTATGAGTGAGCTCCATTTTCATCATGAACTTAGCACTTAGGAGGAGAGCCACCAAAAATTACCTTGAAAGGTCCAGAGAGTGAAATTCATCTCAATGACTCATGAAGGTTGAATTTGTTAAGTTGTTGATTTAAGGACAAGGTACTAATCTATAGAGCTTAGATTTTTGAGAATTAACTACCCTAGGTAATTTCTTTTCAATTGCTTCTACTCATGTTTGGGAATAACCTAGGGGATACATATTTAGTACTTTTCACGAGACGCTCAAGCCTAAGTGTGGGGGAGTTGATAAGTGTCATTTTGTTGATCATTTTATATGTTTAAATCTGTGTTTGACCCATATTTTACTTGTGTAATTGTGGATTTACCCTAGGTTCTAGGATTTGTATTCTTTTTGGACTTAATTGCAAATTTTGATATTTTTGAGTTGTTTTGTCACTAAATTTGTGATCTACTCTTGTAGGCTTGAAGGGATCATGGACCTAGGTCAGGTTGGGTCAAATGTTGGATCAAAAATGGACTAGATCAAGTGATCAAGGATTGACTCATTTGGACCGTCCGATGCAAGAACGGTTAGATCTAGACCATCTGAGAACTTCTGATCAATCCGAGCTGGGTTTAAGGCTAATCAAGTGATCAGATCAAGATCTGAGAGTTCTAGCTAAATCAGAGACCATCTAGCCGTTGGATCATGATCGGAGTGTTCTAGACCATCCATACAAAGATCAAGGTGATCTGGATCATCCGTTGAAGATCTGGCAGATCCGAGCTACCACAAGGATGATCTGGACCTTTGATTGAGATCTGGAAATTTTGAATCAAATCGGACGAAGATCCACCGTTGGATGAAGCGGGATCAATATCAGTCGTCCGTTGCTTTAACTACTTAAACGACATTCTCTGTTCAGATCTGCGTCGCGACCTCACTTCTCCCTTTCGTTCTTCAGCTCGTTCTCTTTGATTTTGGCATCGTTTTCCTTCAAATTTCTTCCATCAGAGGCGTGGCCGAATCGATCACAACCTTGGAGCAAGATCTGAATCTTTGGAAGAGCTTCCAATGGAGATTTAATCACTGATTTGCAGCTGTGCGCAATTCTGCAATCAGATCTGAAGTTGGAGCGATTTTCCATCGATTTGCGAGCTTAAGGGGTTCTTGGCTTGCCCTTGCGTGACGAACAAGGTGGTTTTGAATCAAGGATTGGTCGAGGCTTAGTTTAATTGCATTTATTCTTGTTTGTAGCTGTAATCTCGATTTCGTTTCAGCAATTCTGTTTTCTGAATTTGTATCAGTTTGTTACTTTTATTTCCTGATGCTGTTTTTCTTTAATTAGGTTTTAAATCTGTAAGACAATTAGTTATGGAGTTTGTTTAGATAATAATAGCTTTAAATCTTAGTTCAAATTGTGTTTTGCTGTTTGCGTATCAGAATTTAAGTTGTGTATCAGATTTTGATCTGCAGTTTCAATTTCAGTTCTGAATTCATATCAGTTGTTTTGGTTCTTTACCTTCAGTTGTTTCAGCCTTCATTTCGTGTCAGTCAGCAAGTAGTTAACTAGGAAACTAGTCTAGAGAACAATTATCCTAAATTCAGTTAATTTCGTGCTTAGTCCATTTCTGAACTTCTTTTCAGCTGTGCGTATCAAGGTTACTGTTGTGTATCTGTTTTTATCAATCTGCATTTCAGTTCTTATTGTGATTTCCTGACTTTTGTATCGAGAGAGTTTGGTTTACCTTTTGAGATCACTTGATAGATAATTCCATTTGCATGGCAATGGAAATTGAGAACTGAGTTCATGCCTTTAATCTGCCCTGTTCTTGTGCATTAGTTTAGTTTCATGTGAAGCAGTTTGATTTCAACAAATGTTTCTGAATTGGCCAGATTCCATACTGTAGTTTTATTTCATCACTTTTGCAGCTAGTTTCGAGCATTAGAGTCACTTGGCTTGTTGGTTTGACACTTATTTGAATTGTTCTATTATTTCTGCTAATAGTTTAGAAATTCCTGCACATTATTTCTGTTTTCTGGTGTTTTCTGAGTGGATCAATGTTTGGCTCTTAATTCCTTCACTTGGTTTCGAATTCTTCTTCCCTAATAGCTTGGTTTCCAAATTAAATTGATCAGCTTCCATTAATTAGAATGAAGAGAGAATATTTTACGATTAAAATATCGTTCAACTTATTTTTAAAAATGACAGAATATGTCAAATAAATCAGATTTTCTTTGTATAGGAAAAATCCAAGTGTATTTACTAAAATAATCAATGAAGGTAACATAATATAAAAAACCATGGTTAGATAAGATAGGTGTAAGACCCCAAATATTAGAATAAATTATTTCAAGTGGAAAATCAGAAACACGTTCAGATGAAAAATAAGGTAACTTATGACTTTTAGATTTCATACATGCCTGACATGAATGAGATAGAGATAAAATAAAAAAAATAGGAAATTATACGTATTTATGATCGACTGAACAATACAAAGGGAAGGATGAGCAAGTCGAGCATGCCAGGATGATTTATTTGTGCGTTCACCAATAAAATCTTTGATTGAAGAATTTTGAAGATAGTAGATACTAGAGCAATCTAGGAACCTTGGGTTTTGATGTTTGGGCAAAGGTTTAAGTTAGGTTTATTGTTGTATTTGATATGCATTGTGAGAATGCAGGATATAGGTACAACAGGAGAAAAGTCCAAGTGGGATCTTGGCAAAGGAAGACCCAACAACAAGGACCGAGGCCAAAGGAAGCTCCAGAAGGTAAGACGTGAAGGATGGAGAGACATCCGAGGGATGCAAGGCTGATGGAGGAGGCTAGAAGGCTAGGTCTAGGTTGGTCGGGCGATGACAAGTGCTGAGTGACTGTACTCGGAGTTGAAATCCTAAGTTTAGGGTTTGGGCAGTCGATTGCTGCTTGGAGCAATCGACCGATGTTGGGCACAAAAAGATCAGTCGACTGGTGTCGGCTGGAATTCGAACGTTGGGCTGTAACATTCGAGTTTGGGTGGACCAGTCGACTGGTGTTGGCACCAGTTGATTGGTAATGGCTATTTCAGGGTCAAGCTCTATTTAAGAGAGCTCGGTTTGACTGAGTAAAGGTTGACGAAATAAGCTTGTGTAAAGCTTATTAGTAGTCTACCAAGCTCAAGTGTGTGTGCAAGTGTTGTGGTGAGGTTTCTCCACCCACAAGGAGTGACATGAGCTAACCGGAGGCTATCCGGGGAGTCATCCACCGACGGATTGAGATCATCCACCTTACGGACAGCCGTTGAGTAGGAGTTTTATCTCCAAATCACATAAATTGGTTTATCTCTTCTTGTTGTTAGTTTTAGTTATTTATTATTCTACTTGCGCACTAAGAACGTGTAGGACGAGAACCATGATTGAAGTGAGTGATCAGCTATTCACCCCCTTTAACCGGTGCATCGATCCCCAACAAGTGGTATCAGAGCGAGGTTCGCTCTGTAGGACCGGTGTCGTCGATAGAGGGGGAGGGGCGGAATATCGACTTAGAAATCTTCACAGAAAAACTTTGTAGACATTTCGTTCTAAACAGAGCGTTAGTAGCAGCGAAAAAACAATAGAAATAACGAACAGAATGAACGACACAGATTGCACGCGGGATTTTTTACTTGGTTCCTGACCCCCCAGGGTCAGTATATCCAAGGTCTATGCACGGGAATGCCCGTCCACTATTGGTCTCCTTTCCGGACTTTCCGGAGGCGGAGAAACCCGTCTTACAGTGCAATAATTACAAACAAAAGTATATGAAATTGAGTGCAAAATAATAAAAGCAAACTAAAACAATTAAGGTCGAAGACTCGGCCGATCTGGATCTCCGAAGTGTCGCGCACTTCCTCCTGGAGCCTCCCGGTCGTAGAGCCTCGTCGTTGTCGCTTTTTCGTTAGTCAGAATGCTCAGAATGGACTTGGAAGTTGTGTCTTGAGCCTTAGGGTCGAAGCCCCTTTTATAGGCTTTATTCGGGCGCCTGTGATCACCGAGGCGCCCCAAAGGGCTTGGCAAACTTTATCTCCGCGCCGAACTCGTCGCAGCTGATAAAACCTTTGACCAGGGCGCCCTGGACCTCCCAGGCGCCTGAGTGAAAGCTTATCTCTGCTTCGAACTCGCAGCAGCAAATACAGCTTTTAACTTGGGCGCCTGTATCATCCCGGGCGCCTGAATAGAAGCATGTTCTGCCTTCTTCGACTAAAGCATTTTTCCTTCTTTGACTCAGGCGCCCCTATTGATGGGGGCGCCTGGATCCTTTTGGGCGCCCCCATCAATGGGGGCGCCTAGCTTGGCTGTGTTCCAGCCCTATTGTGAGTTGTTTGCCTACTTTGTCTTCCATTCTAGGTACCTGCAAGATACAAAAATACAAAGCAAATATACACACATTCTTAACCTTAAGGACTTGGTTCTGACTTCGGATTTCCATGAAACCCTAGGTCGAACCGACGCAAGTTCCCACCCCCGAGAACGCGCCTTTCACCTACTCCTTTCTGGAGACGGTTGTCACCCCGTCCTTCGGGTGGACTTTTGCTTAGCCTCCGATACTCTCGGATCTCGAGACGTCCGAACCCAGACCCGTCTCTACTTTTGTCCTTAGTCATCGCTCAGCTAAGTTGCTCAGCCCCTCGGACCAAGACTTCGTGCCCAAACCCTAAGTCTAGGACTTCGGTGCCCAACCCCCGGTCAGATCTTCGTGCCCAATTCCTCGAACCAGGTCTTCGGTGCCCAACCCTCGGCCAGGACTTCTTGCCCAATCCTCGACCAGGTCTTCGTGCCCAACTTCCAGTCAGGTCTTCGGTGCCCAGCCCTTTGCCAGGACTTAGTGCCCAATCCATGATCAGGACTTAGTGCCTAGGTTTGCTAGGACTTTCTTTCACTTTAGTACTCCTCATTTGCTCACCCTTCCCTTGTTCAATGTATCACTGACTTAAGTATATTGTCAAACATTCAAACACTTAGAGGAGGACATCACTGATGCAACTTGCACCAACAATCTCCCCCTTTTTGATGTTTGACAATATCTTAAATTAGATTGGTTGAAAGGACTAAATTTTAACTCTTGGGATCAAATGAAAAAAAATGATCTAAGTTTTGAAAATCCATTTTAATCCTCTGGGAAAAATAGGAAAAAAAATTTCTAACTTTCACTCTCCCTCTTTTCATTTAGATCCATTTAAAAAATTTCTCTAACTTAACTCTCTTCCCCTTTGTCATACATCAAAAAAATGACCAAAACACTTGCACCAATAATAAAATATTTTCTATTGAAGGTACTTAGTATAATTTTTGAAATCATAGCAAAACTAAGTACTTAAATTTCCAGAGAAAAATCCACTTTGAAAAGTATTGCAAGCAAATATCAAAAAAAATGTTTTTTGAAACATGCTAGTATTTGAAGAAATACCTGTACCTTTAAAAAAATGCAAGTACTTTTGAGATATATTGTATATTTTTGAAAAATATAAGTAACTTGAAAGATATTATGCATTTTTTGAAAAATATTTGTAATTTTGAAAAATATAAGTACTGTTTGAAAAATATTAGCATTTGAAAAATATAAGTACTTTTTGAAAAATATTAGACTTTTTTTAAAACAAAATATTTTACTTGACTAGGTTTCTTTTCCGGTCTGACATAATCCTAGGAAATCTTGTCGACTACAAGAATATTTTCCTAAGTGTCCTGAAAATTCTTCAAACTCAAGTAAATATTATTTTCCAAAAGTATTAAAAAATTTTTAAAAAATAACAGTATTTAAACAAACTCCCTTTTGTTTTCAGAAGGATTTAAACAATACAGTACATGAAAACATATTATTTTGAAATTAACAATTCTTTCAGTTTGACCTCCCCCTAAACTTGACCCAGTCCTAGGAAGCTTGTTGACCACAAGTACTCTTCCTCTGAGTCTTTAGGGTTGGTTCTAGCTCAAAAGAATTATCGAAAAAAATAGTTTTGAAAAATACTTGTCAGAAAAACTTCTTTGACTTAAACTCCCTCTAAATTTGACACATACTAGGAGTCTTTGTAGATCATTATGTAGACCTCCTCTATGTCTTTAGGGTTTATCAAAATCAAAGTAGCAGGTAATTTTTGAACAGATAATCTTTTAATGCATAAGCCTTTTTCAAAAACACAAGTGATCGTAATTATAAGTACAGTTTTCGAGAAATATTTTCAAATGATAGTAATGTTTAAAAAAACATTTTCAAAGAAAAAAACTCCCCCCATACTTGACACCGTTTGACTCTATCTAAGTGCCTTAAGGAACTTTAGTGTTGTCCTAAGAGGCTTATGTCTAATTGTGTAAGTCAAACAATTTTCAAAAGGATATAATTTTTGAAAACATATAATATATAATCAATCAGACAAGCATGAATTCCATAAAAACATTATTATGTTAAAGCACTATTTTGAAAATATAATTTTAGAAAAATATTCTAACAATTTTGAAAAACTATTTTGAACACTATTTTGCAATTCATTGGTCCTTAACATCTCACCTATTCTAGATGTCTCATTACAGCAAGCATGGTTGTCTTATGAGTGTATTGTGAGATGCTTGAATCATTTTTCTTAATTTATTATTAAATCTAAGATTTAATTGAAACATGTGTTAGATTCAAATTTATCAAATAGTAAAGTGAATTTGATTTTTGGTAATCAGCTTCCAGGTCTTGGCGAGGCACAAGACCTTCTTTGGTCGTAGCCTTATTGGATCATCAACCCTTTCCTTGACAAAGCCTTTTATCGAAAATTCATTTTCAAATTATTTCTTGAAAAATTTTGGACTAACTAGCTTAGGTTTTGGATCGGTAGCTTCGGCTAGTTCTACCAAAAAGGCTTCCCTAACGTACTATCATCTCACTTCCACCTAATACTAGGTTGATCAAGTTTCAATTATTCTTTTTCCTATAACCGTTCTAAATCATGCGTAAAATTAAACATGAATGACATGGCATATATTTAAAATAAATAGTAGATGCATGTACATGGCGGCTATGGATGAGTCAAACAAATCAAGACATTTTTACTTAAGTTTCTAATGATATATCAAATTTCCGAGTTGATACATGTCGTGTTAACCCGCAAATATGTCAACCCACTTTGACATATTTATTGTTATTTAGTTTTAATTGTTACAGTTTGGATAAGATTTTATTTAATTCGAGTTTAAGTTACTTAAGAATTAATTGGATCTAAATTCAGAATTAATTAAGGTTGAATTAATTAGGAATTTGAATTAATTAAGGATTAGTTGAATTTGAAATTAATTAAGGATTAATTGAATTAAAATTAATTAAGAATTAATTGAATTAAAATTAAGGTTTAATTGAATTAGAATTAATTAGGGATTAATTGAATTAAAATTAAGGATTAATTGAATTAGAATTAATTAAGCCTTGAATAATTAAGATTGAAATGATTAATTAATAGTTGTGGGTTTAAGTTCATAATTTTCATTATTTCTAAAATCTCTGATTCATCCACTATTTCTTCTCTATTTATTTTTACAAGTCATTCTAAAAATTCTGATTTGTTTGAATCTTTGTAAATTTTATTAACTACAGCCTTAATTTCAATTTCCTGCACATTCTCATCATCAAGATTATCTCTTTTTATATCTTCATAATAGGTGGAGTAATATGGGTCACTAGTTAATATTTCAGGATTATCCAAGAGGATAATTAAATTATTATCTAAAGAGACTTTATCTCCACTATCCTCAGAATTATCCTTATTATCCTCAAAAATATTTTCAACAAAATTATTCTTATCCTCAGAAATAATTTTAATAATTTCAAGATTATCTTCAAAAATATCTTCACTAATTTCAGAATTACCTTCAGAAATATTTTCACTAATTCTAGAGATATCTTCAGAAATATTTTTAAGAATTTCAAATTTGAATTTAGAGTTATCCTTAAGATTTTCAAATTAAAATTCAGAGTTATCTAAAGGATTTTCAAATTTGAATTCAGCGTTATCTAAAGGATTTTCAAATTTAAATTCAGAGTTATCAGATTTAATTTCTAAATTATCTTTCAGGATTATCAGAATTTTCAGAATTAAAATTAAGATAAATTTCAGAATTAATTTCAGAATTGATTTTAGAAATTAATGAATTAACCTTAAGGATTAAACTGTTGATTTCTGATATTTTAATATTATCGATATTTTGTAGCTGGTCATGCAGAACATTAACTTGACTATTTACACAATTTAACTTTTCAGAAAAATTATCTAACTTATTTATATAAGAAAGTGCAGAAATTTTAAAATTTTTCGAGACATAATTTTTGCGTACCATTGCCGGACACTTATTCTTGTAGTGTCCGTATTTTTCGCACTTGAAACATTTGATGTGATCCTTGTTCCTTCGGACTTCTGGCGCTGGTACGTCTTTTGTCGCCGGTGAGGAACGAGTCTTACGAGTAGGACACTGATTTTTAGAGTGCCCTCTCTCCCTTCACATGAAGCATATAATATAGAACTTAAGAATAGGCATTAAAAAAAAGTGTACCTGATTCACCCCTAGGCTCTCCCTCAACTCCTGGCGTCTTTGTTCCGTCGGCGGTTAGTCCGGTGAAGAGCGGTTTGGCTCTAATACCAATTGTAGGACCGGTGCCGTCAATTGAGGAGGAGGGGGTGAATATCGACACAGAAATCTTCGCAGAAAAACTTCGTAGACTTTTCGTTCTAAACAAAGCATTAGTAGCAGCGGAAAAACAATAGAAATAACGAACAGAATGAACGACACAGATTGCACACGAGATTTTTTATTTGGTTCCCGACCCCTCAGGGTCAGTACATCCAAGGCCTATGCACGGGAACGCCCGTCCACTATTGGTCTCCTTTCCGGACTTTCCGGAGGCGGAGAAACCTGTCTTACAATGCAATAATTACAAACAAAAGTATATGAAATTGAGTGCAAAATAATAAAAGCAAACCAAAACAATTAAGGTCGAAGACTCGGCCGATCTGGACCTCCGAAGTGTCGCGCACTTCCTCCTGGAGCCTCCCGGTCGTAGAGTCTCGTCGTTGTCGCTTTTTCGTCAGTCAGAACGCACAGAATGGACTTGGAAGTTGTGTCTTGAGCCTTGGGGTCGAAGCCTCTTTTATAGGCTTCATTCGGGCGCCTGTGATCACCGAGACGCCCCAAAGGGCTTGGTCAAACTTTATCTCCACGCCGAACTCGTCGCAGCTGATAAAACCTTTGACCAGGGCGACCTGGACCTCCCAGGCACCTGAATGAAAGCTTATCTCTGCTTCGAACTCGCAGCAGCAAATACAGCTTTCAACTTGGGCGCCTGTATCATCCCAGGCGCCTGAATAGAAACATGTTCTGCCTTCATCGACTAAAGCATTTTTCCTTCTTTGACTCAGGCGCCCCTGTTGATGGGGGCGCCTGGATCCTTTTGGGCGCCCCCATCAATGGGGCGCCTAGCTTGGCTGTGTTCCAGCCCCATTGTATGTTGTTTGCCTGCTTTGTCTTCCATTCAAGGTACCTGCAAGATACAAAAATACAAAGCAAATATACACACATTCTTAACCTTAAGGACTTAGTTCTGACTTCGAATTTCCACGAACCCCTAGGTCGAACCGACGCAAGTTCCCACTCCCGAGAACGCGCCTTTCACCTACTCCTTTCTGGAGACGGTTGTCACCCCGTCCTTCGGGTGGACTTTTGCTTAGCCTCCGATACTCTCGGATCTCGAGATGTCCGAACCCTGACCCGTCTCTACTTTTGTCCTTAGTCATCGCTCAGCTAAGTTGCTCAGTCCCTCGGACCAAGACTTCGTGCCCAAACCCTAAGTCCAGGACTTCGGTACCCAACCCTCGGCCAGGTTTTCGTGCTCAATTCCTCGAACCAGGTCTTCGGTGCCCAACTCTCGGCCAGGACTTCTTGCCCAATCCTCGACCAGAACTTCGTGCCAACTTCCAGTCAGGTCTTCGGTGCCCAGCCCTTTGCCAGGACTTAGTGCTCAATCTATGATCATGACTTAGTGCCTAGGTTTACTAGGATTTTCTTTCACTTTGGTACTCCTCCTTTGCTCACCCTTCCCTTGTTCAATGTATCACTGACTTAAGTATATTGTCAAACATTAAAACACTTAGAGGAGGACATCACTGATGCAACTTGCACCAACACGCTCGTCTATGGATTAATCGTCGAGAGAGCAAAACGCTAGAGGAGGATGGATTCGGAAGGTCCGCTAGGATGGGATACTAAATCTCACCTCCATATGATCGAAACGATTTTGATTATTGAATGATGTGGTTGGAGACTTGGTTCCAAATGGATTGGGACCATTGGACCGCTTTGGAAGCTCCATTTGAAGCTTCAACAGATAAGAAGAGGAAACGCCTCCGACCTTGGCATTGGACAAAGGAACAAAAGGAAGAAGTGGAGTCGGATAAGAAAGTAACAAGAATTGTGTTAAATTTATTACCTCTTATATTGTATCCCATGTAGGTGAGTACAAGAATGCTCAAGAGCTATGGAGGAAGGTGATAGCTCTTTATAAGGATTCTACACAAGAACAAAAAGTGGAGGAGTCCAAGGACAAGGGCTCGTTGGTCCAAGAGAATGAGAAGAACCTATCCGAAGTTGATCTCGGGCACTCTCCGTCCGAGCTAGTCTCGGACACTTTTCTCCTGAGTTGATCTCGAGCACTCTCCGTCCAAGCTGATCTTTTGCACTTCTCTCCCGAGTTGATATCGGACACTTTCTGCCTGAGATAGTCTCGGACACTTTCTGCCTGAGATAGTCTCGGACACTTCTCTCCCAAATAAATTTCAGATATTTCTCTTCGTCCTAGTCATGTCATGCAGCTTTCTCGCATCATGTATTCATTTTGGACTACTTATCCCAATCAACGAGTATATTAATTTTATCTAATTTTAATTTTTAAATTTCAAGACGGTAATCTCCACCCTCATCCGACAAAGAAACAAACCGACGTGGCACAATCACGGACTAACAGTCAAAGAAAAAACATGAAGAAAAAAATAATTAACAACCCAAAATGAAAATTAATTTATCAACACCCTCCCACTCACTTTATTGAAACATTAGGTCTCTTTTTTGGCTTCGATACGCACAATAGCGGCCTAGGCATGCCATCCTTACCGGCCGGCGGCAGTCAATCTTGATTACATTACAGGATGGATTACCCGTCACCAAACAAAGGAATCCAACTTGTGTAAAGATTTACCACTTGTAATCAAGATTACATTATATTACAAATTTGATTATATTACAGACCCGATTACATTACCCCCTATCAAACGTAGCCTACGTCTCTTTGGAATTTGGAGACATTCGATACGCACAAGATTAGCATGGCCCTATGTAAGAATGACACACATAATTGCGTAAATTTTTGTGCTGAACTATTCAATAATTAAATCATTCAACAGACAGATAATTAAGAAATTTAAGATTCAAATTTTAACTTCAGTATATTGTAAAAAAAAAATCTCCATTGAAAAATAAACTTAAAAATATTAACTATTAAAAATATTAATCATCTAAATAAGTCATCATTAGTATTTCCAATTTACTTTAATAGTCGATAGAAAATTTTTAATAAGATCCGAGTTGATTTTCTTAAGATTAGTCAGTTCAAATAGCTAAATATCTAAATTATAAAAAAAAACATTATACTCTAGTCTTGGGGATAAGGGGTCGTAGTTAGATTTTTGGATGATAGACTAGATATCTGGAGTTCGAAACTTAATTGCAGTGTACTATGAAGGATTTTTTTTTTAATGGATAACAAATACGAGAATGTTGACTGTTAGGATGGGCACTTTCCTGATTTATTCTAGTAGTAGATGGGAAACTTACGTGAGACCTGACTGGCCCCCAGAAAGCTAAAGATTTGGATATCTGATGTCAACTTAAAAAAAAAGAAACATTACACTCTAGTAATGATGTGGTTAACGAATCTAAGGTTTGAGTTGTCGGATCGAGGTAGACCGGCCAGAAGGGGTGAATTGCCGCTACAAAATAAATTCAATCTTTTGTGTGGACTCACAAATAATTCAGATTAATTACAAAAATCAACTAAAACAAACATAAACTAATAAAAGGATAAGACACATAGATTTACTTGGTTGCAACCTAGGTGGTTGCTAATCCAAGATTACTGAAGCTCATTATCAAAATCTTCTTCTGGTGGAGAAGCCTTTTACAGACTTTGAAGTACGAAGATAAAAGAAAGCTAATAACTGAATTGTTTGCAGTTGATGGATGATTGGAAACTGAGCTCTAGGGGCCTATATATAACCTCGGTTAAAGTTATCTGTTTGCTGACGTGACACTTATAGGGCGCCCGAGTGCTCTTGGGCGCCTGACACGTGGCTTAACTCTTATCCAACGCGCAATGCTCGCAAACGGCTAAACATAGCCTCTCGGGCGCTTGTTGGCTCACGGGCGTTCAAGTGCTCGGGCACCTAGTGCTCGAGCGCCCGAGAGGCCAGGCGCCCGTAGGCTTACGTGCACCTGAGAGTGGCCTTTTTGGTTAGCAACCGCTAACGACTCTCCAGCTTGACTTCCGGTCTTTTTGGGTGATTTCTGGCCAACCGGAGTTAGGCTCACCCGAACCCGACTCCGACTTTTTGCCCCTCGAGCGTCCTGCCGTCCAGCTTCTCGTCTCTTGGACGTCACGCATGCCCTTCTCGCTCCACCGGTGTACTCTTTCGCAGTTTTCGCGTTCCTCGGATGCACCGAGCTCATCGACTCACTTCCCCGTGCAATCCTTCTCGTCTACTGCGTCTTACGCTCGACTTCCTCCAGTCCTAAGTTCCTGCACACTTAGACAGAGGGATCAAAACCAACAAGACCTAACTTAACTTGGTTAATCACATCAAAACTAATCAAGACACCAACATGAGTCTTAGCTGCAACGCATTACAAAAAATTTTTACTCTAGTGAAAAACTCGCCTTAGAATATTAGTCATCGGAATATGTGATTTTCATAAATATTTTTTGATTTATCTTAATAACTAGTAAAAAATTTTTTATAAAATCAGATTAGTTGATTAAACGATCGAAGAACAGAATATTTGGGTTATAAAAAAAATACATTACTTTCTATTAATATTCAAGCAATTTCATACACCAAATCATATGCATGGCCTGCAGAATTTGGAAGTGTTTATGTGTATGACGAAATGATCATGAACATTGTTTATTTGATACGTACGAACGATAGGCAGGGGTTGAAGTGGTGGGCTAAACGGTGCAAGTTAGCCCGGTGGTGCGGATCTTTGCCGCAAGTGAGGCAGAGGGAGGTAGAGGTTGAGGTAGAGAAGCTCGAGATTGATAGTGATGCAGAGGCAAACGGCGGCCGCCAGCTCCACCAGCCCCTAAAATCGGTAACCATAATTTTCATTGACGAAATCCACCAAAATTCCTATTTTAATTTATTTCGCTGGGCCGCCTCTGTTTAATATTCATCGACGCTTTCACTAACCTCGCTTATGCCTCCATTGTTGGATACGATTTTACAAAGTAAAATTTTGATGCCATCGATCGTTGAAAGTCAAGTTTGACTTCAAAATCGAAATCTACGTTTCGCGTAGATAAATCTGGACTATTTATTTGCTCAAAACCGATTAAGGGTGAATGAAAAATTAATTGTTCAAAGATACATTCAAATGAACATTAAGGAAAAAGATAGGGCTTTTAGTCCCACAATGTGAACCGGCGAGAGCCAGTGTTTCCTTATATGTGTTCTTGTGCTAATGTTGTTAATACAAAAGCACATGAGGTCTCTACCCTTAGACGAGCAGGTGCTCGCACCTGCGAGCCCGCCACCCGCCACACACGCAATGGGCGCTTTGTTTCCGAGCCTCTAGTGAGTTACAAACAGAGATAGAAAAGATCAAATTTTTAATGATTCCAACATACATGATTGAGTTGCGAAAACTTTTGGATAGATATCATACATCTGAATCTGAACTGAATTCTTACTAGTTAAAGAATCTCTTTCTAGTTGCTCTAGAACAATTAGGAAATTTTCTGGAAGAAATACGGGTTTCTGCTTCTAGTAGCAACATGCCATTGGTACTCATAAATCTGATCATATTAGAGGTCGTCAAGAAGTACTTGGTGCTACGATCATTGGAGGAAGAGTATCTAACCCAGAAGATGCTCCAGAATCTTTTCGATTGCTCGTTTGAGAACTACGATATTTAGCTAGAGAACTGATCAGGTGACGCCACGTGGCATATCGGTATGACGTGTCATGATCAGGTGGCGCCACGTGGCATGTCGATGGCGAGGCAGTGCCTATGTGGCATGTGATTGTGTAGAGAACGATGACTAATTTGGGCGAACGATGGTGGTCGTCGAATCAAAGATTTGACGAGATCGCAGGAAGATGCGATCTGGAGTGTTGGATCAAAGATCTGGACAGATCGCAGGCAGGTGCGATCTAGAGCGTCGGATTCGAATCTGACTGTGAAGAGAGAGGATAGATCTGAGGCGTCGGATTAAATGTTCTAATCTGACGACTGAGATCAAGATGGGATCTGAAGAGTTATAACTCTTCAGATCAAGGGACGAGATTAAAAGACCTTTAAAGGGTTATACCTTTTCGTTATGAACAGTCCAGATCTGTCCAAACCAAAGGGTACTTACCTCTTCACTCAATATAAATAGATCCCTCCACTACATCATTTCATTTCATTGAAGCATTGCAATCTAAAAGCATTTGCACTCATCCATCTTCTGCATCGAGAGTTCAACAAGCCTAAGGAAAGGTTCACCGGTCTCGGAATTTGAAGTGCTACTATTCCGAGACGACGACGTTGTATCTTGGAAACGAATTGCTGCTATCCGTGAGCACCAGTAGCGGAGCAATATCATTTACGGAGATAGTGACGAACACTAGTCTCGACGCAAACCAATCAGTTTGCTTCCTCCGAAAGCAACCTCCCGGAAGATCCGACGGTCGTAAATCGACAAAGTCAAATACCAAGAGATCCAACAAAATTCCAACAATCGTAAAACGATATTCGGCAAACTGATATGGCCGGAGTCAACGATGTACCAACTACCGTCCCTCACGCCGAGAAGTCGAACGGAGCCGACTTCAAAATCAACGATATACCAACCGCCATCCCTCACGCCGAGAAGCCGGAGAAATTCAATGAAACCGAATTCAAAAGATGGCAGCAGAAGATGCTATTCTACCTAACCACGTGAAGACCCGCCAGCCGCTACGGAAAATAATTCCAGGAGTCAGGCTGCTCGCGATGCGTCGTCACACGGAGACTTCCTGTGCCGTAATTACGTTCTTAAATGCATTGGACAATGCATATATTGCATAATGGAGACGGCAAGTCACTGTGGGAATCGCTGAAGAAGAAATACAAAATCGAAAAATGCCAGACTGAAAAAATTCATCGTCGGTCGGTTTCTGGATTTCAAAATTGTGAATTCCAAGAGCGTCACGTCTCAGGTCCAAGACATGCAACTGATAATGCATGATCTAGACGCCGAAGGAATGACGCCGATGAGTCATTCAAAGTTGCTGCAAACTCCCTCTTTCATGGAAGGATTTCTAAAAATTACCTAAAAAGCACAAGCAGAAGGAGGGCTTGAACCTTCGACCTTGTCGTTAATAGTCACACGCTCTAACCAACTGAGTTATTGTTGCTTATCCTAAAATTTGTGGAGGGAAGTCATATTATCAGCAAACCACATTCTCAAAGGCTGCGAGCCATCGTACAAATACTTGAAAGTCAAAGCAAGTTAAGATCGGACCTAAAACATTCGATGCAATATTTGTCGGATATGCCCAAAACAGTAGTGCATATCACTTCATAAGTCAGACATTCCTGATATTCATGTGAGTACAACCATAGAATCTCGGAATGCAATATTTTCTGAAGACGTGCTCCCAAATAAGAAGGAAAACGTTTAAAATAATGACAACGAAAGTTCTAACAAAAATAATATTCCAGAACTTAGTTGTCATAAAAGGGCTATTGACAATCAAAGCGAAGAGCCACATCGGAGCAAACGGGCTAGAGTTGAGAAATCGTTCGGGCCGAATTTCATGACATTCATGTCAGAAATGGACCCAAGAACACTAAGCGAATCTCTCCCTGGTCCCAACGGCCCATTGTGGAAAGAAGCTGTCAATAGTGAAATCGAGTCCATCATGAATAATCATACTTAGGAATTAGTAGACCTTCCTTTTGGTACTAAACCATTAGGTTGTAAGTGGATATTAAAATACAAGTATAAAGCTGATGGATCGATTTACAAGTATAAGGCCAGACTTGTAGCTAAAGGGTACAAGCAACAAGAAGGCCTTGATTACTTCGATACCTACTCACCGGTGACAAGGATTACGTCCATACGAGTGCTGATAGTCATTGCAGCATTGTATGACCTTGAAATACACCAAATGGATGTTAAGACTGCGTTCTTAAATGGTGAGTTGGAAGAAGAAATCTACATGGAGCAACCCGAGGGGTTCATAGCTCCTGGAACTGAGAGAAAGGTGTGTCGACTTGTTAAGTCGTTGTACGGACTTAAACAAGCACCAAAGCAATGACACGAAAAATTTGACAAAATAATGCTGTCAAACGAATTCAGAATAAATGAATGTGACAAATGCATTTATGTCAAAAGCACACCTAAGAGTTATGTAATCGTCTGTCTATACGTAGACGACATGCTTATAATGGGAAGTAATCATGATATCATCATGAGTACTAAGAAAATGTTGGCCAATAGTTTCGACATGAAAGATATGGGTCTAGCAAATGTCATATTGAGAATTAAAATTCTCAGGACGTCCGATGCGATAGTTTTAACACAATCCCATTATGTAGAGTCAGTATTGAAAAGATTCAATGCATACGATCTCTCTACTGTAAAAACACCTATGGATCTAAGTCAACACTTAGAGAAAAACCATTGTTAACCCATATCGCAATTGGAATATTCCCGGATAATTGGCAGTCTGATGTATCTCACAAACTGTACTCGTCCGGATATTGCCTCTGTGGTCAACAAACTGAGTCAGTTTACGAGCAATCCAAACGACACCCATTAGAAAGCACTGATGCGAGTTCTTAGATATTTAAAATATACTATGAACAACGGATTACATTACGGAGTGGAGGGATATTGTGATGCTAATTGGATCTCTGATACAAAAGACTCCAAATCCATTAGTGGATATGTATTCACGATCGGTGGAGGAGCAGTATCTTGGAAATCCACTAAGCAAACATGCATAGCACGGTCAACAATGGAATCCGAGTTTATAGCACTTGATAAAGCAGCTGAAGAAGATGAATGGCTGCGGAATTTCTTGGAAGATATTTTGAGCTGGACAAAACCTGTGTCCGCCGTACTTATCCACTGTGATAGTCAATCGGCAATTGGAAGGGCACAGAGTAGTATGTATAATGGTAAGTCACGACATATACGTCGTCGACATAATACCATCAGGCAGTTGATTTCGAACGGAGTGATTGCAATCGATTATATCAAATCTAAAGATAATTTGGCAGATCCCCTAACGAAGGGGCTAAATCGAGATCAAGTATACTGCTCATCAAGAGGAATTGGATTGAAAATCTACAACTAAAAATGACTGTAGCGGTAACCCAACCTTCTTGACTAGAGATCCCAAGATCTTGGTTCAATGGGACATCGAAGTTACAGAAGTTGTGTAACAGCACAAGAGAAATAATTATCTCTATTATCCCAATCCTAGGATGATTTGGTACTATCCTACCACATGTAGTGAGGATAAGCTTATGCTTTTAATGACTTCTATACCTTTAAGGTGGAGTATGGTAGGATACTCTTGATAGAAGTCTCACCTATGTGAGTGATAAGTCGCTTCAATGAAACACTCATGAATCCAAGATGGTGTCCATGGCCAAATCAGAACCAACCATGAGAACTAAAAGTGAGTGAGATAAGTCTTTGTGTGGATGTTATTGTCTTAGTATACACCAACAGCTGAGCAGTTCAAGAAATCACGTTCACTGCGCAGCCTAGTATGCTCGATAGCATTCCACTACGGAAGGTTCAATGTCACGCCCCGAGGAGCCGCTCGTCCGATACCGACCGGACAGCTACTCCCTCGTCTCGGCGGACAATTCAGCAACCCGACCACCACGCCTACCTCAGCCTGCTTGTACCGCAGCCTATAGGGCTGGAACAAGCGACTGTATAAATCGAAAACAGAAACGACAATGAAGCTGCGTACCGGTACGACTTACGACAAACATAAAGCATAAGGCCCCCATGGCTCACAAAAGTACAACTATACCGCCGTATAAAATGGCAAAATCCAACACGAATGTAGCAGCGGAAAAGCAAAGTAAAAGAAACAGAAAACGGGTACCAACATGTACCACCACAAAGCAAAAGAGACATCCCGGAATCATCTCGAAGAACTACGCGACCTGGGACAGGCTGCCGGGCACTCCAGACCATCATCCTGAAATAAAAACAGGGAGCTATCGGGGTGAGTCCTAAGAACTCAGCGAATACAGACTGATATGCACAGAAGAAAATAATAGCAGTAAGTCACTGTCTATCTATCTACCACAATACTGAAGATAACCGCAGTAAACAGAAATGCGGAACTGAACTATAAATAGTAAGGAACTACATACCTACCTGTGTCGATCCAAACCCGGTAGTATGCATGTCAATCAAGTGCAACAATCATTGCAGCAAACACAACCAAGTGCAGAGATGCAGAGCATGCTCATGATGCAACATGGGTCACCCCTGACGCCAGTCGGTGTAGGTCGCAGTGCACGCGAACCGAGTGGGTAGGGCTCTGACCTGGTCTTCCCTGCACGAACAGACGGTCTATGAGGCGGTGCACGCGAGACCGAATGGGTAGGGTCGGAGACCATAAACGTACCCCACCATCGGGTGAAGTAACGCTCTAAACGTCCCTGCTATCATCGGATAGGTAGGGGACCTGCTGCAGTGCCCGGGTCCGCCAACGGGGCTGCACGACAGGTCATGTGGCAGGTCTGACGGCCCATCTCAACCACTAGGGGAGTCAAAGGTCGCCTACATATGCCTCTACACGAGTAGCAAGTACGACGGCCATCTCAACCTCTAGGGAGTCAAAGGTCGTCCCCTATGGTACGTGCAATAATGATGCGTGTCACTATCCCATGCATCATCCACTATCTATCCCTGCTGTCATCTACATGATATGCAGTAGTCCATATAACCGGTATGCACCAATACCTAAATCCTAGCGTAAGGTATAAGGTAACTATGCATCATCAATCCATACAGATATCGTAAGCAATAAAGCTAACGGATACAACTACCGAAACAAAAGCACAGAGATATCAATATCAGGTATCCCTACTGCTAACTATGTCTAGCTATGCATAAACAGAAGTACCCGCCTCGATATGAAGAAATCCAGGCGTCGAGAACCCCCCGTCCAAAAATAATAGTCGCGACGAAGATAACTGCGACACTCAATATCCTGCATCAAATACACAATCACTTAGCCAAATATAACTTCTAATTCAATTAGGATTAACTCTAATCAATTAATCCTAATTAAGCACCCATTTGATTAATTACAATTAATTAATCAATCAACCCCAACTTTAGGTTAATTAGGATTAATTACAATTAATTAATCCCTAACTTCCTAGCCAATATACCATCTAAATTATTTAAGGATAATTATAACCAATTAATCCCCAATTAACCCCTCACGGCAACTCACCAAAACACCCCCCACCTTCTAACCATAATCCAAGCTAACGAAGTTCAAAGAAATCATATCACAGCAGCCAACCTCACGATATCACATAGAAACCCAACGTCAAGATCACAAGCGAACATCTGATCAGCAAAATTAACCCAATCCAACAGCCAAAACCTAAACCTACAACGTATCGCAATTCCTGCAAAACAAATCACACACGACTTACCTGGGAAAAACACCGAGTGAAGAGATCGCCGGAATCCAATCCCTCAACGCCCTTTCTACTCCACTGCTCAACCCACAGAGAAGAAGATCCAATATGCCCTAGATTTCAAGAATCGGTTTCAAAACCCATTCGAGTCATAATCCATTGAGAGAATGGTACCTAGAGATCAAAACTAGGTTAAAGGCGCATGACTCACCTTCTCGCGTTTTCCGGCAGTGGTGTAATCGGTGCTCGCTCGAGAGGAAGTCGGTCGATCGAGCTCGGAACCCACGATCTGCTTACCCAAGCAGAAACCCGGCGTAGACCAGTGAAGCCCCGTCAACCAGTCGGAGCGGCGGCGACGCCGTAGGCTAATGGTGCGACGAAAGGAAAAAGGAGAGAAGGCGAAGAAGAACCCGGTGCGCTGAGATCGCTTGGCTGCGATTAGGGCTTGCAATGAAAGAGGATGAAGTGGTTCGGTCTCCCTCTGCGGCCTGCGGCGGACGGCGAAGAGAAGGGAGGAGTGATCGACGAGTTGTGCTGCTGCGGCTAGGTCACACCGAACGGGAAAAACAAACTTTATAAGTGATGACCTTTTGCAGAAAAACCCATTCAGCATTTCGAAATCACAACCATGCCCTTAATTTCGAAAGTTTTGCCTTTTAGCCCTCAAATTTCCCAGATTCTCACATTCAAAGCCACAAACTACCTTTCCCGATGCATTGACTTATCGATTGGACTCTTGTAAAGTATCAGCATGCATACATGCATGCATTAAGGACCTTGTCGGGGATTTACTTAGGACCCGATGGGTATGTCAGTAGTGGAAGGTTGAACCTTAGAGACCCGATGTGTTATATTAGACGATCACAATTCATGGTTGGAATTGAAAACAGGTAACAAGGACCTTGTCGGGGATTTACTTAGGACTCAGGGAGGGTTTGAAGTGAATTGGGTGATCGTTCCAATTTGCGCAGTTTCCTGAGTTCGGTTGGCTATTGCCGACGCTTTGTTGAAGGTTTCTCCAGCATTGCATCACCACTTACACGGCTGACCGGGAAAGGTGTAAAGTTTGTATGGACTGAGGCCTGCGCGACCAGCTTCCAGGAGCTGAAACGGAGGCTTGTATTTGCACCAGTTCTTGTACTGCCTTCTGGAGAGGATAGTTTCACTCTGTATACTGATGCATCCCTCCTGGGACTGGGCGTGGTACTTATGCAGCATGGACAGATGGTTGCTTATGTTTCTCGACAGCTGAAGGAGCATGAGAGGAACTATCCCGTTCCTGATTTAGAGTTGGCTGCTATCATGTTCACGCTGAAGATCTTGAGACATCATCTTTATGGGGTCACCTTCGAGATCTTCACAACCATCGGAACCTTCAGTATTTGTTCACTCAGCGAGAGCTGAATTTACGACAGAGAAGGTGGATGAAGTTTCTGAAGGATTACAACTGCACCATTAGCTATCATCCTGGGAAAGCTAATGTAGTCGCCGACGGCCTCGGTCGGAAGTCCAAAGCTGTTTTGGCATGCCACAGTGTGATGGTCACGGATTTGATTCAGAGTTTCTCTGAGCTGGAATTAGAGGAGCAGTCTCGGACAAAGAGAGGATTGCTAGTGACTCTGATGGCTCAGTCGGAGATTCGGACGAGGATCAGAAAGGCTCAGACCAGTGACCAGCACATTCAGTTTCTGGGCAGTTAGGCGATTTCAGGAGAGCAGCCGGATTTTATATGTGATGAGGAGGGTGTTCTGTACTTCCGAGGGAGGTTGTGTGTACCAGAGGCGCACCCTATCTTAGAGATGTTGTTGCAGGAGGCCACCGATCACGTTTTGCTATTCATCCTGTAGCACTCGTATGTATCGTGATTTGAGACGTTCCAATTGGTGGAACGACATGAAGAGGGACGTCGTGGACCTTGTTGCTAGATGTCTCGTCTGTAAGCAGGTGAAGGCAGAGCACCAGAGACCTGCTGGACTCCTCCAGAGGATTCCCATTCCCGAGTGGAAGTGGGAACATATCACCATGGATTTCGTTGTGGGTTTGCCGAGGACTAGGAGAGGTCACGATGTGATTTGGGTAGTCGTGGATCGACTAACCAAATTTGCTCACTTTTTAGCTATTCGGAGGACGGATTCTCTCGATAGATTGGCAGAGATGTGTTGCCGGGAGATAGTCAGATTGCACGGAGTTCCTTTGAGTATTATCTCGGATAGAGATCCACGTTTTACCTCTCGGTTCTGGCAGAGTTTACAGAGGGCTATGGGTACAGAGCTCCGTCTCAGCACAGCTTTTCATCCCCAGACAGACGGACAGTTTGAGCGGACTATCAGACTTTGGAGGACTTGTTGCGCTCATGTGTGATGGACTTTGGGGGCGTTGGGAGGACCATTTGCACTTGGTGGAGTTCGCCTACAACAACGGCTTTCATTCGGCGATATAGATGGCACCGTTTGGGACGTTGTACAGTAGGGCGTGCAAGACACCCACCCTCTGGGATGAGGTCTGTGAGACTCAGCTGCTAAGACCCAGAGAGTTCAGCATGAGCTAGAGTTAGTACGGACTGTCAGACGGAGATTATTAACAGCGCGGGATCGCCAGAAAAGCTATGTTGATCGGAGGCGCAGACCCATAGAGTTTGTCGCGAGTGATCATGTCTTCCTTCGAGTTTCACCCACGAAAGGGGTGAAACATTTTTGTCTCAGAGGTAAGCTAGCTCCATGGTATATTGGTCCGTTCCAGATTCTGGAAAGAATTGGAGTTGTAGCTTATCGCTGAGCACTTCTATCGTCTTTGACCGGCGTCCACGACGTGTAGCATGTATTCATGCTGAGAGGTCATGTGCTAGATTCCACACTCATATTATTCGAAGTGTCTGTTCCGCTCCAGTCTGACAGTACTTATGAGGAGGTATCTGCATGGATTTTGGATTTCCAGGAGCGTTGGTTGCGGAACAAGGCAATCTGATTGGTTAAAGTCGGATGGCAGCACCATTCAGATGCTGAGATGACTTGGGAGCTCGAGGATATTATCCGAGCTAGCTGCCCCCACTAGTTTGATTGAGGTACGTATAAGTGATTCGTTCAGTATTTTATACTATTTGGTCGTACCCAACACATGTGATAACGAAATTTGGGGACCAAATTTTTATTAGTGTGGGAGAATGTTAAAATACGGAAACACAAGGAGCTGAATGACCAAAAGAAACTAAATTAAGGGTTTAGGTCGATTTAAATGGAAGTGAAGGGCTTTTATGCAAAAGCACCATCACTTAAATAAATCCTTTGTCTTTCTTTCTCAACCCTAATCAGCCGCGATTGGCTCTTCCACGCGCCGCGAGGGAGCAGATGCAGCCGCCTTCTTCTCCTGTGCGTTCACATCTACACCAGGCGGTCGGAAGGATGGTCGGCGATCTCCACATCTTCACCTCCTTGGAACGTTCTTCCTTTCTCTTCTTCGATCGCATCTCGTGGAGCTGCCGGAGTTGGGCTGGGGTCACGGCCGGCGCTTTTCCCTTCGATCCAAAGGATAGCCTGTTCTTGGCTTGATCTCGGGCTGTGAGGGCTGCGGAAGACGAGGAAGGTCACCAGAGATGCTGGGCTGAGAGATCTGAGCAAGGAAGGTCGATCCCTATTGATCCGCCTTTCCAGTACCTGGGCAAGGATGGTTCTTTGTGTTGGGAAGAAGATCCAGGAGCTTGGAGGGGTGCGCGATTACAGGTTGTCCTCACATTAATTCAGAGCAGAGGAGAGTCGGAGGGGTGCTTGCAATTGGCGGTCACGCAAGGGCTAGGAAGGTGGCATCGCCGATTGTGCACCTCACTGTTGAATCCGACTAGGTAAGAATCATTTTGATTGGATAATTCGAACATACGCGAAGGATGACATGTGGAGACAAGTCACGGGCTTGTATGCATCCGAGGGACGAGAGCCAAAGTTGAAGAAGGCTTGAAGGCAACAGGTCAAGGCTGCAAGAAAAGTCAAGTGAGTCGTGAGGGCCCAAGTGCAAGTAAAATATACTCAGGATAGAAAACCCTAGGTTTAGGGTTGTACCAGTCAACTGGTGTGGGATTAGTTAAATGGTAGATGTCATAGAAAGATCAGTCGACTGATGTTCTATGCAGTCGACTGGTGTCGGCTGGGAATTCAAACGTTGGGTTGTAACGTTCGAATTCAGCTAGATCAGTCGACTGGTGTTGGAATCAGTCGACTGGAAACGGCTAGTACAGTCACGAGCTCAATTTAAGGGAGCTCGGTTTGGCTGACTATGATTGACAAAATTAGTCTTTGTTAAGGTCAATTAGTAGTCTAAGTACTCTTGTGCGAGATTGTGACCAGGTTTCTTCACCCATAAGGAGGTTCACGAGCATAGCCGGAGGTTTTTCGGGAAATCATCCACCGAAGAATCGAGATCGTCCACCTTACGGACAGTCGTGGAGTAGGAGCGTCATCTCCGAACCACGTTAAAGGTTTTTATGTTAGCATTTGTTCTTATTGCTTAGTTTATATTTCTGCTACACCACTAACCTTGTAGGAAGAATAAGCGCATTGAGGGTGATCGGCTATTCACCCCTCTAGCCGGGCCATCGATCTCTCAATAGATTCTGTGTTCTTTGCTTTCTTTGCAGGAGCAGAACCAATTTTCTTTGATGATGAAAATAAGGATGAAGTATGGGGGAAAAACCATAAAAGAGGAGATAGCTACTATTGAAAAAAAAAATGAAACTTGGGAGCTCATTAATCTTCCTCTACATAAAAAATCCATTGATGTTAAATGGGTATACAAGATAAAAATGAATGCAAAAAGGAATGAAAAGCAAGTTTGGTTTACGGGAGACATTGTTGGAAGTCTAAACCAAATTGCATGCTTAGAAGACTAAATCAAATTGTATTGTTGGAACTCAAAATCAAATTGTTTTGGTCTTCATCAAGTCAAGTTGCATTGAACTATATAGTAGCAAATTAAGTTAGCATGATGAGTTAAAGTTGTCAAGTACATGCATTTAAGATAATAATGTATTTAATATAGGAAGAACCAAACTATTTTTAGCCTTTTTTTGTCATAGCTATATAAGCCAAGTTGTAGCATGAAAAAAAAAATATTGAAAAAAAAGTTACATTTCTTCCATAGCCATATTCTCCTTCTCTCCATCATTTATGACATTGCATAATATGCTTGCTCTCTGCCTTTCCCTCCTCTTGAAGGATATAAACATCATCCACAGCGTGCATAACGATTTGATCCCTCCCATGAACATGTCTAACAGTTCGGTCTCATCAGTGTCTTCCTCAATCGAAAAATTGTTATCCATTTGATTAGCAAGTTTCCTGTAGTTGGTTGCTCTGTGTCCTTGTTCACCATTAGTCCATTACGAAAATATGGGATAAAAGATTTAGGATTAACCCTTGGTGGCTGCTAGATAAAACACAAATTATGAGGGTGAGTTGGCAAACGGTTTTGACCGCCACTAAGGTAGTGTTTGGGAGAACTTTTGCTTCTTAAAAAGTGTTTCTGATAGAGATTATCTTGAAGTCAGTGAGAAGCTAAAGCATGGAGTGTTTGGAAATAGAAGCTAAAAGCTGATACAAGGTAAAGTTTGAGTGTTTGGTGAATAATTACTTCTAAGCTTAATTTTTAGTTAAATGACAACAATATCCTTAAACTATATAAATTATTATTTTTAATTATCTAAATATAATTTTGATATACCATCAATAATGTTTTATATATTTATTATTATATTTTGAATATTATATCAAAATTAATTTTTTTTAATAATATATAGGTTTAAAAAATATATAATTAATAAAAATATAAATATAAAAAAATGACAAATTTATATAAATTTATAAAAATTTATAAAAAAAATTATGAATATATAAATTATATGAAAATATAAAATTTTATTTAAAATTATGATGGCAATTTTGTAAAATGATAAATTATTAAGGGTATAATTGTCTACTTTTAATTCTAGACCATAAGCAAAAAAGCAGAAGCAGAAAAAAGCATCAAATTTTTACTTTCAGCTTTTGGCTAAAAGTTATAGAAGTTAAAGCAGAATCTGGTATTCACAAACACTCAAAAGTACTTCTATATAGCTAGAATCTAAAAAGCAGCTAGCAGAAGCTCTCCCAAACACTCCCTAAACATTAGCTTTCAGTTATGTGATTTTTCATCAATTAGAGTATGTTTGGAATTTGCATTCTGTCTCAATGTATGAAGTGTTGAGATAGAGATTGAGTGTGTTTAGAGGGAAGAAAGTGACTTTTTAAGATCAACATGAAACACGATATCTCTATGTTTTTCTTGCCCATGGTTTTCATGATTGTGATAGGGGTTTTTGAAAATGAAACCAAAATTAGGATAAGAGAACTTACTATATTTAGATCTTGGGCCACTAAACGCTGAGATAATTTTGCGACTTGTCTATATAGATCTTGAATGTCGTTTTGGGTGTTACGACCATGGTGCAAGACTTCCTCAGTCGGAACCTTTCTATCACGATCTCGATCACGACCATGACAATCATCCATGGGATCCAAAGAGCTCTGGTGCCGCCCCCACGGGCATGACACGATTGGTAATAGCTCACTTGGGTGATCCCTCATTTCCTGAGTTCGATTCCTCCCTGGTAGAGCCGCAGTATGCGTACGGAAGAAATTGTCACAGGCTGCTGCGTGGTTGGGTCATCGGGTACCGATATCATTTGTGATGAAGTCGCCACGTATCTCCGTCCCATGATTTACCCTCGTTGACCGGTGGGGACTCTTGTTGAAGGCTGTGGAGCAGGGTTGGTCAGCCAAGCGGATTAGTCGGGGGCAAACCTGGATACCCCTTGTAAATCAAAAAACAAAGAGCTCTGATACCAACTGACGCTGAACTAGATAATGATTATTCTACAGACTATTGAATTCGTTGATTCGCGCATGAATAACAAAAGCAATCGTCTATAACCTATTGATTCAAAAAAGAATATCAAGAAATAGGAAAATAACATTGCTCAAATATTATTAATTCAAAAATTTTCCCTAACATCAACCCAAATAATTATTTAAACAGACATAAAATCCTAAAATGCACAAGGAAAAATCATAATAGAAAGGAAAAAATCTTAACAGACTCAAATCTCAAAAATTCTAAACAGACTCAAAATCGTAAAATGCAAAAATAAAATTACCAAAAATACTTAAAATACTAAAAACACTAAAATCTATTTTAAAAATAATTTACTAAAAATAATTAAAAAATCTAATGAATCCTTCAATGTTACTGGGATTCAATTGTTTGGTTAACCGTTGGAATGTCTAACTGTTACAATAAAACCCTAAAGGGTGGCCACAAAACTTCTTCTATTTTTTAAAGATTGCACTAAGTATTCAATTTATGCTGACTAATTATGAGGGTGACCGACTAGTTCCCACGGAAGTGTCTCACCAGCCATTATGCTAAATCGAAAAGCATTCATAGCGGACGGTCCATCAGGTCAATGTTCTTATGTCAACCGCTCATTAAGGAAAATTCAACCATTAATTTGCTGAACTTAGGACTCAACCTTAGATGTTTGAGAAATTAAGAAGATACTTTACCACTGTACTATTGCCCCGAGAGTAAACGTAATAAAATAAGGACAAATTCAAAAATAAAATATAAGGTGTCCTAAATTATATGGTGGCGATATATGACATCAGTTTTAAGAGGTGAAGTGGATATTTTCCTCTTATTGTTGTTTATTTTCAGTCATGTGATTTGATTACGATCCATTTAATTAAATAGCTAGGTTGTGTAGGACTCATTTAAGCAAATTATGGTTCTAGAACACGCGTAGTTGATAAGTATATAGAATAATAATTATAATAGTCGGGGTCAAAACTTAACAAGAGAACCAAGAGATTTTATATCTCTGTAGACTTTCACCTATGTATTTATCAATTTAAATTCTTACCGTACTCCCTTTCAATGATATAGATTAATGGTAAGAGGACCGTTAATATGACGATACCACATTTAAAGAAATCAATTGTCCCGCCTCCATAGGCCCGACGAGCTCGAAAATCGAGCAGCACCTCCCATGTACGGCGGACAATCTGAAACTCATACATACATCACTCCACACATAATTTAGCTCAGTCACACTCGGCTGGCAATCACACCATCACAACCACGCAGTTAAATATTATAACTACCAAATAGTAGACACAATAAATAATTCTACATATCTAAGCGCAGCAAACCGAAATCCAACAGAAATAAATAAATACATGTCTAACGAAAAGTCAAATATCATCCGAAACGATAATAAAATCAAAAACAACACTAATATTATAAAACGACTACGAGTGTACGAAAACCAATAAAACTAATATTCAAATTGAGAGACTGGCAGCTGGATCCTCTCCTGGCAGCACGAGACACAGCTATCGACTATCTGAAAACCATGTAACAAGTAGGGGCAAAATCGGAAATCCCCTCTAACACCTCCATAAACACCTAATACTGCTGAACATATCCAGATCATATAAAATGCAAATCATAACCGTATATGCATGTCAATCAAATGCAACAATCATAGCTCAAACAAATGTAACAAACACAAGCAAATGCACAATGCACAATATGCATATAATGTCATGACCTGCACTGTACACACACCAACCACCGCTATATTGGGTAGGTTGAGTAGACAAAATTCAAACGCCAAAACCTGGGGCTATGCAAATACACCACGACAACCGTGGCCCTGATATGAAAAGCCAAATACCTGGGCTTAAAACCCCAAAATACCTGTGGGGATTCCAAATACCTGGGGAGTATCAACTGTTTGCACACAACTCCGACTAAGCGTGGCACAACAGGAAAATATACTCGACGACCCGTCTCAACCACCAAGGAGCTCGCAGTCGTCGGCCTGAATGTTATGATGCATGTCACTAATATACACCACCTCAATTAAACCCAAAACCATGCGAAAAAGAAAACACCCAATAACACCAAGATAAAAAAACATACGACAAGCACAATCAACGCCAAAGTAAATAAACATGCACTAATCTACTGGGTAGGATTTATCTAATGCCAACCAAATCCTAGATATGTCAAATGATTATTCACAGTACACGCGTACACACAGTACGCTTTAGATCAGAAGCCAAGAAATGAGACTGTATAACTGAACAATTTTGATTTATCACTCAAAGGTCATGCACAAAATAAGTATCAAGCAGGAAACAAGGCAAATAGATTTAAGATAAAGCAAATCTTACTCAGAAAATAAAACGACCATGCATTTAAAGTAAACGAAACTACATGAATCAAGGGAGAATTGCCCGCCTTTAATGTAGAAGCCCATATCAGCTGAGAACTCCTATCTCATACCAAAACCTGTCATAATTAAACTCAATCAACAAATAACCTATTATAGATCAAATGAAGAAATCCAAATCCTAAATTGATCTAAATCCTAACTAATCCACCAATGCCTCTATTTAGGTCTAAAATTCGAACAACCACATAAACGTATCACATTGCAAAGTTCACAGGTTCAAACAAACTAACTAGACACCCATCCCCAAAACATGATCAGCTCCACCATTAGCTTTGCCACTAAAAACTACAATGCAACAATTAGCAACACTACCCAAAGAAAACTTGCTACCACCATATGCATACTGATCAAAACATAAGAACCGAGAACAACTCCATCCATGACCTAGATCAGAAAACAAATCAACTCCAGAACAACCATCCTATCCTAATTCTATATTCTCCAACTCAAGTACCCAGATCAAAAGAAAATACACTACCCACTGAAAACTTCCCAAACAGAACCAACACCTCACAGCAGCGCCATCAAAACTACAAATTGGATCAAGCTTCTCATTCATCTACACCAACAGCGATGATCCTAGATCAATTCATCCAAGAAGAACCCTAAACAAAAAAAAAACATAGATCTTACCTGAGTTGCGGCGCCGAGGACTCCCCTGCTCCAATTCGACATGAATCAGGTGGGCGGTGATGCAGGATGCATCGCGTGCCATTGCGACGATCGGCACGCACCAACTCGACACAATACAGATGCTCTTCGAGATCGGAGGGAAGAAAGATCAAGGTCGCCGGCATCGACGACCGTCGCTGCAACCCGAGTGTGGAATCAGGTGAGGAAAAGTTCGGGTTGGTGTTGACGCCGATGATAAATCAATGCAGGAGAGGAAATCGCCGAGTTTGCTGCGGCGCCGACAGTTCCTCCCCGTGCGACGGTAGGTCTCGGATCGAGAGCGAGGAGAGGCGGCGCCCTTTCGGCTGTCTTCGCAAGCGCGAAGAGAGGAGGAGACAAGGACGGCGCCGGCACAAGGAGGGTTGGCTCAACTCCGGCGAACGGCGACTGGCTGGGAAGAGATCGGCGACGTCGGGCGGAGAGAAGGGGAAGGGATCGGCATCGGCGGGGCGGGGTGGCTTAGGGCACGGGGATGAGAACGTAATGGGCACAGGCGTTATATATATATATATAAATTTTTCCCTAAATAAATATATATATATATTTCGAAAAATTAAATTTTTCCTTAAATAATTCTAAATCAGCCAATTAAATCCGTAATTATTTCCAAAAATTCTAGAAAATTCTTTCAAAATTTTTCCTCTGATTATTCTAATTTTTAACTCCCATTTACGATGATTTTATATTTATATATTTATAAATAATATTATTTATATTATTCTAATTATAACTTGTTTATTTAATTAATTATTTTATTTTATTTATATTTTAGAAAAGTATTTTACATCAATGGCCTCCAAGGTTGACAAAAAATAAAAATATTTTTAGTATTAGTTGAATCAAAGTGCTAAATATAATATAATGTTATCCGTATTGGTGTGTCTTTATTATAATAGTTATAATTCATAACTACTATAAATCATTATTAAGAGGGTGTTTAACTAAACTTATTTAAAAAAAATTATAAACTCGTATAACTTATAAGTTATTTTACGAGGTTATAAGTTGTTAGGTCTTATTTTAAAAATAAACTGTTAAAGTGTTTAGATGAACTTATTTTAAATAATATAAAGATATTGATGTGTTTGGTATTATAAGATATTTTTATTAATAAAATTAAAAAGGATATAATACTATTAAGGTAATGTAAATAAATAATTTTAATTATATATATATATATATATGAAAATGATATACTGCGTACCTTATCCTGCACGCTCGTACGCAACCATCTCCTAATCGATTGGTGAATCGATTGGGGCAATCCAACGATTGGGATATGCCCATGCATACATGCCCCAATTAAATTCCTCAATCGACTTCAATCGATGGTGGTTGAAAATCGATTGATGCTTCCCCAATCGATTGGGGTGGGGTATTTAATTGGGGCTTCGCCAAACGATTGGATAAGTCGTCAATTGATATCGCGATGTTTTGAATTAATTCGGTGATCGTTCGGGACGTAGTATTACACTGGATTCTGACTGTAATTCGACTAGAATTTAGTCTCGTTCCTCCCTAGGGTTCACCTTTACCTCGATTATAGACTTATAGTTTAGGTCAGACCAAGCGGTCAGAGGTCGTTGGCGCTAGACATCCGGGCACACACAGGCGACGATGCTGGGCAGCCACCGTTGTCCTCCATCAATCGATTTACCAATTGATTGGTCGGGTGTCACGTACAGACGCGTACAAAAGTATTATGCAGCATATCAGAACTTTTATATATATATATATATATAAATGAAAATCTATGAGGATATTTTAGAAAAGAAAATTATTGAAATAAAATATTTTTAAAAAAATAGAGTCTGCTTTACATTTTAAAAAAATAATTTATTTTGACAGCTTATAAACTATTTTTAAAATTTTTATCAAATATATTTGAAGAGCTTATAAAATCTATAAAATAGCTTATAAACTCAGTCAAATACCCACTACATCAGAGTTAAAATATCTATATTATAACAATTATGAATTTATAATTATTACAACAATATTAAAAATAAAGATAATTTTAAAATAAAATAAAATAAAATATAAGGCGTCCTAAAATAAACAATGATGGCGATATTTTTACCCTTTTATAATAAATAAAAAAAATTGACCTTTTATACGATTCTAATAAAAAAACGTATAACTATATCAAATTATACGTCCCCAAATGGTGCAGGTCCAAAGTTTCTATTTTATTTTTCAAATTTTGTATAGAAACATATAACTTGTTATATTATGTCACTTCTCAATTCAAACGATTAAATCAAATTAATTTAGAAAATAAATAATTTGAATATACTAATTACCTCGTTCGTCTAATTAAAGAACCCACTGCATTGGGATCGATGTGCTAGTCAGTTTGTTTTTTTTTTTTTTTTTGTTTGGTCGGAATCTGCTCCATTGTGGTTTGGTGTTATGGAAGTACAAAGATTCTTTTATTTAACTCTAATCAAAGAACTTCATTCTTCTTAGTCACCTTCATTGAGAACAAATGAAAATGAAATAAATTATTTGAACCCATAGGATTCTCAATGTTCTCGTTGTTATCTACTCTAATTACTCGCGTACCACCTAGCCTAAATCTCGATCTGTCCTCATAGGATAATATAATTGTATGCAATTTACCTCAATTGCGTAGGTAATTTTAGAATTGTCCAATTCGCGCTTCGCATGGATTCAGCTGCTCCCGACCACACTAAATAATGGATGTTGGAATTTTGTTGTATCTCCTCGGTATTTGACTTAGTCGATTTACGACCGTCGGATCTTCCGGAAGGTTACTTTCGGAGGAAGCAAACTGATTGGTTTAACTGGATAATTCTGTCTACTACAGCACAGAGAGAAGCTAGGGAAAAGGGAAAGAAGGAGGAGGAAGTTTGCAATTCCGGCAGCACACTGATTACATCAAGTTCCAATTCATCAAGGAAGAGGAGCACAAATGGTTCTTCACCAGTGCTGTGAAGTAGGCTGCATGGCAGAGTGGTGGATGAAGTTTGGTGCAGGAATCACAGATCGGACTCCTCTCTGACCGGGACCTCTGGCAGAGCTCCGGTGAGGAACGGAGTCGAGAGGGTAAGGGCGGCGGTGGGGTGGCTGTGGTGCCCTTTGGAAGGAGAAGATGCATGGATCACACAGCTTAAACTGAGCTGCAACCCTGCTGTGCTGAAGTTCTCTGCTGCAGTGTTGGCAGCCAGGCATCGGCCGCCGGCAACCAGGGAGCTCCGGTGAAGTCTACGGGCAAGGGTCATGGAGGAAAGATAGTGTCCAGCTGTACGTACGAAAGGAGAGGGAGGTCAGAAATCTTCAAACGTGTAGAGGAATTTCGAAATGGGCGGTCAGCCATCACGTTGGAATTTCGAAATCCAATGTGAAAGAGAGAGGGGTGAGTATCCGGTTAAAATCGAATAGTATCAAATCGAATAGATCGAAAATCGATTAAATCGATATTTTTCAAAATAACCGTACCGACAAAATTTCTTAATAAAAATCGAGAAATCCGAACCGATAAAATATCGGTTAATTCGGTTAAAAACCGAATTAATCGATTTAACCAAAATTTTAAAATTTTATTCAATTTTAATAAAAAATCAGATTTAATTTAATTTAATTATATTTTTAAATAAAAAATAATTAAATTAATATTCTTATTCGGTTTAACTGAATTATAAAATTCAAAATCGAAAATCAAATCAAATTAATCAAAAATCGAATCGAATTTTAAAAAAAATCGAAAATTAAATTAACTAAATAGAATTTTAAAATTCAATTGATTCGATTTGATTAATTCAATTTTTACAAATTTTTACTCATCCCTAAAAGAAACGGTCAGCCACCATGTGGAATTCAAAGTCGAATGGTCAAGGAGTCAATATGTTGGAATTGCAAATTCCAGGAAGTGGGAGAAACGTGGAATTTCAAATCAAAGGATTACCTCAGCCATCACATGTGATTCCCCAAGGAAAAAGGAGTGGTTGGAATTTGAAATTTAAATGAAAAGGTGGAAGGCAGTGCCCTCTCAAATTGTTGGAGCCACATCATACAAAGCTTATGTGTGGGCTAGGCTTTGACTTAGCTACCAGCTTTCTCCTTGGACGGTAAAAATTGAAGGAGCTCTCTCAAAAGCCACATGAAGAGCAGGCAATATGTAAATGTACGGGGGCATGTGAAATCAAGATCTTGAGGGTCTTCATTGATTCACAAATGATCTTAGATTATAGGGTTCTTGATTGATCTTCAAAATTGCGAGCGCTTCCCGATTTACCCTAGTGGCCGGTGGGAAACTTCTGTGTGACCGGGCCGATCGCCCGAGGTTGATTGGAAAAAACCTCGTTAATCATTTGATTGATCTCCGAAATGATCTTGGGATTTTTGATTGACTCCCAATCTTTCAACTGAGAGGCATACCATGCGGAGGCGGGATCTTGAGGATCTTCATTGATTCGCATATGGATCTTGGATCAAGGGGGTCTTAAGTGATTTCCGGATTGATCTTGGGCTCTTAATTGATACTCAATCTTGCAGCTAAGAGGCATACTTCATCGACGAGTAGCGCTTGGAGGCCTTGGATGATCCCCAAAGTGATCATGGGCCTCTTGATTGATTCTCATATCACCACTCGAGAAGCTAACCTCACCGGCTAACAATATGTGGAGAGGGTGGATGGTTCAATCAAAGAAGATAGAGCCGAGGACGGGGCTGATCGGAAGAGGGCTACTAAGGGAGCTATCATGAGGTGCAAGGAGAGGGAGAAGAACAGCTATGATTGAATTGACCAGGAGCATAGATTGTCGGACTTTGATGTCTTGTTGGGGAGCTGCCGGACTTGGGAGGCTACCAGGATAGTGGGAGGTCGAGGAGGAGCAGCTGCGACTGATGGATCATGTAGAAGACGACAAATTGCATTGGTGATGAGGGATGTACAGTTGTGGTTATGTTGTGTGATTGTATTGGAATTGTGTTTGTGATTGACAGTGATGTAGGTTGGTGATGCTTAGCATGCACCAACACATCTGACGATACTGCATGAATACCTCACCTGATCTGGCAGATGTCCAGATATGAAGGGCGTGGACCAGCGGTATTATTGGTTGTTGTATATTTTTGATGAGCTGTATATTTACCTTTCATAAAAAAAAAGGGAAAGAACTTCCTCTATACCTATAGAATCGAATGAATCTCTTCAGGTGTACTTCATTGCAATCATTTTCTCAGTTTTAATAATGCTTAGTTGTTAGGGGTTGCAAGAGCAAACTTAGTCCCACATTGGAAAATTACATGGTTGGATCATAGACTCATAAGGAATTATGTGTCTCCATTAGCACGAGGTCTTTTGGGGTGAGCCCAAAAGCAAAACCATGAGCACTTAGGCCCAAAGTGGACAATATCATGTCATTGTGGAGATATCCTAATTCCTTTTGGTCCTAACAAATTGGTATAAAAGGATATGTGGGCTCTCATGTCTTGATCAAGAGGACCAAGTTCTAGTTACGGCTAGATGGTGAAAGTCGTAGTAGGTCAGGTGGACCGAGGGGCAGAGAGTCCTAGTGGATCAGACATAAAAGCGGAAAAGGTTTCTGCTTGTGGTGGGAGCATGTGGTCCTTTGTTTGAGGGGGGGATTGTTAGGGGTTGCAAGAGCAAACTTAGTCCCACATTAGAAATTATATGATTGGATCATAGACTCATAAAGGAATATGACATTTCCATTAGCTTGAGGCCTTTTGGGGTGAGCCCAAGAACAAAACCATGAGGACTTAGGCCCAAAGTGGACAATATCAATGTTCCTTTTGGTCCTAACATTAGTAGTCAACCATCAAACTCACTCCATCTAAAACTACCCTTTATTTAATAATGCTTGAGAAAATTTTCTTATCACAATTTCCCTTTTTTTTAAAAAAATAATTTAATCCATTTAAATTTATTCAAGAGGAATAATTTTCCTATTTTAATGTATCGTACGTGAAGCTTTTGATAATTTTCAAGGCATGTTTATCATAATTTTTTGGTTCATAAATAAGATTTATTAATTTGTTAGTGATATTAAATAGTTTGATAACCAATAGGGAGATATTGTGGAGCATGCCCAAGATAACCTAAAGTTCTCCTGAAAATTAAAATATTGAAGTTCCTTTTCCATAATAATAATAATATTATTATTGCTATGCAATATATCTTGGAGAGGATCCGTCGACCTTGACGACCCATTATACCATAAATCATAACCGTCTATTTTGTGGGTCTATTGATCCTGGCGGTAAAGCCACTGAGACGATGGGAAGTGAGAGATTTAGGGCAGCTATGTCCCTTTTTCTAAATATAAATTTTATTTAATTTAAAAAAAAGTTATTACCATGGAAAGATAAAAAAAATAATAAGATATAATAATTATAAGAAAGTTAATGTTAAATTTAATAAAATAATTTTTTTTATTTTAAATTTTGAACATGAAATATGATACAAATACGCTTATCGCCAATAAAAACGCCGGGTAAGTTGTAGGGTTAGGATCTCCTAATATCGAAGGGAAGTTATACTTTTTTTGGTGAGGGAATTGAAGATAGATATGTATCATTGTAATGAAAAAAATAAACTCATACAAAATATAATCATTTAGGAAAGTTATACTTTTTTTAGGAAGATAGATGCATCATTATGTAATCAGTTGATGTTGTAGTTGGACTTTATGAAACATTCTCTCCAACAAAGATGAAATCGCAAGATATCGTGCTTTGACGCGTCAGTCCCTTTACGGTGCAAGTCTAACTTTTGACTGTTTAATTAGCACACTTTAATAGTTCCACTCAACACATGTTTCCGTGGCGGTTATCTTCTTTGATTCAACGAGTACACACTGTGGCACGCACAATCATCACACTTCATTTATTCAACATGCACATGCATTCTCTCACGCTGTCTTGTCGAAACAACAGAATAAACCCTAACATTCAGGTGGTGGGGTAATTAATTAAATCAACGGTGCAAGTGTAGTAGGCCGGCCGCCGCCGGCCGGGGTTTGCTTTGCCTCAGGTGCAGGGGAACTGGAGGGCGAGGGTGACGTTGACGTCGAGGGGCTTGAGCTGGAGCGGGAGCTCGATGGTGGTGCAGAGGCAGACGGCGGCGGCGGCGGCGGCGGGGGCTTTAATTTATCTCCTCACATGCCATGATTGAGTTATCATCCCATGACAAAATTATAAAATTTAATAAGGATCGATTTCAGATAAAGTTGGTAGAAATATCCTCATATGTGGCGACTTATTTAATTTTTTGATTTATTTCTCTGCATAGCAGTCCTGTAGAGCTACCGAGGTAGACATGATTCCCGTTGGCCAAATAATTATTGGGCATATTTTATCTATTTTAATAGTTTCATTCAACGAAAAGACACAGGGTCACAATCATCACACTTCATTTATTCAACGCCACTCTCACATTCACATGCATGCACTCACGCTGCTGATGGAAACAACAGAATAAACCATAACATTCAGGTGGTGGGGTTAATTAACAGTGCAAGTGTAGGCCGGCCGCCGCCGCCGGCGGTTTGCTTTGCCTCAGATGAAGGGGAACTGGAGGGCGAGGGTGACGTTGACGTCGAGGAGCTTGAGCTGGAGCTGGAGCTCGATGGTGGTGCAGAGGCAGACGGCGGCGGCGGGTTCCGGATCCACTACCTCCCGCAGCCTCTCGCAGCACTGGGTGCCCACAGGATCGCCGACCGTGATGTTAACTCGGCCTCCGAACAAACCCACCCTCGCCCAGACCTTGAGACGGCTGTCCGCAGCGGGAGGAGAATTAATCACCGGAGGGGGGGTCGGGGACAGCGTGGTTCCGCCTAGTCCTACAGGAGGCGGATCAGTTATCTACATGTGGAGACATTAATTGTGAGTGAGTTACGGGAGGCTTACCGGTACTGCTCGCTGGGTCGTCGGTGTAGGGTCGATTGCCGGCGACAGGGGATTTAGGTTTCGAGGAAGCAAGAGGGAGGAGGAGGAGGAGGAGGAAGGAGAGGAGGAGCATCGAGGTGAGCAAGAGAGTTTGACGCTTGCTTGACTCCATAGCTATGATGGAGGATCGAGGGTGTTGTTAGATAGGCAGAACCATCTGACCTTAAATAGACAACAATCGATTTCTTAATTACGAATCATAGAAAGTGAAATGACCTTCAACACCATTGTGATCCTATCGTATTCATCGTGGAATCCGACAAGATTACAATGCGACGTTTCCGAACCTATTCACGTTCTCCGAGGATATCGTCTTATTCGGGACGACGATCAAAAATTATTGGTGATGTCTGATCGTCGATCGGACGATTCGCCGACGATCGCCGGCGAACGGGATCCCGGGAGAGAGGATCCGGCGCTCCGATTTTCGAGCCGCATTGACGAGGAGCAAATAAGACTTAGGAGGAAGAACCCTACAGAAACGGCTTTTGGAGCACCTTTCGGTTTATGTCCGCGGCCGCCACGGGCACGCCCGCCCCCACCAACTCCTCCAGCAGAGCAATGATCTCTAAAATGCCAATAAGCCCGGCATAATTAATGGTGTAATTAATGGTGTAAAATACGATATCTTTTCAATTTTTCAAACATCTAAATATTAAATTTCAGTTTTCACAAATTAATCGATAAATTTCCCTAAGTGGACCATACATGATTGATATAAGGTCGATTCCATTATTATAACCCAGCTCATTCCCATGATAAGTTGGGTAAGAGGGAATGGGCCTGTTTAAGCCTATCAAATGATAAGTTTATTAAATTTCAACCCAACTTATTTAAATTCCAATTTGATGGATTTAATCCAAAATAACAGTTCTCCTATAAATGACACAACAATATGAGTACATGCACTACGATAATAATAACGTTTTTGGGACAAATTTATCGCAAATTTTAAAAAAAATGTTGCAAAAAAGAATTTATAAAAAATTTTGCAACAAAATTTTTTTCATCGCAAATAGGTCGACGGAAAAATATAAATTCAGCGAAGAAAATATTTTTCGAATGAAATTATTTTCAATGCCAATTTGCCAAATTTTACAACCACCAACGAGTTTATTTTCATTACAAAATTTATCACAAACTATAGAAATTTTCAATCAACTAAATTCCAATACATCAAACAAATTCATGTACATTTCCACATAAACAAATAATTTCAAATAAACAATACGTAATCGTACAATACATTTTTTTATTACGAGTAATGAATAACTTGATTATTCTGAATTCTTAGATTCATTAATTCTTCTCTAACTAACATAATAAAAGCTTTTTTGATTCTTTTAATTACTAATTTATGGGTCATATTTCACTTCGCCCATGATTGAGAACTAATAATAAGTTTAATTTATAACGATTTTGAATTGGATCATAGCAATCAGAGTATTTCTAATCTTGGTTTCATTTTTCCAATTATTCTAGATGAAATGGTTAAATATTGAATTTTTCATCAAACAAATATAAAAACACAAACAAATTTCACATACAAATTATCTCAAATATATATATATATATATATATATTAAAAAACACAATATATTCAAAAGCAATAAATTTTTTTCCCAATAACAAGAAATTCTAATTAATTATCATACACACAGTAGCTTTTGAAATGGTCATGCTTCTCCCCCTCTCTTTCACAACACCCTCTTCTCCTTCTTCTTCTTCTTCTTCTTCTTCTTCATCATCATCATCATCATCTCCCTTCAATAGTTGTCAGCACAAAGAGTACACTCTCATCATCAATCAAAACAAAACAAAATAAAACAAAACAAATACACTCGAGTAAGTTTTTAATACAGCAGATAATTCGCTATTAATTTCATTGATTCACGCATGAATATCAAAAATGATTATCAAATTCGTTAATTCGAACATGAATATCGGAAACAATCTTTTAATCTTTGTTGATTGACACAAGAATATAGAAAACAAGAGAACTAATTAACATTCCAAAGAGGAAATGATATAATAATTAAAGATTGACCTTAAATAAAAACAATAATCAGAGAAATTTCTTAATAATGAATCATAGAAGATAAAAATAACTAAACTCGCTCGCGCAATCATTTCAATAGGGAACTTGTAGAATGATTTCCATATGAAAGGAAGGGTCTTGGTTTTGACAAACCGCAGTCATAGTGGAGATTGGAAAGGGTCTAGATTTGGGCCAATCGCAGTGGGCTCATGGCAAGCTTTTCTCCAGGAGACAAAAGTCCGCATGAAGAGGAGCAGAGAGGACTTAGGAGGAAGAACCCCCTACAGCAGCGGCTTTAGAACAACTTTCGCTTAATGCCCGCGGCAGCCACGGCACGCCCGCACCCATCAACGCCTCCAGAGTCGGCATCGTGGGCCCCAACCTATGCCGATTCTGTCCCATCTAAATCTTTTGGCGGGCAATGATCTCTAAAATGCCAAATAAGCCCGGCATAATTAATGGTGTAATAGTTTTTTAAACATTTAAATATTAATTTCAGTTTTCACAAATTAATCGATAAATTTCTCTAAATGGACCATACATGATTGATATAAGATCAATTCATGAGTATAACCCAGCCCATTCTCGTTTTAGGTAGGCGGAATAAGTCTACTAATTCTTTTATTCTAGTTGATAAGAGGGATCTTGAACTAAGAAATAAACCTAGAAGCTACAAGGGGGTATCATGGGGGTATCATGAGCAATTGCAAAAATTGATTTCATTGACATATCCTATTACGCACTATTTCAAGGGTGGCTGCTTTTAGGTAAACCTCCTGGCTGTCTCTGCACCCCTACCTCCTTTATCACTGAACGGTCATTTAGGGGCCTTAGCTAGTGATCTGGGACCGAATCTATCATGCTATAAGTAATCATAAATGGGATACTTTGATTCAACTTAAAATAAAAGGTGTTTCTTCCCCTTGAGAATAGCACTTGAAAATAGAGTTGTTGCAGCCAACCCATGGATGGGTCGGTTGATCAAAAATTCATCATTTGAAAAGCTAAGGCAAACTCAGCCTTGGTCAGCCAACTTGATAAGTTGGGAAATTTCCAATCTAACTTTTCCAATGTGAATTGCGGATTAGGCGGGTCAATCCATGAGTCCATCAAAAAAAAAAAAAGATTAGAATTTTTAAGATTGATTTCAGATTAGGCAGCCCACGAGGTTACTGAACTTTTCATTTTAATTTTAAGTTTTGATTTTTTATTCCATCTCAATCCTTAGGCAAACTCGAGCTCGCCACGAGCCAACCTGCTTAGATGCGCAACACGCGCAAGCTGGCCTGTTTAAGCCTGTCAAATGGTAAGTTTATAAAATATCAACCCAAATTATTTAAATTAATGGACGAGATGAGCTTGCCAATATGATGGATTTAATCCCAAATGAGAGTTCTCCTATAAATGACATATCAATATGAATATGAGTATATGCACTACAATAATAATAACGTTTTTGCGACAAATTTTATCACGAATTTTAAAAAAAATGTTGCAAAAAAAATTTATAAAAAATTTTGCAACAAAATTTTTTTCATCGCAAATAGGTCGACGGAAAAATATAAATTCATCTCAAATTTTAGTAAATCAGGGACGAAAATATTTTTCGAATGAAATTATTTTCGATGCCAATTTGCCAAATTTTACAACCACCAATGAGTTTATTTTCATCACACAATTCATCACAAATTATAGAAATTTTCAATCAACTAAATTCCAATACATCAAACAAATTCATGTGCATTTCCACATAAACAAATAATTTCAAATAAACAATACATAATCGTACAATACATTATTTTATTACGAGTAACGAAGAACTTGATTATTCTGAATTCTTAGATTCATTAATTCTTCTCTAACTAACATAATAAAAGCTTTTTCGATTCTTTTAATTACTAATTTATGGGTCATATTTCACTCAACCAATGATTGAGAACTAATAATAAGTTTAATTTATAATGATTTTGAATTGGATCATAGCAATCAGAGTATTTCTAATCTTATTTTCATTTTTCTAATTATTCTAGATGAAATGGTTAAATATTGAATTTTTCATCAAACAAATATAAAAACATAAACAAATTTCACATACAAATTATCTCATATATATATATATATCAAAAAACACAATATATTCAAACGCAATAAATTTTTTTTCACAATAACAAGAAATTCTAATTAATTTTTACAAATATATAACACAAATCAGCTAACCGATCGATTAGCATACACACGGTAGCTTCTGAAATGGTCGTGCTCCTCCCCCTCTCCTTCACAACACCCTCCTCTCCTTCTTCATCATCATCATCAGCTCCCTTCAATAGTTGTCAACAGTCAGCACAAAGAGTACACTCTCCTCATCGATCAAAATAAAACAAAATAAAATAAAACAAAACAAAACAAATACACTCAAGTAAGTTTTTAATGCAGCAGATAATTCGCTATTAATTTCATTGATTCACGCATGAATATCGAAAACAATTATCAAATTCGTTAATTCGAACATGAATATCGGAAACAATCTTTTAATCTTTGTTGATTCACACAAGAATATAGAAAACAAGAGAACTAGACGTTCCAAAGAGGAAATGATAGCTACAAATAGCATTAATCAAAACTATCTCAAAATATTACATAGGACAGTACTTATATAGATCCCAACCCTAAGACTCAAAGATAGGAACAAAATTTTCATATATGGACCTCAATTACTATCCACCAGAAAAGAAAATTTCTTAACAGAAATCTTATTTAACAAAACAGTTGTTTATATAACCAAATCATAACTCATATATCAAAAATATTCTAAATACCATAAAATAAAAATTATCACAAATAATAAAAAAAATATTTAGTGGCTCCGAAAAAGACCTAAACAATAAATTTTGGGCCCGAACTTGACGATTAATTATAGGTTCCCAAGTAACAAACATAAATCTTCAAATTTTACATAAGTGACCGTTGACAAAGTCTGATACCGAATCTCAAGTTAAAAATTATGACATTTAAAAGATTATTCTACCGAACCCAAATCAGTTTTTCTTTTGACAAACTGGATGCATTTAGTCAAGCACATTAAGCTAAAATCAGTGAATGGAACAGAATTAAATAGCAGCATGTTCAAGTGGGAAGCAAATTATACATTGCAAGATAAAAAAAGCTATAGCATACCGACTGTTCAATTGTTGTGACGGGGAAGTAATAAATTAATTTTAACTTTATGAGCTTTCAAAATGCCTTGTAAATCCTCTGAAGACATGCTCTTCAAATCTTTTGTTTGCTTAATAATAGTAACTAGACTAAAATAGTTTTTAAGAAGAGAACGAAGTACCTTTGTACAATTCTAAAATCATTCAAAGCTTCACCATTCAAAGCATTTGATTCACTATAGAATCAATTTTTGTAAAATATTTAGCAACACTATCATTTTCTTTCCTCTCTAATTTTTCAAAGTTAAAATTCTTCACTTGTTCATCATCTTTAAAGCTTTTTTAGAATTTCTCATGTTTACTTTGAATTTGTTGCTTTGTGGATTTTCTTGTACAACTCTTTGTCTATTGCGAGGTGTATCTGATTGAGAGCATGAGTATCTTTCTTCCGATTATCCATCAAAACTTTCTTTTCAGCATTACTCAAGGCTTCTTCATCTTTAGGCTCAAAACCCCTTTATCGACTATATTCTATAAGTCAAATGTTTTCAACCAACTTAAAATCTACTGCCCAATAATCATAACCTTCTCAGTTGAGAAAATGCGGAAATGGAGTAGCAACATTTCTTGAGTCTCAATTGGCTCCGATACCAATTGATGAGGAGAAGAGGAATATGGCTAAGGAAGAAATGTAACTTTTATTCTAATGATTTTTTTCATACTACAACTTGCCTTATATAGCCATGACAAAAGAAGATCAAAAATAATTTGGTTCTTCCTATATTAAATACATTATTATGTTAAATGCATATACTTGACAACTTTTACTCTTCATGCTATAACTTAATTTGCTACTATATAGTTCAATGCGCCGGGGATCGTTACATACAAAGGTCATGTCATACACTTAGATTTTTATAGTTTTTTTGTTGTGCATATCAGAGCTCTTTTTTGAATTTGAGTCTATTAAGATTTTTTCCTTATTATTATGATTTATTTTGTGTTAAGATTTTTCCTCGTGTGACTTAGAGCTTTAGGTGTATTTAAATAATTATTTAAGTTTATGTTAGAAAATTTTTTTGATTAATAATATTTTCAATAGTATTGTTTATTTTCTTATTTCTCGATTCAAATTAATAAGATATAATTTTTTTTGGAATTCGTGCATACAGGAATATAATTGTTATTTCATCCGACATCAACCAACAACAAACACACTCGATATTTTTCTCAAGTAAGATGATAAATTTAAGGACGTTGGCTGCTTCGAAGTATCAGGAATACTTTTCGATTTATTCAATGAATAAAATATTAGGTCTAATTGTGAATCGTCCATCCTGACATCAATTATAACTCCAGAACGAGATACTCTAAGTGGTCATTCTTCATGTTGGACAAAGTAAAATCATTCTTCATTCTATGTAATGATACTCTAAGTGACCGACTTAAATTAAGTGTTTTTAATGCGTTCACGAAGAATTTAAATCAGGTTAATATTGTATTTATTCATGAATTTTGTCAAATACGCAGGTGTAGAAAAGTTGATAAATAAATCTAGAGATTAGAAATGTATAAGTGGATAAATGAAAAAGTTAGACAAATGACGATTAATTTAAAAATATTAAATTGATGAATTTAAAATTAATTGATCTAAATTAAATATCGAATATCAATTAAAAATATATTAGTAATTAGTCAAATATACATATGACAATGGATCCTGTCGTGAAGCGAGGTGGACACCTCAAGAGCGAGACGGTCCCCCGGAGATCACGAAACTGCTGAGGCTGGCTGCGAAGCTGACTCGCTCCTATCCTGCAAGACAGAAACCGTTAGAACCCTCCGGGAAAGGTCCCCGGCCAGACACTTCGACGGTCAAGTCAGTCCTCGAGAGTGGAAAGCAGAAGAAAAACAATAGAACAGTAAGAATGCACTATGTGCGTACTTACGAGATGCGAAGTGAAGAGGCTTATATAACCGGGGAAGCTGACAGCTCCTGCCTCGCCTGCCATCCTTTGTCCCGTAACAAGGACAAGGCGATGCATGCCAAAAGGTGGTAGGGTAAAGTAGTGCATACCGGAATAAAGAAAGGGGCGCTGCCAACTTAAATGCTAGCGTCGTTCGACGTCACTCGGTCTGACACTAGTGTATGTGATCATAGTACGGGGGCGGGGGCGGGGGCGGGGGCGGGGGGGGGGGGGGGGCAGGGTATGACAGGAAGATCAAGACATCAGCGGGATACCCGTCGCTTGGGTCATAATAGTATCAGACATGCGCCGACCCCGTACTGCTTCTGGTAGTCCTCGCATCAGGGAGTGGTTGTTCTGCATGCTGGGGCCAACCGAGGGCCTATAAGAGAGGTGCCGACTGGGGGGCACGGACTGATGAGGTCGACTGAAGACCTATAAGGAAGGTACCGATTGGGGGCACTCGATGATGAGGCCGACTGAGGGTTTATAAGGAAGGTGCCGACTGGGGGCATTGGATGATGAGGCCGATTGAGGGCCACGGGTAAAGCCTTCTCTGGCTCGGGCTTACCCTAGGAGAGTGCCCCGCCACGCGTCGACTGGGAGCCAAACCTAGAGAGGTATGGGAACGTGTCCGTGAGTGTCTGAGCACCTGGTCTAACCGATTCTGAGGAGTGTGGGGCGCCATGCGTCCGATCGGGAGCATTGAACTAAATAAGGCGCGGGGGTTAACCCGCAAGTACTTCTACTATATGTGTATGTGGATTTTCCAGATGTAAGAGTACCAAGACTTATCCAAAGATGTTCTTCGAATTCTCTCGGGCTTGGGCCTCTCTTGAGCCGGGGGTCCCGAGTCATCATTTCTTTGCCGCAAGGACTTCTAGGGGGTCTGGCCCCTAAGGCCCTCTCATCTTCCAGCGAGCCAGGTCAACTCATCGACCCCCGACCTTTGTTTGATGAGCTCATATGGCTGGTAAACTCCATTTCTACTGACTAGGCACTAGGCTGTCGGGCCAGGCTACACATAAACGGGCTTGGGATGAACAATAATTCACATAACATGCTTTTTGTTTAACATTCCAAGTCTAAATTTAATCTATTTAATAAAATAAAATAGAAGCGATAAATAAAACCGGGCCCTTTTGTATTATTGGGCCAAAAATTTACTTTGTAGCCTTCCAATGGCCCAAATTAAATATATAGTTAAATAAAAAATATTTATTATATTTAATTATTTATTTATTTATCTAGAATAAACTAGAAGCATCAGAGAATATCTAAAGGCGGACGGTTGATTTCTTTGTTCTTCTCTCGGCAACTTCTGGGGCTTCGATCGTTGTCAGCGAGATGGAGGACATGGACGCCGACCTCCCCGGCGATCGATGCGACGCCGCGGCGGGGAACGCCCCTGGAGCGTTCTCTCCGCCGCCGGGCACCCTAGCAGGCTCCGGCGGAGGCGGCGCGGGCGTCCAGGAGAACGCGTGGAGTTTTCTCGCTTTGGCCCGCCAGCTCGTCGATCAGGGCGAGCCTTCCCTCGCTCTACAAGCGGTGAGTTCCCTGAGGAATACCTTTTCGCGCTGTCGTTTTATGGTGGCGTCGGCTGCGTTGTTCTTGTTCGAGGGATCGGTGTTCTTGATGTTTTGTTTATCCTAATTTCCTAATTCGCCGCCTTTGGGGATTTTTTTTCTACCTTTCTCACCTGTTTTGCTCGAGTTGGTATGAAATTAATAGAGTTGTTTGCCCTATACCTAGTTTATTTTGTTTGCTTACATGAGATTGTGACTTTGTCTGCTAAAGGAGGTGTGAAAATTTTGTAGGTTAAATGACAGGTGCATGTTCGTTTTTCTTGAATCCGACATTTTCAGCATCGTCTTTGCAGTTTCTTGCATCTTGAATTGTTCTTTCTCCAATCTAAGCAAATTTCCTGATCATTTTTGTGTAATTTCAGTTAAAATCACTACTTAATTTTTAATTGTAATATCGAGTAGCTGCATTGGCCCATCTGAATAATCTTCTGTTGTTTGCTTGCTTTGTGGTGGATTCTTAATTTGTAGATATAATTTCCAAGACAAGATTGTAGCTTGTAATATTACCATTTTGAGTTCAAATCGGAGGATGATGCTAGCAGTTAAACAAGAAAGAAAACTGATTTTAGTGTAGAGTTAGTTTATTGATTGCTGATGCAACAGAAAATTAAAATCCTCTAATCACACAAAAATTATGACAAATTAAAGCATGAGGGTAACTATCTCTTATAGAGAAAGGAGTCTCACATAGAGAAGGAATCTCACTGAGAGAATTGAAAGTTGAAAATTCTTATTGATTGAAAATGGATCAATACATAGATATGACATCATTTTTATGGTCTCGATTCTAAAAAAATTAGAAATAAACAAGGAATTTGTGAAATGCATTGATGCTCATTAATTAACTACCCACAAAAGCTAATTACCAGACAATTCAAATTATTGCCAACTACTGCAATTGAATTCAAAAATCTAAAATTGATTTATTCTTAATAGGCATTATTTCTCCTATAGGGAAGAACTTGACTTCAAGCGAGGTGTAAGCCTGTTCTGTTCAGATGTTCTTTAGAATGAATAAGCAATAGGAGTAACACAATTTGAGATTTAACTTCTAATGAATATATCTTTATTATCTTTTTCTTTGGATGCCCCTTCTGGTGAGTAAAAAATTAATCTACTTTGTTCTTCCTTTTGGACTTTGTCTTTGTTTCCTTCCCTTTTGATCACCTCACCCTTGTGACAAAATCAACATATGAAAATGGAGATTCAAATTTCTTCAGCAAACTAGTATATCCTTCAATTGAGAATTGAACATATGTTTAAATAAGTTGTCAAGGTAAATAAACAACATTATATCAATTTTTCCTGTGCTACAACTTTACATGAATGATGCTTTATAATTTTTTGAACGCATGCATGCAAAAGGAGAATTTATTGCATTAATAGGTACTTTATATTTTGGAAATAACTTAGTTTTGTGTGCTGATCATCGTAATAAGAAACAACTAATAATATCATGATTTTTATTATCATCATATAAATAATGGTAAGATCAATCATGTGGCTCATTCCTTGCCGAGGTGCCACGTGTATGCAAAATGTGTAACACAAAACCATTTTAAAATTTAAATTTAAATGTCATTTAAGTGATAATGAATTTTACCTTATTAGAGAGATATTTCAGAGATATTACATTTTCCTAATTAATCTATGTAGTCTTCTTTGTTCTTCTTGCTATTGTCCTAGTATGTATAGAATATTTTGCCTCAATATGCCCTCGGATTAACATGTAATTTGTGTTGCTTTTATTTGATTCAAATGCATTTATATGATTCTTTGCTTTTGAATTTTTTTTCAGACTAGTTGATGCAAGCAATGCCAGCTTTTTGGGCCTTAATTTATTTGCTAGGGCTATGTTTTTTTTTCACAATTAATTACATTTGTAAGATTAGAAACAGAGTACTATCCTTCTATGATTCTCATCCCGAAAGCTTAGGTTATTAGAAAAAGGTTTCGATCCATACTTTTTGTATTTGAGGTGCTTTGCTACCTCTTGTGAGGTAAACACACGCAAGCATAGCAAGTTAGCAACCCGTGGAACAGTTACCTGTCCAAGAGTGGTGTCTTAGACAACTTCTATCGTTTATAGGAATCATGCTAAACTTCATTTGTTTCAGACTAGAGCTCACTTTTACCTGGACAATTGCACCAAGTTAAATGTAGTAGATAAGAATCTTGAGATTGATCCGTAAGGTTAAAAAAAATAATATTCATTAACAATTATGTGTTCCTTTGAGAGGATATAACCAGAAAAAGATAGTTTAAATGGTTTATTTAAATAAGTTTGAATCAATTAATGTTAAGAGTAGAGAGTCTGAAGAGAGTTTTAATGGTACAATATAATTATTTATCCAATCCTAAGCAATTGGGGTATACAGTTTAATGATTTATGGTTGGGTTGCAGGGTCTGTGTTATTGCCTTATTGGTATCAGAAACAAGTTTCAATGAATTTTCCCTGGAGCTAAAGTGGCAAAGCAGACAATGGTAAAGCACAATGAAAATATAGCTAATGCAAAAATTTAAGTAAACCCAGAGATGAAGAAATCATGGGCAAGAGGAAGATAATCTCACTACAAAGTGTTGCACAATTTCTTCACAGATGACTGAGAGAAACTCTCTTGTCCTAGGGTTTATGCATCTTGACTACCAATTTCCAGTTTGGATCAGCCCAGAACTCCTGTAATGCACGAATGGATTGGTTATTACAAAAAACAAAACAAAAGTATTATTTTTAGTTTAATTGGGATAATTTGAAAGACATGGGGCAAGAAAAAATTAGGTGAACATATAGCTGCTTTAATATTAATAATCATTAGCAAGAGTTCTTACTATTATCAAAATGTAGTTTGTGCATTATAAAGCTGGTCTCTCTCTCTTAAAACAATAGTCCGTGATAATATACATGATATTAGTGTCTAGAATTAGATGTAAGTTGTTGCTTTCCTTAAAAGTTTGTGGAGATTAACAAAGAATTCCTCTAACATGAGAATATTAATTAACTCATACAGATTATAGAGACTTCATGGGCTCAGCTAAACTGACAAGATATTCATCTAAAAGCAGGGTGCCAAGTTGTTCATACAGAGATGATTAGATAGCTCTCTTTTGTTTGACACAACATTTTCGTGTGAGTAGGTTAACATTGTCCTACAAGTAACCATTTGCATGACCTTATAGCTTTCTCTTATGGGCTCATGTCCTCCAATTCGATCGAGCTAAGCTTCTCCTTTCTTTCTTTTGCTTAAAACACTCGCCATTAGCAGGTTATGTAAAATTCTTAGAGGAATACTATAGAAAAAAATGAGAGCATTTGTGGGTAGCGGTGTCAATGGATGAGAAGGGAAAGAATTGACAGTTGACAGGGAATTAAAGGCCTCACAATACACAAAAAGTTGATATCCAATTATATTGTTGATGCTTGATATACCACACGAATATTCGATACGTGAATCAATAGAGTACCACACTTGGAAACAGATAAGAATTATGAGATAAGGCTAGCCGTTAGTCATATCCCCATAGTGGCCTTTTATGAAACCTACCTCGTGAGAACCCTTCCATCATGTTGGCAAACCATGATAGAAGGGTTCTTATGAACCATTGATGTCTAGTCAGATTAGAAGATTACATATTGCTAAATTAATTTGATTTTGGTCATACGGTGAAGATGTCAGTTTTCTCCTAATGGGTTCAAGGGATGGCTCTTTCTAACCTTGATAAGCGCTTTATGGTGCCCATTCAGAAAGGTGTGGGGGTATGAAAATGATGCAATGCAAGTAAGAGTAGATGGGTTTTGGGGGGTAATTTTCAAAATGCTCCTAACAGTTAAATTGTTATTTTCAAAATGCCCTCTAAGGTTTCCATTTTGTTTCTGTAATACCCTCTCTCTATTAACAATGAATGATTTAGGTGGTAATTTAGAAGGGTGAAATAAGGATTTTACTCTTAGATATAAGGTGTTTTGATAGCTAAATGTAAACCTTGGGACTAGTTTTGACATCAACGAAACCTTAAGGGGGTATTTTATTAAAATAAAAGATATTAACCGTTGAGTGCATTTTAAAAATTACCCTTGTTTTTACAGTCGTACGTATGCGGTATGCTAGAAATTTGCCTTTCATTTTTCTCTTCATGAGTTCCTCCGCTTTTGCTCATTGAACAACAATAGATCGATTCGAGTTGAAATTTCCAAAACTGAAAACAAAGTTTCTCAAAGGAAAAGCTAAATCAAGATAGTCATTTTTTAGCAGTCTGCTTAGATATACTGTGTGTGTGGATTATCAGTAGCTTGAGAACAGTTAATGCAACTGATAATTTTTCCTCGGTTACTTAACAAGCTTTTTTTTACAGTATATGCAATTGCTCTGGGACCTTTATTCATAGAACATATCTCGTAACATTTATGTGATTTTATTGGTTGCTTGATAATAATCAAATGCTTATGTTGATCTTCTGGAGGGGTATTTTTTCCTAGAGGCCTGCTGAAAGGGTACTTATTGGATTCCCTCCCTAGAACTCGTCAGGAAGTATTCAACAATAACTGCTTGCCCTGAAGGAAGGCGAGGAAAGTAGTCGGTTTAATCCTTCCCCTTGCACCCTTAGGAAAGTGTTTGCAAGAGTAAACTACTGCTTTAGAAACAATTAGCAGTGGTTGCAAGATGAGGCTGGTAACAAACAGCTTGTAGCATCTGAGAGAGTTAGTTCTTAGGAATTTGTAGTCTCTCTATCGTAGTTGAAACAATTATAGCAAAACGTGATTATGCTCATCTCAAACGCTTCTCACAGTCCGTCAACAGATTATGTTAATGGAGATAAATCACGGGATCAAATGATTGAAATGATCTCTTAGATTTAGATGCAGTTGGTAAATTGTGGGCACTTAATTCAATATCTTTAAAAGGTTTGTAGAAGCTAACAAAAGAAGTATTAATTTCTTTCTTAATGATTTGCATATCATTTGATGAAGCACCTACTTTGACTGCAGTCGTGTGAAATCGATCCTTTGATGCTCTTCTAACGCCCCTGACATGTAGGTACTTGCAGCAATCAGAACGGGTGGTGGAGATCAAGCAGTGTTTGAAATTCTGCATCGGGCACGCGAGCTATACCGCAATCGATTGCAAACGGATGCTGCAGCAGACGAGTTGGCCTCATTGTTCGCCGAATGTGCTATTGCAGAAGCACAAGGTCCAGTGAGGTCGCCCAACAATCCCCCATTGGTGCCTCTTCGTGTTGGCCCTTCGATTCCGCTAGATTCTGAAGGGAGATCTTTCCTCGCTATGTCCGGGAGGCAGCAGGTTATGCTGGATGCGTTTGCCGACGGGAGCAGTTTTGTGTGTCTCAAGTGTGGCGGTCTGGTTAGCACTCATCGCAAAGACGAACATTTTGCGTACTGGTGTAGCTAGATTCGCTCGGCATTGATGCTTATGTACTCGGATCGATTGAGAAGTATCATACAGATCATTATCACCGAGAATAGTGTGATCCGCATCTAAATGCAGTAGTTTGGTACAACAGATGGATTGGATCGAAACATGTGATTGCCTACATGAATCTTTCTCATGGATTGGATCTGAAATGTATTGGAAGTCATGACTATGTAATCTTGCGTTTATGTATAAGGAATCAAATAATTATTGTTGAGAGGTATAATAAGTTCATAATCAAATCTATCATCGTTTTCACTAGTTAGTTAATATCATTGTAAATTTTCACATATAGTAGCAAATATCTTTTCAAGTTTTCTGTAGTTATATATAGTTTCACCTCCAGAGGCAGCGTGTCATTATTAAGTTCTAAGTCAAGATTTAAAGTTCAAAATTGATCAGAATTGTCTTATTATTTCTATGTATATTTTTTTATTTATTTAGAAGAAAAATAATTCAAATTTAAAATTTAAAATTTAATTGTGATATATTATCGAAAATTTTTTGAATTCATCTTCGTATATTTTTTTTTGATTTAGCTGGTCAAATGTTTATAAATTAGATCGATCGTTTTAAATTTAAGACTTGGTTAATTAATTTTTTTTTATAATTTATAAAATTGGTAGTCAATTCACAATTAAATTTTCTCATGTATCCAACACATTTCGTTAATTTTTATTGATAATTAAATATTTTTTAATAATTCAGGTATTTAAGCTGAGCTTTGCATGGATATTTTTTTATCTATCAATTAAAACTGAAATACAATTTAAGATATTTACACCATTTGAAATTTTTACTTCTGTTCTTTAAATACTTTACCTCAAAGTTGAAATTTTAAATACTTCACTTCAACATTATATATGTGGCGCCATAATGACCAAATATTATATCATAGTAAGATTTTTAGTGAATAAATATTTCAAATTTTATATACTAAATTATTTTTAATAAATAATATTTAAAATAGTTAAGCTGATATGTGACCATATGAAAGATTTGCAAATAAAAAATATTAATTTTTTTTATTTTGTAGATAAAACAATAACCTTGTTATGTATTGCATTTGTTCAAAACCCAAAAAAAAAAAAACAAGATTCAAGCGTTAAATTTTCAACAGTTCACAATCAACTGAAGTTTGATCGACTAAATAATCAACTGAAGTTTGATCGACTAAATAAAAATTAAAAAATATACGTAATGACAGTAAAAAAAACAAGGTGAGATGTGCTGAGAAGTGAAAATATTGAACCTCGATTGTTGGAACTCATAATGGTAGTAGTTGTCCTCTTGGCCGATAAAAAACAAGAATCAATGTTGCCTGAAAGAACAGATCAATAGATACGATTAGCCATGCTAACAGAAATAAATGTTCAAACATGTAGGCTTTCATGAAGATGTTAACATGTTGGTACATTGACAAACTGAAATTGGCATGGAATGTGCAGGAAGTTACAAAGGACATATTTCAAGTGTCGTCGAAATCCATATATGAAATCAAAAAGCATGATAATGAAACAAGCAAGTAGCATTACATAGTTCGGTGGCGTTTCGAAATGGTTAGGTGTTGCGTTTGATTATTTCATGAAGAAAATACAATATTATTACGCTACATAATACGAAATGACATCAGTTAGAACAAGTTTTTAAATGGCAGATAGAGTTGTGTTGGATATTCACAAAGTGAAAAACAAGTTCAACATAGCGCGTTACCTCTAGTCATATATAGTTAACATATGAGACTCACAAAAAAAGGTGTCAGTTTGCAAATTTATCCACATCCGAGTATCCATCATGTCTCCCATTACTAGTCTCCACTTTTAAGGGTCCACGATCCTCTATTAGAATCACACAACTCGCGCATTATCTGCAAACAATGGAACATCAGAAGTTGGAGTGTCAAGAAAATTTGGTAAGATAGTACGCAAGACTGCATATGATATAAATTCTACAATACCCACATCAGAAGGAAAAGAGAGACGGCGACGAACTTCACTATTTTATGATCATTCATTCTAGATTCAGTTATGTTGTTAGTTTAAGTTGAGCATCCAACTTAGATGATATTAAAGCTTTAGGTTCTTGAAGTCATACTATAACAAGTTAAAAACAAGAATGAATCATCAGTATCAATTATTTGAGGATCTGCTACATGGATCTTAGCTCACCAGTTAACTTATATATAAAGTTTATATTGGTAGTAATATCCAAATGCTGAAAATTTTATTCAGTTTTTCCCCATATAACCCTAACTACTCTAATTGACTCAACTTGTTTAACTACTGAAATTATTAGTACTTTTGGAAAATGTTCATACCATTCGAACATATTTTATCTTATTGTTCCATCTATTTAAGGTAACTTCAAATTGTCACCAAAGTAACATACATGAATAATCATGTAACAAATCAATTGAGGAAAAATCAAACCTAAGATAAGAAAAACATCTAGGTTAGTCACCAATTTAGAACCATTGCAGCATTAAGGTGATAACCATCACCCCGGGGGCCCTCCAGGACTGCCCATGCGATCTGGAAGGTAAATCACGAGGGGCTCGCCCAGCACAATGGCCCTTTGCACGGGGTCAGACCCGCGATATATTTCACACACTAGAATCAACCTCATGACCTATTACAGTAACACCACATGCATACCAATTGTGCCAGCCGATAGGGGAAGTGATACTACCACATAATAACCTTTAAATTGGTCTACCGAATGCCTTGATAACATAAGGGAGGCTTGAATTAGTATTGAACAAACACCTAGAATTGGAAAGGGCACTGCCATCCTTTTAAATATATTGCTATGATTGGATAATAATGCCATCCAAATTATGTTTATCTTAAGAAAATTAATATCATATATTACGTATTCTAATTAAATCTCAAAATATTTTTTCTCAGCGTACAAATACATTAGTGGATTCAATGATTTATATTAGTGTCTTGCATAGAAGCCAATTCATATGGCCAACACTCTTCATTCTGACTAACAATTCTTTAACTGAAATATCTCATCCACACTTGTTGACTTTGGGTGTAAATATTATCTATGTCCAGTTACATATAGTTGAAGATGTAAAACACAGGAAAATAAGCTGACAAGGCATTGAAGGGTCCTTGAAGCAGCTTGAGTGCTTGGCAATGCCACATATTAGGCTGACGTTCAAAAGAATGAACTGTACCTATTAACAAATTGAACCAACTAATTCTTGGATGAGTTAATGTTCCTCATTAATATTCTAGCAAGTGTTTAACAAATACGGAATAGATAGCTGGGGAAATGACCAACAAGAGTCCTTGATTTACATTCAAAGAGAGAATTCCCATGCCTCGGTATCAAGGACCTGAACTTTAAAAAATAAATAAATTCAGCATGGTATTCTGGATATACTAATGTTTTTCCCAAAACATAGTTGTGTGGCAACCTGTTCGACAATGATTTTCGAAAAGGTAGAGTTAAACTTGTGTGTGTGCATGTTGCCTTGAGACTGATGAATACTTCAAGAATTTTAGCTATACCTTTTTCAAAAAAAAAAAAAAAAAGGTCCAAACTATTGCACTAACCTGAGTATAGTCGGAATCATTAATATCCTTCTGGAAACGAGTTTTAGCAGCTATGCGAATCTCCTGCTTATTGAGCTTTGCCTTAGGTTCTTTGCCCCTGAAAAGATCAATGACAACATCTCTGCCACAAGTGTCTAATATTAGCATGATTCAGTAAAATATAAACAAAGATAACATAACAAAGCTCGCAAAAGGGTATAACCTCAATCGATCGAGATCCGAACTCCCTGTAGATTTCAGAACATATACGCCATGTACATCCACAGCGATTTGAGACACAATAGTCTGGAGCTTTGATATAGGAGCAGATGCACCGTCGGTAAAAGCATTAATAATTTCTCTAATTTGAGGGTCATCTCTTGCACGAGAAGAGTTGCTGTTTGCCAAGCCCTTCAATACATTGACAATTGAGTTTATACTGCAGGCAAAAAAAATCAGAATCAAACAACTACAATGTACATGTAATGTAATGCAGTCAAATGCACATCCATTCTTGACTATGAAAGCTGAAAAAGATCATGCAACTGGCAAGGTACTGAAACTAGAATACCAGCAAGGAAACATCGAGTAAACAAGTCTTATGTGCATTACCTATGAATTTTTTATCCTTGAAAATTTTGAAGAGAATCTTTGGAAGAAGCTCCTGTGTTTCACTTGACAGTGATGACACTGCTGTGTTCAATGCCTTATCTTTGCTTTCATGTACATCATCAGCTATTTTAACTGTTTTACCATCTGGAGCAGGGACATGCATCTTTCCACCCACAGACTTTTTCATGTTATTCCAGCAATCCAACCAAGCCTTTTCCTGCGCATCCACAATTATTGGATTGTTTCTAATAAATACAAAGTCAGTAGACTTTATGAATTTCCAGTGCTTGAAGGTGCGCCTTTCAACAGCCAATGGAACGATTATAGATTTCAAAGCATTGCACCTTATCGTCTTCAATCTTTCTGTTTGAATTATGGGATTCATACTGAATAAATAAAGAAGATAATCTCTATAAAGAGCAGCTTCGCCTTCATGCAACAATGAGCTCTTTGTAACCCATAATCCCTGTACCAAAACTGCATAATGTGGCAGCACTTTCAAAACATCTTCTTTCAAACTATCTGGAGCAAGATCCAAGAGTGCATTAAAATTATTCACTTGGCAAACCTGCACGTAGAGGTAGAGTATGATAAATCATCAGAAGGTATTATCAGATAATCAATAAAACCATTGAACTATGGTGCACCTCTATTATGAGCTAACTACTGTATCATGAAATGGAATAGACCTCTATAAGTGTAATTGATTCTTCATAAATGCAGTGGCAAAATCCTCATGCACTAGGATGCTGGTCTTATGAAAGAGTGAATCCCATTAAGACAAATAATGAAATATATACCAGGCAATGAGTAGCAAGGGCAGTTAAGTAGAGACAGGAGTCTGATGAACAAGTAATACACAATGGTGATAGGTGTTCAGTGACAATTGATACAACAGGTAAGGTATTAGGTCTTAGTTATTTGGTGTGTTTATTTATGGTCGTTTCCTTTCAGATACCTATACAAAGAATTTATTGANGAACAAGTGTTCGGCACTTGTAGGCTTCACCGATCGAGAAAAACTTTCCGAAACGGAAAGATCTCGCTATAATTTTTCGGGACAGCGGCTTAAGTTGCTGTAAGGTGGTTTTGGGACACTCGCGAAATTCATTTCGCGAGTAGGGGCGCTGCCCCTAACCCCGCGAGGGGCATTGTCCCGCAATCGTGCCCGAAAATCGTGTAGCGGGACCGTTACGGAAGGGTAACTCATAATATTGAAAATTGTCGAAAAATTATAGAAATTTATTTAAAATACATAATTTGGAATTATGTATGGATTTGTGATGATCATGGCCCAATAAAAACCCAATATGATTGGAATGTGTTGTAATTCATATTACGGTCTGCGTACCGTTTTTGTGGTTGTGCGTGTTGTATAGTGTATGCGACCTGCGAGTCGGCTTCTTTTATTTTATTCTGTATTTTCTTATTTTGTAATGTCCAAAATGAAGACGGTGGATGGTCCATCCGAAGACGGAGTTATGGAGGAGACCAACGACACGTGGCGGTCAAAGGAGAAGCTTGGAGAAGCTAACCTAGGTTGACCGTTAGATCTTCTCATTGCTTGAGAAGATCGTAGTAGGCAATGATCAAATCACAAATTAAATTATTTTATATTTCTTGTATGTGATGCATGCTAGTATAAAGTAATTAGAGCCTTTATGTGTATATGATACACCCCTTCTCGATTAGATTAGATCTAATTTAATCGACTCGTAAATGCCTACCAAGTTTTGATACCTATCACTACCTCGATCATTTGTTGTTGTTGAATCTGCCAAAGCAGAGCAACACATTTAATCTTGGTAGGGTACGGAGGGACAATCTTGGTCCCGCCTATCACGGCTTGGGTGAGAACAAACTCAATCAGATTGAGTGAAACTAGTTAACTCGGTCGGATCGAGTCTAACTATAGGCATATTCCAATCGTTGGAAAGGTAGGATAAAAATCGCATTTATATTAAAACTTGGGCGATTTAGCCAAAGCTAACTCAAGTTTTATGTAAATGTAAATTTTAATCCTATAAACAAGAGTTGCATAGAGATGTAATCGGTAAATTATTACCTACCGATCGTACTAAGTCTTGGGCGATTTAGCCAAAGCTAACTCAAGGCTTAGTATGATGTGGATCTTGTCCCACTATATTATAGTTAAATTAGATAGAATCTTGTAGCGTGGTTTGACCACATCTATGACTTGATTCTACAAATTTTCTATAATTCAGTGGGAGAATCATTTAATTAAAGGCCTAATTAAATGAAAAAGGAATATGTTATTTAATTTTCTGCATTTTATTGTTGTAGATTGCCATGTCGACAAACGCAAATACTCTCTCCTTGCGATCTGTCCTTGAGAAGGACAAGCTCAACGGAGCAAACTTCCTGGACTGGTACAGGAACTTGAGAATAGTTCTCAAGCAAGAACGTAAACTGTACGTTCTGGAGTAGCCTATTCCCGAGGCACCTCCTGCCAGTGCCACGCGAGCTGACCGTGATGCTCACAAGAAGCATCAAGATGACGCATTAGATGTGTCATGCCTTATGCTCGCAACCATGAACTCTGAGCTTCAGAAGCAACATGAGTTAATGGATGCTTTCGATATGGTTGAGCATCTGCGTCAACTGTATCAAGGACAAGCAAGGCACGAGAGATTTGAGATCTCTAAGGCACTGTTTCAGTGCAAGATGCAAGAAGGGACTCCCGTAGGTCCCTATGTACTCAAGATGATTGGGTACATAGAGAATTTACAGAGATTGGGATTCCCACTGGGCCAAGAGCTGGCCACAGACTTGATCTTGCAGTCCCTACCCGAAAGTTATAGTCAATTTGTCATGAACTGGAACATGAATGAAATTGACAAGCCCCTGCCTGAGATGCTCAGCATGTTAAGAACTGCTGAGCTCAATCTTAAGAAGGCCAAGCCCATTTTGATGGTGCAGAAGGACAAAGGTAAGGGCAAGCCCAAAGGCAAGGGAAAGTCTCAAGCCAAGGGCAAGGGCAAGGGCAAAGCACTGAAACCCAAAGGAGGGGTTGCCAAGGATGCTACCTGCTTCCACTGTGGTGAGACCGGACACTGGAAGCGGAACTGCAAGAAATATATGGAAGATCTCCAGAAGAAGAGAAGTCAGACTTCTACTTCAGGTATTCATGTTATAGAAGTCAATTTGTCTATTTCTACATCATGGGTATTAGATACCGGATGTGCTTCTCACATTTGTACTAATGTGCAGGCGCTGAGAAATAGCAGGGCATTGACAAAGGGCGAGGTGGACTTACGAGTTGGCAATGGAGCAAGAGTTGCTGCTGTTGCTACAGGAGTTTATATGCTATCTCTGCCCTCTGGGCTTGTATTAGAGTTAGATGATTGTTATTATGTGCCTGCTCTGACTAAGAACATAGTTTCTGTTTCTTGTTTAGACAAGAAAGGATTTTCGTTTATAATAAAGAACAAATGTTGTTCAGTTTATTTAAATGAAATGTTCTATTGTAGTGCACCTCTGATGAACGGACTCTATCTTCTAGACTTAGAAAACCCTATCTATAACATAAATACCAAAAGGCTCAAGTCTAATGACTTGAACCAAACCTATATCTGGCACTGTCGCTTAGGCCATATAAATGAGAGTCGCCTATCCCAGCTCCATAGAGATGGTTTGCTGGACTCATTTGATTTTGAATCATTTGAGACATGCGAGTCTTGCCTTCTTGGCAAGATGACCAAGACTCCATTCAGTGGACACAGCGAAAGAGCAACCGATTTGTTAGGTCTTATACATAGCGATGTATGTGGCCCTTTCAATGTTGCTGCCAGAGGTGGTTATAGGTACTTCATTACATTTACTGATGATTTCAGTAGATATGGTTATGTGTACTTGATGACACATAAGTCAGAATCCTTTGAAAAGTTCAAAGAATTCAAGAATGAAGTACAAAACCAGCTTGGCAGGAGTATTAAAATACTTCGATTAGATCGAGGTGGAGAATACCTCAGCCATGAGTTCCGTGACTATCTAGCTGAGTGTGGGATTCTGTCCCAACTCACTCCTCCTGGAACACCACAATGGAATGGTGTGTCCGAAAGGAGGAATCGTACCCTATTAGATATGGTGCGATCCATGATGAGTCACACAGATCTTCCTATATCCTTTTGGGGATATGCTCTGGACACGGCAGCCTTCACTCTTAACCGTGTTCCATCAAAGGCTGTAGTAAAGACACCATATCAGATATGGACTGGGAAGAGTCCCCAGATGTCTTTTATGAGAATTTGGGGTTGTGAGGCTTACGTTCGACGTCAAGTCTCAGACAAACTGGGACCCAAATCTGATAAGTGCTATTTTGTAGGATATCCCAAGGAAACGAAGGGATATTACTTCTACATTCCCAGTCAGCACAAAGTGTTTGTGGCGAAGACTGGGGTTTTTCTAGAAAGGGACTTTGTTTCTAGAAAAACTAGTGGGAGTACGTTCGATCTTGAAGAACTTCAAGATATGGACCAAAGCACTGAGGCCTTGATGGAGGTTGAACAGGAACCACAAAGTGTTGTGGATCATGAGGTTGTTACACAAGGAGTTATGGAACAACATCCTGTTCAAGTAGACCTACCTCTTCGCAGGTCTGGTAGGGTACGTCATCAGCCTGAGAGATATTCATTTCTCTTGTCTGATGACAATGACGTTGTGCTCATTGAGAATGAGCCTACAACCTATCAGGAAGCTGTGATGAGCCCAGACTCTGAGAAATGGCTTGAGGCCATGAGATCCGAGATGGATTCCATGTACACCAACCAAGTTTGGACCTTAGTTGATCCACCTGAAGGGGTAAAACCAATTGGGTGTAAGTGGGTCTTTAAGAGAAAGACTGACATGGGAGGACTTACGCATACCTATAAGGGTAGACTGGTAGCAAAGGGTTTCAAACAAATTCATGGTATTGACTATGATGAAACCTTTTCTCCAGTAGCGATGTTTAAGTCCATTCGGATCATGCTTGCTATTGCAGCATACCACGATTATGAGATCTGGCAGATGGATGTCAAAACCGCGTTCCTGAATGGGAACCTACTCGAGGATGTGTACATGACACAACCTGAGGGTTTTGTAGATCCAAAGCATACTGGCAGAGTATGCAAGCTGCAAAGGTCCATTTATGGACTAAAGCAAGCTTCTCGGAGCTGGAATCTTCGATTCGATGATGCAATCAAACAGTTTGGTTTCATCAAGAATGAAGATGAACCCTGTGTCTACAAGAGGGTTGAAGGAAACATAGTAGTTTTCCTCATATTGTATGTGGATGACATACTACTCATTGGGAATGATATTCCTATGCTTCAGTCTGTGAAGACTTGGCTGGGGAATTGTTTCTCAATGAAGGACTTAGGTGAAGCAGCCTGTATTTTAGGCATCAAGATCTATAGAGATAGATCTAAGAGATTGCTTGGCCTAAGTCAGAGTACATATATTGACAAGGTCTTACTTCGGTTTGCCATGCAGAATTCCAAGAAAGGATTTCTGCCTATGTCACATGGTATGAGTCTTTCGAAGACTCAAAGTCCCTCTTCTAGAGAGGAGAGAAACCGCATGGATCAGATCCCTTATGCCTCGGCCATAGGATCTGTCATGTACGCCATGCTATGTACTCGTCCTGATGTCTCGTATGCTTTAAGTATGACGAGCAGATACCAGTCAGATCCAGGTGAGCGTCACTGGATAGCGGTCAAGAATATTCTTAAGTACTTGAGAAGGACTAAAGAATATTTCTTGATATATGGAGGCGATGAGGAGCTAACTGTAAAGGGTTACAGTGATGCCAGCTTCCAAACCGACCAGGATGATTATCGGTCGCAGTCAGGGTTCGTGTTTTGTCTGAATGGCGGCGCTGTGAGCTGGAAGAGTTCGAAGCAGGACACAGTTGCTGATTCTACAACAGAGGCTGAGTATATTGCTGCATCAGAGGCAGCAAAGGAGGCAGTTTGGATCCGCAAGTTCGTTGCAGAGCTTGGGGTGGTTCCTAGCATTGCAGATCCCATAGAGCTCTATTGTGACAATAATGGAGCTATTGCGCAGGCTAAGGAACCTCGCTCACACCAGCGGACCAAACATATACTACGGCGCTTCCATCTCATTCGAGAGATCATCGATAGAGGAGATGTGAAGATATGCAGAGTACCCACAGAGGCGAATGTCGCAGATCCCCTGACCAAGGCTTTGGCACAGACAAAGCATGATGGTCACACTAGATCATTGGGTATTAGATACTACAGTGATTGACACTAGTGCTAGTGGGAGATTGTTGGTGAGAGCCCTAGAGCCGATCATGTAATGATTGTATGGACTAATTTGTATCATATTCCTATGTATAAATAAAGGCATGTTTTATGGTTATTATACTTACGTGTATTTGTGCCAATTAGCTAAGTATAATAATGTCCTTGAGTAGAAGGTTCTTATCTATATCAATCGATTGGTTGAATCGATAGTGAGATGATATAGAGAACACTACTCTAAATAATTCCTAGTCAAGTATTAACATTCTAGGACAATGTTAATACGTAGAGGCTAGCATGTAAGTCAACATGATGACTTGATCTCACAAGTCATGGATATAGAGATATCAAGTTGACACATGGGTATGCATTGGAGAATGTATACTGAATGACCCGCCATGAGAAAGTATCATGGATCGTTATATGAGTGTCATATACTTTCTCATGTGGCTATTAGTATGACTATTAGTCCTTGGACCTGAAGTCACCATGGATTCCTACATAAGGAGTTACGTACTTTGGCTTCGTCAAACGTCACCCGTAAATGGGTGGACTATAAAGGCAATTACTGGGTATGTAACAAATTATGGAGAGGGATGTGAGTGATGTAGATGGGATCTATCCCTCCTATATGACGGGAGTGATATCGTATTCTTGATAGAGTTAGACCACAAAGTGCATGGCCATGCCCAAGTGAGTCAATAGGAGATATTGAACTCATTTGATTAGTGTGAGTCTACTTGGAGTTCAAGATATAGATTGACTCGAGGATGACACGGTCTATGCCTCAATTGAGTCAATCTAGATATCATGGATAGAGGGACATTATCATATATTGTGAGAGTCACAATTATTAGTCACAAGGTGATGTTGGATCTCAACATTCTTGTAACTTGGGTAGCAATGATGTGTTGCTAGATACCGCTCATTGCTTATGTTTCTAAGAGGTTAGAAGCATTGCCAACGTTACAAGAACCTATAGGGTCACACGCAAAGGACAAATAGATGGAGAAAAATTGAAGTCAAGTTTGACTTGACTAAATATGGAAAGTCCATAAAAGGCAAGTTTGACTTGACCTAAATCCAAATCAAGTTTGACTTGACTTGGTTCCACTTCAAGTTAGACTTGACATGGGAGAAGAAATGGAGTCAAGTTTGACTTGACTAAATATGGAAAGTCCATAAAAGGCAAGTTTGACTTGACCAAAAAAAAAAACCACCTCACCTTGAATTGACCAAGTGATGACTTGGCTTGGTTTTTGACTAAATGTGTATGCCACATCATTTCCAAGGTGGTAACCCCTCCCATTTGAATTTGAATTCAAATGGAGGAGGTTATGGCATGTTATGGCCGGCCACTTAATGGCCATTAATGGCCATTAAGTGGCCGGCCACCAAGGGTGAACAAAAAGGGATTTTGGTTCCCTTTTTGGGTGTGGCTCTTCTTCTTCCTTTTGAGATTTTCTTTTTGAAGATCTTGCTCTACTTCTCCTCTTGTCGAAACCGAGAAGGTGCTAGCACACCTAAGGTTTTGATCCATCTATTTTTGTTCGCGTGGATACATATAGAGGAGTGTCTGCCTTGATACTCTACGAGATCCGGCGGCTTTTGGACAAGCGGGAAAGCGAAGGGCTACGCATCAAGGGTAATGGTTCTATCATGTAGATCTAATGTAGATTTAGTAGTGAAACTCGTACTCGTAATTTATTTTATGTTCGCACGGATCCCGTGGCCGAACTTCTGGGGTTTCCGCAACGCAAAAAGCGGTTTTTGCGGCCTAGAATGTATAACACCATGGATGCCCACAGGGTGGTTCTCGGGAAGGCTTGTAAGACATACCTAACAATGTCCCGGTTTTCAATTTTCTCTCCAATTACATGGAGCTCGTTGATCACTTCCTTTACCCTTCCATGCAGCTGACTGACAGTCTCGTTGCTCTTCATGGACAGGGATTGCAGTTGAACCACTAGAAGGTCCTTCTTGGCTCTTCTGGACTCGTTTGACCCCTCGTTCAGTTCTACCAACTTGTCCCATAGCTCTTTGGCACTCTTGAATGGTCCCATCTTGTTCAGTTGCTCCTTCGAGAGCCCGCACTGCAGTGTAGTGGTGGCCTTGGCATTTGACTGCGCCCTTTTCATCACTTCTTTAGACCATGTTCTCATAGGGGTAGGATCTCCTCTTTCATCGACGGGCGCCTCGAAGCCATCTGCAACACTTATCCAAGTTTCTATGTCATTCATAAGATAGTACTGCATTCTACCTTTCCAGTACGCGAAGTCGTTGCCGTCGAAGAATGGTGGTCGTGCGGTGGAGTATCCCTCTTGAAACGCCATTACAAATGTTCTGGTTGATTGTTAGATCTTCCAAAACGCACCGGCTCTGATACCAACTGAAGGATCGATGTGGGCGTGCAGAGGGGGGGGGAGTGAATGCACTTTCTTTTGATCGTTTGATCTCTACACAGATGTTAGCGCAGCGGAAATAATATGCAAAGACAATAACAATGCTAACAAAAATTCTTTTACTTGGTATCCACCCAGATGGGTGACTAGTCCAAGGATCCACGCCGCGAGCATCACTTTTCACTATCGAAAAGTCTCCTTGAGGTGGAGAAACCTTTACAGTAAAAGCTTCCTCTTTACAGATGTAGAAAAATGATGGAGGAAGCAAAAAGTCACTCTACAATTTGGCAGCACTTCGTTACTGTACGGAACTGTACCTACACGTGTAACGAGGAGCTCCTTTTATAGGTGAAAAGGACAGATTCGCAGTCTATCCAGACACGCACCGGTCGACTGCCCCTAGGGTAGTTGACTGGCCCGACATTAAATGTCGTCCAACGGCTAGCAAACAGCTAGCCAACGGCTAGTTTTGGGGTATACCAGTCGACTGCCCCAAGGCCAGTCGACTGGTCTGAAGCTGCGAACTCTCTGTGGGTTTTGGTAGTCGACTGCCTTCGGGCCAGTCGACTGCCCTGCCTCCCAGCTCAGCTCCAGCCACTCCAAACCTTCTCCTTCGCGTGTGCTTTCAGGTCTGCTCCCTTGGCTCGCCCCTTGAAGTCCTCTTCCTCTGGCTATCGTCCCTCGGATGCGCACGCAAGCCTTCCCTTGGCTTGCCTCCATGCCACCCTTCACGTGTGCCCTTTGAAGTCCACTTCCCGGCTTGCCCTTGGAGCTCTCCTCCCTCGGCTCTCGTCCCTCGGATAGGTCTACCAAGTGTGATTCTTCAAGTCCTGCAAACTCAATCACACAAATCAAATATAACATAACACTCTAACTTTAAACCTATTCGCCCACTCATCAAAACCATGATCTTCCAATCATTCACGGGCCTATTGCCTCAACAATCTCCCCCTTTTTGATGTGTGACAATATGTTTAAGTTAGAGATAAATAACAGCAATAGCAATAGCAAAAGATAGCAATTGAAACATTATGAGACATAATAACCCTAAGAGGTAACCTCCCCCTTAACCTATGTCCTCTCCACAGTTTCAATTCTAATCATATTCCAAGTTAAGTTTCCACTTAACAACATCAATAAGAATGTAAGACATATTCGAACCTAAGAGGTACCTCCCCTTAATCCATGTCTTCTCTCCAAATTTTAACCTTTCAAGGTCTAAGTTAGACAAAATACCTAAAATCATCCATTTTAAGTCAAAATTCTAACTTAAACCGCCCATTCTCCCCCTTTGACACCATCAAAATGATTGCCTCAAGCAACCAATCCCTAGGGTATCAAATGCAAGGATTATTGATTTCTGAATTTTCTCACAGCAGCTAAAAATAGCTGTGAGGGCAGTCGACTGATACTCCATCAGTCTAAAATTTCAGCTTTTCTGTCGAATTTCAGAAACTCCCAGAAAATTTCAGAAAATTCCAAAAATTGTAAAATTTTGCATACATGTTTGAAATGTTATACTCTATCAGGGAAAAATATTAAACCATATAAAATTTCAAACATGCACGTCTTTTGATAAAAACCCAAAAGTTTTGAAAAACACTACATTTTGTATCAACCTTTGAAACCAATTTTGCAAATATGTGACTTTTAAAAGCATGGCACAGTATGTAAAACATAAAATGGTTTTCAAAGTTTTAAAATGTCCAACTATGATCTTTGGCAAAGTGTCCATTGATTAAACACTTGCCTCCCCCATAGTTGGTCTAGATTTGATATTTTGATACTTTTAATAGTTCAACAATGTGCCACAAGTACAAGTGAGCCAAATGTATCACCCTAATGGATCAAGCACCCTTTTTCAAAGCTAATGTGTCCAAGTTCATTCTATACTTCCACAAAACACATTCCAAGGCCTCTTCTTAAGGATGTAAACTCCGATTCGGGAAGAGGCTTGGTAAAGATGTCGGCTAGGTTCGACTTTGATTCAACATAGTGTAATTCTATGTCTCCCCTTGCCACATGGTCTCTAATGAAGTGATGTTTCACTTCAATGTGTTTTGTTCTAGAATGGTGAACCGGATTTTTAGTTAGGTTGATCGTGCTTACATTATCACACAAGACTTTGACCTTGGTGTAATGTAGCTCATAGTCCTCTAAGGTGTGCATGATCCAAAGAAGTTGGGAAACACATTCACCCATTGCCACATATTCTGCTTCCGTTGTTGATAGGGCAACGCATGGTTGTTTTCTACTACTCCAACTAACTAAAGAAGACCCAAGGAATTGACACCCTCCACTTGTACTCTTCCTATCTAACTTGCAACCCGCATAGTCCGAGTCGGTGTATCCAATTAGGTCAACATTTGGGGTTCTAGGATACCAAAGTCCGACATTTAGGGTTCCTTTCACATACCTTAGGATCCTTTTGACTACAATCAAATGGGACTCTTTGGCACAAGATTGGTACCTTGCACACATACCTACCGCAAAAAGTATGTCGGGTCTACTAGCGGTTAGGTATAGGAGGCTACCAATCATGCTCCTATATTGTTTAGAGTCTACCATTTTGCCTTCAAGGTCACTATCCATTTTCACATTAGTTCCTATGGGTGTAGATGCTTACTTAGCATGTTCTAAACCAAATTTCTTTAGCATCTCTTTAGCATATTTGGTTTGAAATACATGTGTACCTTCATTAGTTTGCTTAACTTGAAGTCCTAAGAAAAAGGTTAACTCTCCTACAAGACTCATCTCAAATTCATCTTCCATACACTTGATGAATTCTTATAGGAAGTCATTATTTGTTGACCCAAAAATGATATCGTCTACATAGACTTGGGCAACAAATATGTCCTTATCCTTAGATTTTAGGAACAATGTAGGGTCAATTGTTCCTCTCCTAAACCCCTTAGACACCAAAAATGAAGAAAGCCTTTCATACCAAGCCCGGGGAGCTTGTTTCAATCCATATAAGACTTTTCTTAATTTAAATACGTGTCTTGGATAGTTAGGGTCCTCAAACCCGGGGGGTTGTTCTACATAAACCTCTTCCTTAATGATCCCATTAAGGAATGCCGACTTCACATCTATTTGGTGGAGTGTAAAACCCATGTGAGCGACATAGGCTAGTAGAATTCTAATTGATTCTAACCTAGCTACGGGGGCGTAGGTCTCATCATAATCTAATCCCTCAACTTGATTAAACCCCCTAGCTACCAATCTAGCCTTGTTCCTAGTGATTTTACCTTGGTCATCTAATTTGTTCCTAAAGACCCATCTAGTGGTCACAATGGTACAATCAGTGGGTCTAGGAACTAGCTCCCATACTTGACTTCTCTCAAATTGGTTTAGCTCTTCTTGCATGGCCAAGACCCAATCAACATCTCCCAATGCTTCATCAATGGTCTTGGGTTCTAATTGGGAGATTAGAGCTATTTGACTCGTTTGGTTTCTAAAGTATGATCTAGTCCTTACTCCTTGAGTGACATCACCCACAATTTGGTCAATAGGATGATCATGATAATGTCTCAAGGATCTAGAGGTTGTAGGTTCATTTGCTCCTTCTTCCTCATCCTCTAGTGTGTTTCTTACTCCCCCTTGATCATTGCCCTCCAAATGTAGGTCTTGGGTTCTTTGGGCAAGGGGTTGGACTTCTTCTATATCCTTATCAATAGAAGCCTTTCTAGGATAAGTACTAGTGGTTTCATTAAATTTGACATTTGAGGACTCCTCAATCACTTTTGTCCTCTTGTTGTACACTCTATAACCCCTACTAGTCAATGAATACCCTACTAAGATTCCTTCATCGGCTTTTGACATAAATTTTCTTAGGTCGTCTTTGGTGTTTAAGATGTAAACTTTACATCCAAAGACCCTAAAATAGTGGACTTGGGGTACCCTTCCATTCCAAAGTTCAAAGGGTGTTTTTCCTAAAAACCTATGTACCAACACCCGGTTTTGGATATAGCAAGCGGTGTTAACCGCTTCGGCCCAAAAATAGCTAGGAAGAGAATATGCATTAAGCATAGTCCTAGCAGCTTCTTGTAGGGCTCAGTTTTTCCTCTCAACTACCCCATTTTGTTGAGGAGTCCTAGGGTATGAAAACTCATGCTTGTACCCATTTTCAACACAAAATTGTGTGAAATTAGCGTTTTGGAACTCCCCACCATGGTCACTCCTAATTCGGTTTATTTTGATGTTCTTTTCATTTTCTACCCTTTTACTAAATCCTATAAATATATCTAGGGTATCATTCTTATGTTTCAAGAAATAGACCCAAGTAAACCTAGAAAAGTCATCTACTATTACTAAGCAATACTTACTCCCTACAAGTGATGGAGTACTATGGCAATCAAACAAGTCTATATGTAAAGTTCTAAAGGCAAGGAAGTGGTAATTATAGTTTTACCTTTGTGTTATGCTTTAGATTGCTTACCCTCTTGGCATGCATCACACAACTTGTTCTTTTCGTACTTGATCATTGGGAGCCCCTTCACCAATTCTTCCTTGGCCACTCTTGCAATGTTCCTCATGTTGACGTGTCTAAGTCTCCGGTGCCATAACCAGCCTTCTTCTTCTTTGGACATGAGACACTTAACAACATTGTTAGTAGCATAAGATAGATCAAGATAATACAAGTTTGCCTCTCTAAACCCTTCTAATATGATAGTGTTTGAGTCACTTTGCCTTATTACACATTTCTTAGCATGAAATTCTACTCTAAACCCGGCATCACTTAATTGACTTACACTTAATAAATTAAACTTCATATCCTTAATTAAAAGTACCTTATGAATTGAAATAGTGGGAGATACCTCAATTGTGCCTCTACCAATGATCCTTAACTTTCCACTGTTCCCAAAGGAGACCGTCCCTTCTCTTAAGTAGCTAATAGTGGTGAACTTGCTCACATCTCCAGTCATGTGTCTTGAGCATCCACTATCTACTATCCACAAGGTTGGGGCCTCCTTCACTTTTACCTAAACACGAAAAATACACTCTTTTGGTACCCATATTTTTGATCCAGAAGCATCATTTAAAAATTTCTTAGGTACCCATGCTTTCTTTGTGGTTCCCCTAGCCCCTAGTCTCCTAGATACACCAATCCTACCGGTAAGTGAGACGAATGCTACTTCCTTAGTTTTAGGCCTATAACCCAGTCCGACCTTGTTATATACAACCCTTTGATTGTTTATGATCATGTCTAGGTTACTAGATCCTACTTGGAATTTCCTTAGGGCCTTTGTGTGGTTATCTACTTGTTGCCTTAACTCCTTATTTTCATTTTCAATATGTGAAACATGTGAAGAGGTAGAGCTAGCATGCAAATCTTTAAGTTTAATAGCTTATTCTCTAATCATGACAATTTCTTCCTTAAGGTCCTTAATTCTACTTTTAGCCTTAGCTAAATCCATGTTTGTGCTAGAAATAATTTTCACTAAGGTAGAAGAGGGTAAGTGGTATACCTCACTTACCGAAGCTTCTGACTCTGATGATGATGAGGTGGAGGAGCTCTCATCTTCACTGCTTGAGCTTCGTTCATCGTCTGAAGAGTTTGAATCATCTTGTGCCATAAGAGCGAAGTGGGAGACTTGCTCTTCTTCTTCCTCTGAGGATGAGGGATCGTCCCAAGTCGCCTTGAGGTTCGTGGCACTCTTCTCCTTTCCCTTTGACTTCTTCTTGTCATTCTTCTTCTTCTCTTCCTTCTTGTCCTCCCTCTTCTTCAACTGGGGACACTCGTTCTTCATATGTCCCTCTTGATGACAGTTGTAGCAGATTATCTCCTTTGCCTTACCCTTACCTTTGGCTCCTTTCCTAGCATATGATTTGTTAGAAAAACTATTAAATACTTTACAAAATTTCCTTACCATAAAGGCCTCTTGGTCACTGCCCATAGAGGCACTTGACTCCTCTGAGTCCGAGGATGATGAGTAGATCATCTTCTTCTTCTCCTTTCTCCTCTTCTTCTCCTTTTCTGCAACAAAAGCAATACCTTTCTCTTTTGCCGAAATGTTAGCTTGCTCGTGCAGTTCAAATTCACAAAATAGATCGTCTAATTTAACTAAAGATAAGCCCCTCGATACCTTGTAAGCATCAACCATGGATGCCCACAGGGTGGTTCTCGGGAAGGCTTGTAAGACATACCAGCTGACTGACAGTTTCGTTGCTCTTCATGGACAGGGATTGCAGTTGAACCACTAGAAGGTCCTTCTTGGCTCTTCTGGACTCGTTTAACCCCTCGTTCAGTTCTACCAACTTGTCCCATAGCTCTTTGGCACTCTTGAATGATCCCACCTTGTTCAGTTGCTCCTTTGAGAGCCCGGACTGCAGTGTAGTGGTGGCCTTGGCATTTGACTGCGCCCTTTTCATCACTTCTTTAGACCATGTTCTCATAGGGGTAGGATCTCCTCTTTCATCGACGGGCGCCTCGAAGCCATCTGCAACACTTATCCAAGTTTCTATGTCATTCATAAGATAGTACTACATTCTACCTTTCCAGTACGCGAAGTTGTTGCCGTCGAAGAATGGTGGTCGTGCGGTGGAGTATCCCTCTTGAAACGCCATTACAAATGTTCTGGTTGATTGTTAGATCTTCCAAAACGCACCGGCTCTGATACCAACTGAAGGATCGATGTGGGCGTGCAGAGGGGGGGGTGAATGCACTTTCTTTTGATCGTTTGATCTCTACACAGATGTTAGCGCAGCGGAAATAATATGCAAAGACAATAACAAATCTAACAAAAATTCTTTTACTTGGTATCCACCCAGATGGGTGACTAGTCCAAGGATCCACGCCGCGAGCACCACTTTTCACTATCGAAAAGTCTCATTTAGGTGGAGAAACCTTTACAGCAAAAGCTTCCTCTTTACAGATGTAGAAAAATGATGGAGGAAGCAAAAAGTCACTCTACAATTTGGCAGCACTTCGTTACTGTACGGAACTGTACCTACACGTGTAACGAGGAGCTCCTTTTATAGGTGAAAAGGATAAATTCGCAGTCTGTCCAGACACGCACCAGTCGACTGCCCCGACATTAAATGTCGTCCAACGGCTAGCGAACGACTAGCAAACAGCTAGCCAACGACTAGTTTTGGGGTATACCAGTCGACTGCCCCAAGGCCAGTCGACTGGTCCGAAGCTGCGAACTCTCTGTGGGTTTTGGCAGTCGACTGCCTTTGGGCCAGTCGACTGCCTTTGGGCCAGTCGACTGCCCTGCCTCCCAGCTCAGCTCCAGTCACTCCAAACCTTCTCCTTCGCGTGTGCCTTCAGGTCTGCTCCCTTGGCTCGCCCCTTGATGTCCTCTTCCTCTGGCTATCGTCCCTCGGATGCGCACGCAAGCCTTCCCTTGGCTTGCCTCCATGCCACCCTTCACGTGTGCCCTTTGAAGTCCACTTCCCGGCTTGCCCTTCGAGCTCTCCTCCCTCGGCTCTCGTCCCTCGGATAGGTCTACCAAGTGTGATTCTTCAAGTCCTGCAAACTCAATCACACAAATCAAATACAACATAACACTCTAACTTTAAACCTATTCGCCCACTCATCAAAACCATGATCTTCCAATCATTCACGGGCCGATTGCCTCAACATATTTGCTTTGTATTTGTGTATCTTGTAGGTACCTAAAATGGAAGACAAAGCAGGGAAACAACACTGGAAGCTAGCCAGCTAGGCACCCCCATTGAAGGGGGCGCCCTAAAGGAGCTAGGCACCCCCATCAACTGGGGCGCCTCAGTCAAAGAAGGCAGAACCAGTCTTCATTCAGGCGCCCCCAACAATACAGGCGCCCTGGTTGAAAGCTGTATTTGCTGTTGCGAGTTTGAAGCAGAGATAAGCTTTGACTGGGTTCATTGAGGCACCTGGGAGGTCCAGGGCGCCTTGGTCAGATGTCTTATCAGTTGCGACGAGTTCGGCGCAGAGATAAGGTTTGACCAAGCCCATTGAGGCATCCCGGTGATCACAGGCGCCCCAATGAAGCCTATAAAAGGGGCTTCGACCCCAAGGCTCAGAATACAACTTTCCGGAATGATTCTAAGCTTCCCAAGTGACGACAAAGCGCTAACGACGAAGCTCTGCGACCAGGAGGCTCCAGGAGGAAGTGCGCGGCACTTCGGAGGTCCAGATCGGCCGAGCTTCAACTTTTGTTTGGTTTGAATTTTACAATTCCGCACTTATTTTTTATACATTCTGATTGTAATTTCTGCACTGTAAGACGGGTTTCTCAGCCTCCAGAAAGTCCAAAAAGGAGACCAATAGTGGACAGGCGTTCCCGTGCTTAGGCCTTGGATGTACTGACCCTGAGGGGTTAGGAACCAAGTAAAAAATCCCGCGTGCGCTGTGTTGTTTGTTTTCTTTGTTTTCTTTGTTTTGTATATTTTCTACTGCACTAACTCTGAGTCTAGAATGAAGATCCGAAAGTTTACGAGTTTCCACGAAAGGGTTTTTACGGTCGATATTCACCCCCCCCTCTATCGATGACACCGGTCCTACAGAACCCAGGCGCCTAAGAGGTGTCAGGTGCCCCAGAAGGGGTTTTCCAGCGGATGGAGAAGCTGAGCTGGCAGGTTCGCCACGTCAACTTCTCAGGCGCCTCAGCACTAGCAGGTGTCCAAGATCAGAGATAAGGTTTGGCCAAGTATGTGGATAAGCACGCGCCAATTTCGGGTAACGTGGCAGGCACCCTAGACCTTATCAGGCACCCAAGAAGGCACTATAAAAGGGGCTTCACCCCTTTGCTTCAGGACAACTATTTTCCAACTCAAATACTCAAACACGCTCCATTATTCTTCCGTGCTTGAGTTTCCCGTGCCGACAACGATAAAGATCGATGACATGCTGCTTGAGAGTCTTTGTCACTTCCTCAGCATCATCGGTATAATTATATTTTACTATTTAATTCTGTATTCAAAGCTTTCACTTGTACATTTTTGAAATATAGAATTACCCATCGAAAACGGTCAAAGACCATGGGCCTTGAAGTAAGAGTCGTTATAAACTCCGAACCAAGTAAAAAAGAAAAGGTATTAGCATTGGTTTAATTTCCGCTGCATATTCTCTCTGTTTCCAAAAAATTCAAGTCATTGATATTCACCCCCCTCTATCGATTACAACGATCGCACAGATGGCACTGGATGTGTCATGTCTCATGCTTTCTACCATGAACTCTGAGCTTCAAAAGCAACATGAGAACATGGACACTCATAATATGGTTAAGCACCTTAAACAACTATATCAAGGGCAAGCTAGGTATGAGTAATTTGAGGTGTTTAAGGCCCTATTTGCATGTAAGATGTAAGAAGGAAGTCTTATAGGAACTCATGTACTCAAAATGATTTGGTACATTGAGAACCTTGAAAGATTAGGATTTCCACTAGGCCAAGAATTGGCCACTAACCTTATTCTGCAATCATTACTAGAAGAGTATAGTCAATTTGTCATGAACTACAATATGAATGAAATTAACAAGTCATTACCTGAGATGCTTAACATATTGAGAACTGTTGAGCTTAATCTTAAGAAGACTAAGCCTAATACCGTACTGATGGTGCAAAATGGCAAAGACAAATGGAAGCCCAACAATAAGGGTAAGATCTATGCCAAAGGCAAGGCCAAGTCTCAAGCATTGAAACCTAAAGGTGGGGTGACTAAGGAAGGAATCTGCTTCCACTATGGTGAGACTGAACATTAGAAGAGGAACTGCAAACTTTACCTAGAGGAAGTTTAAGAAGAAAAGAAGTGAGACTGCTGCATCAGTTATATATATTATAAAAGTCAATATATCTATTCCTTCTTCATGAGTATTCGATATCAGTTGTACATCTCACATTTATAGAAATGTGCAGGGCCTAAGAAGGACTATAGCGTTGACAAAGGACAAAGTCGACCTATGAGTAGGTAATGGCGCAAGAGTTGTTGCTGTAGTTGTAGGAACATATTCCTTATCTTTTCCCACTAGGCTTATTTTAGAACTTGAGGAGTATTATTTTGTGCTTGCATTAACTAAGAACATTATCTCTATTTCTTGTTTAGAAAAGAAGGATTTTTCATTTATAATAAAAGATAAATATTGTTCAATACTTTTAAATGATATGTTCTATTGTAATGCACCTCTAATGAATGGATTCTATATTCTAGACTTTGAAAATCCAATCTATAATATAAACACCAAATGGTTCAAACCTAATAATTTGAACCAAACATATCTCTGACATTGTCGCTTGAGTCATATAAATGAGAGTCGTATATCACAACTCTATAAGGATGGGCTTCTTGTCTCATTTGTTTTTTAATCATATGAGGTATGCGAATCTTGTCTTCTAGGCAAGATGACCAAGACTCCTTTTAGTGGATACGACGAAAAAGCTACTGACTTATTAGGACTCATACATATTGATATTTGTGGCTCTTTCAGTGTAGCAGCTAGAGGAGACTATAAGTACTTCATTACTTTTATTGATGATGTCAATAGATACGACTATGTGTATCTCATGAAACATAAGTCATAATCCTTTGAAAAGTTCAAGGAATTCAAGAATGAAGTGCAAAACTAACTTGACAAAAATATTAATATGTTTCGATCAAATTGAGGTGGTGAATACCTTAGCCAAGAATTTCGTGACCATCTGGCTGAGTGTTGGATCTTATCTCAACTCACTCCACCTAGAACTCCATAGTGAAATGGTGTGTGCAAGGAGAAATCATACTTTATTACATATAGTACGATCGATGATGAGTCACATAAATCGTCCTACTTCCTTCTAGGGATTTGCTCTAGAGATGACTATTTTCACACAACCGAATTTCATCTAAAGTCATCATAAAGACATCATATATGATATGGACTGGAAAGAGTCTCAAGATGTCTTTTATGAATATTTAGAGTTGTGAGGTTTACATTCGACGTCAAGTTTCAGACAAACTAGGACCCAAATCAGATAAGTGTTATTTTGTAGGATGTCCCAAGGAAACGAAGGGATATTACTTTTACAATCTCACACAAGGCAAAGCGTTTGCCGCTAGAAATGTTATTTTTCTAGAATGAGAGTTTATTTCTAGGAGAACTAGTGAGAGTAAAATCCAGCTTGAAGAAGTTCAAGATGTAGAAAATAGTATTGAGACCTTGATGAAAATTGAACAAGCACCACAAAGTGAAGTAGATTATGAGTTTGTTACACAAGAAGTTATGGAGCAACAACCTATTCAAGTAGACTAACCTCTTGTGTAGACTAACCTCTACACAAGAGAGATACTTTTTTCTCTTGTCTGACCATGATGATATTGATTTGAATGAGCCTACATCTTATCAAGAAGTTGTGATGAGCCTAGATTCTGAGAAATGGTTAGAGGCTATGAGGTCCAAAATGGAATCTATGTACACCAACCAAGTGTGAACTTTAGTTGATCTGCTTCAGAGGATCAAACCAATTGGGTGTAAGTGGATATTTAAGAGAAAGACTGACATTGATGATTTTATGCATACCTATAAAGAGCAACTGGTAGCTAAAGGGTTCAAGCAGATTCATGGTCTAGACTATGAAGAAACCTTTTCACCCATTGCGATGCTTAAGTCTATTTGGATCATATTTACTATTGCAGCTTACTATGATTATGAGATTTGGCAGATGGATGTCAAAACCACATTTCCGAATGAAAATTTACTCAAGGATGTGTACATGACACAACCTGAGGATTTGTAAATCCAAAGAATGTTGGAAAGGTATGGAAGTTACAAAGGTCCATTTATAGGCTAAAGCAAACTTTTCAAAGCTGGAATCTTCGATTCGATGATGTAATCAAAACGTTTGGTTTTATCAAGAATGAAGATGAGTCATGCGTCTACAAAAGGGCTAGTGGGATCATAGTTATCTTCCTAATCATGTATGTTATGTTTTATACTTGCCCTGATGGCTAATATGCATTAAGCATGACGTATAGATATCAGTCGAATTTAAGTGAATGTCATTGGATTGTTGTCAAGAGTATTCTTATGTATGTGAGATGAACTAAAGATTATTACTTGATATTTAGAGGAGATGTGGGACTATACAAGGAACCAACAGATGCTAATGTAGCAGACTCACTGACCACAACTTTGGCACAGAGAAAGCGTGATAGTCACACTAGGTCACTTGGTATTAGATACTTCAGTGATTGACTCTAGTGTTAGTGGAAAATTATTGATGTAAGTCCTAAGAGACAATCAAGAGTTGATTGACTTAGGTCATAAAGTATCATATTTATTAATAAAGATAAAATTTTAATTATTATATTTATTTCATGCTTGTGTCAGCTGAATAAATATAATAATATCCTAGAATAGAATGTTCTAATCTATAACACATCAATTAATTGAACTAATTGTGAGAGGTTATAGAGAACACTACTCTTAACTATTCCTAGTCAAACATTAAAATACAAGGGCAATATTAATGCGTTGAGACTAGTATGTAGGTCAAGAATGACATGATCTCACAATCATAGATATGGAATATCACGTTGATACATGGGTATATATATTAGAGAATATATATACTAAATTGACCTGCTATGTGAATGTTTTATGGATCATTATATGTGTCATAAACTTTCTTATAGTGACTATTGGTACGGATAGTCCTTAGACCTGAAGGAGTTGTATACTTTGGTATTATCAAACATCACCTGTAACAGGGTGGACTATAAAGTCGATCATTGGGTATGCAATGAATTATGCGGAGGGATGTGAGTGATGTAGTTGAGATCTATCTCTTCCATATGACGGGAGTGATATTTATGGGTCCCTTGATTGAGTAGGACTACTAAAATGCATGACCATGCTCAAATGAGTCAATATCAGAAATTGAGCTTATTTGGTTGAGTGAGTCTACTTGGGGATTAAGAAACATAAAGATTGATAAGGGGATAACACGGTCTATGTTTCATTAATCAATCTAAATATTAAGGATAGAAGCACAGAGTTATATATTATAATTGACACAAAAAGGTTAGGTCGGATCTCTACTTTCTCAACATATGGGTAGCAATGATGCATTGCTAGATGTCGTTCATTGTTTGTGTTGTAACGCCCGCCTTTTTCCCACATCTTACGGTGTGGCGAGAAGCAGCGTTACGCTAACATACATATATGCATATGAATATCTTAATGCAGCGGAATAATTTTTTTTTTAACTTTATACACATGCGTTTAACCATGCAACTAATACTTGAATCATGTATATATGCCTTAACTATCATTCATGAACATGGTGACATTGTAACTTAGCATATTAATATCATATGTAGCATCATGATATAAACATTACATAACTCATCCATAAGCATCATAAGTATTAAGTTATTCTTTAGGCATAACTATCATAAGTATAGCATAGAACCTAAGAAGGCGTTTCAAAACACAAGACATGTAATAAGTATAAATATGAGAATCCTTTTTCTCTTTCCTTTGCCATGTCACTGCCACACACACACCCTTACCCCTCTTGCTGCTTCCCTTAATAACCTCTTGCTTGATCTGCGGTATAAGGAAATAAGACTATAAGCACATAGGCTTAGTAAGACCCTTTCCTATTCACTAAAAACCATACGTCATATAAAACATAAGCATATGAAACATTTAACATGACATGATCTTTAACATAAAACATAAGCATATTCTTAACATAAAACATAAGCATATTCTTAACATAAAACATAAGCATATGAACATTTAACATGACATGATCTTTAACATAAAACATAAGCATATTCTTAACATAAAACATAAGCATATAAACATTTAACATGGCAGGATGCATAACATGAATGGATGCATGAGTCAAATGCATATACATAAGGATGCTTATTTGAAAATCATACTTATAAATACTTAAATATAATCATAACATCATGGGGGTCCCTGGCTTGTACCACATACATACATCATATGCGCGCATTCCCTAAGTAAATGCGAGGTAGCTAGTCTCGATCTACTAGGGTAGGAACAACTACGGTAGTTCCAGAACCGAGGCATTCTTAAGGTGTCCATCCCTGTTGGACAGCTACGGTAGTCCCAGAACCGTGGACAGCTACGGTAGTCCAGAACCGAGGCGTTCTTAAGGTGCCCATCCCTTGGACCCTTACTTCGGTCCGGTACAAGCCCATTCATAATGTAAAATAACTTTGCATGCTTCATCATTCATAGACATACATAACATATCTTAAGACATAAACATAATCTTGTTACATGAAGCATGACATAAGCATACTTGGCATTTCCTCATTCATACTTGATACATAACATCATTATGCCTTGAAGGCATAAACATTATCTTCATTCATCATCTTCATTCATAAAACATGACATACATATATAATTATGCCTCCAGGCATAAACATCATCTTGGTTCATAAAGCTTGCATGGTCATGGTACATAAGGTAAATATGCATTTCATACATGATACATATCATCTATCATACATAATCAAAGTATCCATCATAGAGCATGCATGGGTAAGATTCATATGAACATGATACATACTACTTAGGTTCATGACATTCAACATTACTTAGGTTCATGACATTCATCATAGAACATGCATAGACCTTCATAACCATATATCTATTATAGGCATTTAACATCCTACATGCATTATTCTATATAACATGAAGCTTACATCAATTACATATGTTCCTGGTATATGGTCTAAAATATTCATGAATAAACATATCACATAACCTAAACATACAAAGTCATGATACATAACACATAAAGCTAGGGTTTTAGGTAACATAAAAATTCTTACAACATGCTTAAACATATACATACATCATAGTAAACTATAAACAAGTATCCTTGAGACCTTAACCCAACCCAAACCCTAGATCATGGACTTAGCCGAAAGTTCAATAGGAGGAGGCTCCATTATTCAATCAACATGAAAGGTTCCATAAGTAAAAGAAAGCCCATACATTACATACAATGTCATAGGGAGCCATTAGACCCCATAATTGGAGCTAACCCTAAGTCCTAGCCCTACATCTTGACCTTGGCCAAAACCCTAGAGGGCACAAGCACATGGAAAAATTCCTATCATTCACAATTAATATCCATTAAATCATAGGGAAGCATAATAAACATGCTTGAAGGCTTAGATATAATCCTATCCATGACATGTTGATAGTGGCCGAAACCCTAGAGGGCCTTAGGGTGCCACAAACTTTCCCTAAATCATAATTTATACTTTACTTATCATAAGAAAATATTAAGAAACATGAATGAGGGTTTACATCATCCCCAAACCCAAATCCAAGGCTTGGCCGAAACGCTAGAAGACCTTACCTCATGGTTTTCTCAACTTAGATCCTAAACAAAAACCTAAATCATGATAGACATCAAAGAGAAACAATTATACCACAGGTGAGGGAGTCTTATATTGGTTTATCTTGGTTATAACCTTGAATAGAGAAGCAAAAGAAAACCTCCTTGACCTTAGACCACCCCTAGCCCTTGTAGCCTTGTAGGAAGCCCTTAGATCTTGAAGAAGAAGCCTTCTTGTGAAGCTTTTCCAAAGGAGAAATCCCCTTGTGGGTTTCGGCTAGAAGGAGGAAGGAGAGGGAGAGAAAGAGCTTTGGTGGAAGAGGAACAAATAACTTAAGTGCTAAGTTGTCTCTTCCCTTCCCCTCTCTTTTATACTAAATGAAAGAGGCAAGTGGAGGGGCATGATGCCTCTTCTCTTGATGACTCTTTGCTTCCTTTAGCCTCAACTAAAATCCTCTTCCTTTTCCACTAGCACTCCCTTGCTAGGTGAATTGGTTAGTACATGCATGGTGATACACTAGGTCCAAGGTTCAATCCTTGGTGCATGGACTTCTTTTTATTACTTTTATAATTATTTTTACTAAGACCCATATAAGAGCCCACTAAGGTTTATGTTAATATTTCTAATTGAAATCTATTTCCATTCATGATAAAATTTTACCTAAGGTCCCTTAATGGCCATGGTATTAGAAGGGCCCATGTAAGGCCCATTATTACTTAGTTTCTTAATCTATATGGAAAAGCATGGATAATCATGCTAAGGTTCATACTAGTATCCCTATGTTGCTCGAGAATCTATCTAGGCATGATCCATATTTTAAAGAAAATATTGAGAAAATTTTACGGGTCGTTACTTGTGTCTAAAGCGATTTAGATACATTGTCAATATTACGAAAACCTATTGGGTTACACACAAAGAACATGATGTTTTGGAGATAATTTATTTTTAGTTTGACTAAAATGTGTAAGTACCTCCGGTTAATTTTGATGTGGTCAACTGAGTCAAGTTAGGTTCTGTTGTGTTTTGATCCCTATGTCTAAGTGTGCAGGAGCTTAGGAGCGCAGGAAGTTGAGCGAAAAATGCAGCAGACACGGGAAGGGAGCCGATAGGCTTGGTGCATCCGAGGGACGCTGAGGTCTGCAGAAGAGTATGTTGATGGGGTGAGAAGGACGCGTGTGATGTCCGAGGGACAAGAAGTTGGGCAGAAGCACATTTGAGGAGAAAGCCGGAGGAAGGTTCGGGTGAGCCCAACTCTGGAAAGCCCGAAAATCACCCAAGAAAATCCGCTAGAATACGGTCTGCATAAAACTGACCGAAAGCCACTTAGGCGCCCATGAATGAAGGCACCTCTATGCACTTGGGCGCCCTAGTGCATATAGGCACCCAAGAAGTGATTTTATCCATGACTCAGCTATTTGCGAACATTACGAAGCGGATAAACTTCCAGGTCACGTGTCAAGCACCCCCAAGCACTCGGCGCCCCTATTATGCCATGTCACCATTCGGATAGAGCTGACCGGGGCTATAAATAGTCCCCTAGAATTCAGTTCCAAATCAGTAATCACTACAAACGAATTTCTTTCCATGTTTTCCTTTATTTTCTGAGCTTTTCGTTGTGTAAGAGGCTTCTCCGTCTGAAAGAGTTATTCAGGAGAATCAAGCTATATTTTGCCTTGGATTAGCAACCTTCCTAGTTGCAAACCAAATAATTGTCTAACCTCTTTCTTTTTCTATGTTTATTCATCTTAATGTTATTATTATTGTTGTGAACTAACTTCCATCATTGTTGAGCAAAAATAGGAGATAAGTTTTTTTTCAGGGGCAATTCACCCACCTCTTGCCATCCGCACGATCATCGACAATTGGTATTAGAGCCAGGATGCTCCAGAAGGACTAACTGTCATCTGAAGCAACTTACAAAATGGTCGGACCAACCATCTACCTGCTAATGTTCAAGGGGGAGTTCGCGACTTGGAAGCGCAAGATGTAGGTATTTTTCAAAACAGATTTTAATTTATTATTAATTATGAAAAATGATTTTACAGCCCCTAAAGACGCCTAACATAAAGACAAAGACGAAAGTCTATGGACGAAAAAGGAGTAAGCATACTTTGTCGCAAACGAGAAAGTAGAATTTCATCTACTAACTGTTCTACCAGCACAAGAAGTCAATCGAATCGAAACCTACCAGTCAGTGAAGGAACTTTGCAAAAAGTTCCTGGAACTTCAAGAAGGAAAGTCTGAAACAAATTGGCAAAACGAGATCTACTCCAAAATCAACTCAGCAACTTTCGAATGGAAGAAGGAGAATCAGTTGTCCAACTGCATGCCAAACTCAAAGAGTTGATAACGGGTGTAACGCCCGCTTTTTTTTTCATAAAGCGGCTTTACGCTAAACATACATGTGCATATAAAACATCTTAATGCAGCGGAATAACTAGTGCTTAAATCATATACACCTGTCTGGGTTATCATTCATAGACATGGTGAATTATACTTAACATATTACCAGCATACCTAGCATCATGATATCAACTTTCCATAACTTATTCATAAGCATTTCAGGTAACATATTACCAGCATGCATAGCATCATGATATCAACTTTCCATAACTTATTCGTAAGCATTTCAGGTAGCAAGTAGATTATCCATAACTTCACGAATAGTAGGTTGTTTCTTAGGCATAACTATCATAAGTCGAGCATAAACCAAAATAAGCATTGTCAGATCACAAAACATGCAATAAGTGAAATGAGAGGGTTTCTTGGCTATGTCACTACTACACACCCATGTTCTTGCCTCTCCTGCTGCTTCCCTTAGAAATCTCTTGCTTGATCTGCGGTATAAGAAAATAAGACTATAAGCACGGAGGCTTAGTAAGACCCTTTTCCTACTCACAAAAATCCATACGTCGTATAAACATGAACATAATGCTTCAATCCTACATATCACAGCATACTTCTTATCATGAACATCTACACAATCATGGCATCATCGTTTTAGCATAAACATAAATAAATTCATGGCATCAGAATTTAGCATGAACATAGATATCATCATGACATCATAGTCTAGCATGAACATAGATAAAATCATGGCCTCATAATTTGGCATGAACATAAATAAAAATCATGGTATTATAATTTATCATGAACATAGATATCATCATGGCATCATAATCTGACATGAACATAAATAAAATCATGACATCATAATTTAGCATGAACATAAATAAAATCATGACATCATAATGTAGCATGCACATAAATAAAATCATGGCATCATAATTTAGCATGAACATAAATAAAATCATGACATCATAATTTAGCATGCACATAAATAAAATCATGGCATCATAATTTAGCATGCACATAAATAAAATCATGACATTATAATTTAGCACGCACATAAATAAAATCATGGCATCATAATTTAGCATGAACATACATAAACATAAATAAAATCATTTGCATAAACATACTTTGCATTAACGTACCTTGCATAAACTTACTTTGCATAAGCATACTTATCATAAACATAATGCATAACATGGATGGATGCATGGGCAAATGCATATACCATAGGGATGCTTAGTTTGAAATCATACTTTTAAATACTTAAACATAATCATAACATTCATTGGGGCCCTGGCTTGTACCACATTCATACATCATATGCGCGCATCCCTAAGTAAATACGAGATAGCTAATCTCGACCTACTAGGGTAAGGACAGTTTCATCGGTAGTCCCCGAACCATGGACAGCTTCATCGGTAGTCCAGAACCGTGGACAGCTTCATCGGTAGTCCAGAACCGTGGACAGCTTCATCGGTAGTCCAGAACCGTGGACCTTCTTTAGGTCCGGTACAAGCCCATTCATAAAATAAAATACTTTCACATGCTTCTTCATTCATAAAACATTCATAGCATAATCATTCATTCTTAAGGCTTAACATCATCATTATGCCTTGAAGGCATGAATCTTATCTTCATTCATCATTTTCATTCCATATCATCATTATGCCTCGAATGTATGAACTTTAACTTCATTCATCATTTTCATCCATAACATGACATGCATACATATCATTCATAAATCATACATATCATTCATAGATTATGGCATACATACATATCATTCCTATCTCATGGCATACCTACATAATTAGCATCTTAATTCATAAAACATACATGGTCATGATACATAGGAAAACATGCCTAGATCCTTTCATACATGATACATTTCCTTAGGTTCATGGCACATGGTCTAAGCATTTATGAATCATCATAACAAATGACCTATCATACAAGTCATGACCCATAAGCTAGGGTTTTGGTTGACATAAAATTTTTCCAACATACTTAACCATATACATACATCTTAGTACCCTATAAACATGCATCCTTGTGGTCTTAACCCAACCCTAGCCCTAGGTTAGGGCCTTGGCCGAAACCCTAAGGAGCCCTAGGTCCATGGAAAATACATATAGACCACCAATAACATCCCATACAAACATAAAATGCCATAGAAAAACCTTTGATCCCATAATTAGGGCTAACCCTATTCCTTTAGCCCTAGATTAGCCCTTGGCCGAAACCTAAAGGCCCATGAAATTCATAGAAAAATCTTTATAAAACCCAATTACTATCCATCATGTCATAGGGAAACAAATTAAACATGTTGCATGGTTAGATCAAGTTCCATCCATGAGTTAAAGGACTTGGCCGAAACTTAGAGGAGCCATTGCACATGTAAAAATTAGCATGAATCACCACTATCATCACTTACATCATAAGGAGACATAAGAATCATCATTAGAGAGTTAAAACTAGTCCTAGCCATAGAACCATGAAGGTGGCCGAAACCCTAAGTCCTTCTTCATGGATTTTTTCATCTTAGATCTCAAACAAGAAACTTAGATCATATCCATATCAAGAAAAACCATTACACCACAGGTGAGGGGGTCTTACCTTAGACTATCTTGGTTATAGACCTTAGATGGGGAGGAGGTTGAAGACCTTGTTGTCTCTTGACCACTCCTAGCCTTTGCAACCTTGTAAAAAGCCTTGGATCTTGGAAGAGGGACCTTCTTGTGAAGCTTTCCAAAGGGAAACTCCCCCTTGAAGTTTCGGCTAGAATGAAGAAGGAAGAGGGAGAAGGGTGGACTTGGTGGAAGAAGAGAAGTAACCCCTCATGCCCTCTCTTTATACCACTTTAAGGAGGCAAATGAAGAGTCATGGTGTCTCTTCCCTTCATGACCCTTCATTTCCCCTAAGCCTTAACCCAAAATCCACTTCATCTTGTACTAGCACTCCCTTGCTAGGTGAATTGGTTAGAGCATGCATGGTTGTAGACTAGGTCCAAGGTTCAATCCTTGGTGCATGCATTTTATTTTTATTTTTTTTATTTCATTTTTCCTTATTTTCGAAAATTCCCTAAAATTCACCCATAATCATGCTAAAATTCCTAATTACAATTCTTTTATATTTATATTAAATTCTACCTAATTAAAACCCATTTTTGGAGCCCATATAAGGCCCATTAGTACTTAACTTCTCAATTTAAATAGGAAAATCATGCTAAAACTCACCCATAATCCTACTAATATTCCTAATTAAAATCCATTTATATTTATATTAAATTTTTGCCTAAAATCTACCGATAATCATGGCACTAGAAAGCCCATATAAGGCCCATTAGTACTTAGTTTCTCAATTCAAATGAGAAAATCATGGATTTCTAGGCTAAGGTTCGTACTAATATCTCTAGGTCCCTTGGAAAATTATCTAGGCATGATCAATATTTTAAAGAAAATATTAAGAAAATTTTCTGGGTCGTTACAACGGGACATAAGAACCTTGGAGAAACGGTAACAAGCTGTGATGCACAGAGGTATGCTTTAAATATATTCCCACGAATCCCAGACTGGACTTCTATAATAGATACATACTTCATCTCTAAGGACCTTGAGGTAAGTACCTTAGAATAATTATTTTCAACTTTAGAACTTCATGAGTCTCGGTGCGTAGGAAATGGTAGAAAGGTAGACAACGTTGCTTTAAGCACGAGGAAGATTCAACACAAGGAAGAGTCTTCAGAAGATGAAGACACAACATATATGGTAAGAAAATTCAAGAATTTTTTTAAATCTAATAAATTTAATGAGATGCAGGCCAATAAACACCCTCGGAGAAAAAGGAAGGTTAAATGCTATCACTGTGACAAAGAGGGGCACGTCAAGGAAAACTGTCCCAAGTTAAACAACAAAGAAAAAGATGCAACAAAGGCAAAGGCTCACAATCTAAAGGCAACATGGGACGAGTCCTTATCAAAAAATTCAGATCTTGAGAATCACGTCAGATTTGCATCGATGACCACCTATGAAATAGAAGAAAGCATCGATGAAGAAGAAGTCACGTCAAAACATAGCAGCAACGAAGGGGGAGCTTCGAATTTCGAAAGAGTCATGATAAGTATGATATGTTGTCTACCTCCTAATGAACTTTATTCAGGTATTAAGACTATGATGAAATCTATGTACAAATTAGAACATAAGAACATAGAACTGAAAAAATAATTATCTTCTTCATGTCCATTAAAAATGTTTGATAATTGAAATTAGAAAATAAAAACTTAAAGGTACAAATTAAGAAACTGGAAAGTATTTGTAGAATTTCAAATTATTGTCAAAATTTAAAATTTTAATAATATGAAAAACTTAATTAGTATTTTAAATTTCAAAAGGGTCTATGGGATCGTTGTAATCGGTAGAGGGGGGGGGTGAATAGCGATTACGTCAAATTTTCAGAAAACAAATCAGAATGCAGCGAAAGAGACAAAAATCACAACGCTAACAGGTTATTTTTTTTACTTGGTTCAGAGTTTTTGACGACTCATACTCCAAGGCCCACGATTCTTGACCGTTTTCGTTGGGCAATTCTATAAGTCACAAAAAGTTTTACAGATATTTGAGTATAGAATTTTGAACAACGAAAAAATAATACCGACAACACCGGAAGGATTATAGACTTTCTTGGACGGCGTGTCGACGATCTTGATCGTTTGTGGAACGGACGAACTCAAGCACAGAAGAATTCTGAAGAGCGTTGGCGTGCTTGAGTTGCGAGAAAGCTTCTTTACGTTGGGAATGAATTGTTGTTCGGAAGCAAGGGGTGAAGCCCCTTATATAGGAGGTTCTCGGGCGCCTGAGCCTTATGGGGCGCCTGACACGTGTCACGGATCGACGCATTCCTGTTCGCAGACTCAGCCAAACTCCTATCTTTTCTTCTTGGGCGCCTGAGTTCCCTGGGGCGCCAGATGGCTCACGGGCTCCTGAGTTGCTAATGTGGCAGCCTGCCAGCTCAGCTGAACTCCCCGCTCAAAAATAACCATCTGAGGCGCCTAATACCTATCAGGCGCCTGGCTTCCCAGGCGCCTGACTCCTCTCAGGTGCCTGGGATGCAGTGGTAAAGACCTCTTCACTCTTGCAACCAGGGTTAGTCCAAAAACAATATATATTATAAATAATTGAAATAAATCATAGCCGGAGCTGTCTTAGTTCTGACTTTAGATTTCAAAATGAAACCCTAGGTCGAATCGACGCCAACTGTTCCCTCTTTCGGGGAACACGTCCTCACCTACATCTTTTAGGAGAAGTTACCTTTTGCCAACCGGCACCTCCAGTTAGACTTTTGCTCGGCCTCCCAGACTACCGGATCTCGAGACGTCCGTTCCTCGACCCGCCTCTACTTCTGTCTGCAACTCTCGCTCGGCTAAGACTTCTGCCCAATCTTCCGGATCAGGACTTCATTGTTCAATCCATGACCAGGACTTCTTGCTCAACCCTACAGGTCAAGACTTCATGCCTAGGTGAACTAGGATTTTCCTGCACACTTGGTAAATCCGTTAGATAACAACACACACTTAACTTTGAACCCTTTGCCATTATCAAAATCAGGTTTGATCTGGTGCTTCCGACACCCACAATCTCCCCTTTTTGATTTATGGCAACACCGTTCAAATGATAAGTTAAAAAAATAGAGAAAACATAATCACTATGTACTGGAATAGAAAGAACAAATAGTTGTTCTATCTCCCGCTTAATCAGTTCTCTGCCCCTGTTTCTTTAGAATTTTATTTTGAAAAATTTAGCGGAAATTCGAAACATTGCATAAGGCTTCCTTTTAATTGAAAAGTCTCCCCCTGAAGCGTTTGAAAATATGCAATTTTTTGAAAGTTTTTCTAAATCGATTTTGAAAATTTTGAGAAAAATAAGTTTTAAAAAAAATAGAATTTTCTGAATCGAATTGAATTTTCTAAAAGTAAAAAAAAATTTAGCTTGACTTTGAAAAAAAAATTAACTTGACTTTTCTTTTCTCTCCCCCTTTGCCATATATCAAAAAAAAGAAAAGATATTTGCATGAAAAAAAGTTTAACATATCAGAGCCTACTTGATTGTATCGGCCTATTTGATATAAACATGATGAAGGCAACTGCAGGAGGTAATTAATCTAAGTTTGACCTAAGTAACAAATTGTGAACCCAGTTAACATCCTATTAAGTCCAAGCATAAGATAAAAAAAACTTTTTCATAAAAAAAATAACCAAATTAAACTCTTTCGGTCCCTGTCTAACCCAGTTAGCTACTTACTAACTATTATGTAACAACAGCTTTCACTAGGGTTAGTCGAGACTTTCTAAGCTTGAATATTTAACTTGATTGTTGTTCAAATGTATTTATCGCCCCAACAGCTCTTGATGTACTGACTTAAAGCATCTTGAGTCAAGACATAGACCTAAGCATCTCAACCCAATCTAGGTTATCAATTAAAGTACCCTAATGTGCTTGTGATATGCTGGCTTCTAGATCTATAGGAGCATGCAATGTTAGGGTTAAGTCTTAGGCTAAGTCCATTGCATAGAAAAACCCTAGTTTTGAAGGGGGTAATTTTTAGAAAAATCTAAGTCGGAAAAAATAAAAATTCAAAACTTAATAAAAAAAATGATTTTTCTAAAAATATGAAATACTAGTTTTGAAAAAAAAATAAAAAAATGAAAACAGTCCTATTCTACTAAGCACATTCCTAACTTTAAGCAACTTAGTACAGAAAAGTGCATAACATTTAAAGTAGATAATTAAGTTAATTTTTACATATAAAGAAGGTCGGAAAACAAGTTCCTAGTACAGTATCAAGCTAGGAGGAAGGGCCCGGATGCCAAGAGGGGCCAGGATACCATGACCGAAACATCGCCATCATCTCCTCATGTCGAGCCTAATGGGCATCCATCTGCTTGACGTGATGGGCCTCCATCTCCTCTGGGAGTCTATGGACCTCCATCTCTATCCGTATAAGGCATTGGTCTGTAGTCATCGGAGGGTATGGTGGTGGAGACTCTCGCAGCTGCTCCTCTATCTCGGCGGCGAGATCGGCTACATCGACGTCCACCTCGTCGTCCAAGTCATCTGGGGTGGAGCACCTCGTCGTCTCCAAGAAATGACCCTGGTGGCCGAGATATCTACAGCGGCTAGGGAAAAGTTCCTAGTTCCTAGTTCCTAGTTCGTCAAACTCGGTCATCCTGATGATCTCTCCGGCAGAAACATCACGACCGTAATGGTGAAAGAGTGCGGTCAGAATGTGACAGTAGGGGGTCCGCACTCTAGAGTGAGTGGAGATGGTAGGCGTATAGATGATTGTCTGGAACATATGCAGACCGATGTCTATGTCCAGATGATGGATCATCGCGTAAAGCAGAAATGAGTGAAAGGGACGCATAACCTCTACATCCCGTGAAGTAAGGGGAAGAATGCAGCAAACCAGGACTCGATAGAGGGCGTAGTCCTGGATGCGTAGATCCACGAATCAAAAATTCTGAACCGTTGGATCTCTCTCACGTCTGAAAAAATAAGAGTGAAGAAGGTCAAGGGTAATGTGAGAGAAAGGGGCGGGAAAGGGAGGATCCTTAGGAGGATAATAAGAGAAGGTGGACTGAGAGGGTCGTAGTCCAAGAAATTTAATAATTGAAGAAGGAGAGAAGGTAAGTGGCAAGGTCTGAATATGAGTATGGTAGCAGTAATCATTAACTTTTACCAAGTTGTTATAGAACTCGACACACAAAGTCGCGTTAATAGAATGATTACAGTATACTAGTCATTCTAGTTGATAGTAGGTAATGAAGTTAGTAGCTCTAGGATAGGATTGGGTAAAGAATCCCCTATTCAAATAGCAAGTTTTTATAGGCTTGTACGTGATGGTAGCAAATTTATTGAAAAGAGCTAGTGTAGGGAACATAGGGTCAGGGCTAGGGTCGGTACCGGGTCAGTCTCAATAGGATGACGTTTGCTAATAATGATCAAAAGTTGAAATAATTAATAATAAGTAAAAAAAATAATAAACATTAACAAACGTACCGAGGAGGCATTGTAGGAGAAGAAGAGGGGAGGACTTGGGATGCTTGGAAGATCTCTTAGAAGGGAGAAGGTGGATTGAGTTGAGTGTGGAATGGGTGCCATTGGTAAGGGCTTATATTGGCCTTCCCGGGTGCCCGTGAGCACTCTAAGGCGCCTGTGGCAAGTTGTGAGGCACCCGAGACTGTCTCGGGCGCCTGAGCTCAGTTTGCTCAGGGATGACAGTTTTGACTGCCACGTATGCCGGGAAAGTATTGGGCACTCGTGAGGATCTCGGGCGCCCGGTTTGACCAACATTGACCGGGTAATATTGGTTTAATCAAGTCCTAAGTTTCAAGATTTGGTAGAATTAAGGCTGATTTAAATTTTGACAAAGTTAAATTCAATTAAACTAAGTTAAAAATGTTAAATTGAATTTTGAAAACTGCTAAGTTATATTTTAATTTTGAAAATATTAAGTTAAATTTAGATTTTGAAAATATTAAGTTAAATTTTGAAGTTTGAAAATATTAAGTTGAATTTTAAATTAAGTTAAATTTGAATTTTAAAAATATTAAGTTAAAGTTGAATTTTGAAAATATTAAGTTAAAGTTGAATTTTGAAAAATATTAAGTTAAATTTGAAATTTGAAAAATATTAAATTATTAAGTTAAATTTGAATCTCGAAAAATATTAAGTTAAAGTTGAATTTTGAAAATATTAAGTTAAAGTTGAATTTTGAAAATATTAAGTTAACGTTGAATTTTGAATATATTAAGTTAAAGTTGAATTTTTAAAATATTAAGTTAAATTTAAATTAAGAAAATATTAAGTTAAAGTTGAATTTTAAAAATATTAAGTTAAAGTTGAATTTTGAAAATATTAAGTTGAGTTAGGTTAAATTTGAATTTATTGAATTTGGTTAAATGTATATTAAGGGTAGGATTAATTTAGTTGGTTGGGTTAAACTACATTATTATGTCCTAACATCTCACCCAATACTAAGTGACAAAAACATGTTTCCTTATCTGTTTTGTGAGATGTATTTATTTTATCTTGCTTTTATGTTAACTCTATGATTTAATTAAAACTTGTGTTAGATTTGGGTTTAACAATTAATAAGTTGAAAATAAATTTCTATAATCGACTTCCAAGTCTTGGCGAGACACAGAGGCTTTCTTTGGCCGTAGCCTTATTGGATCATCAACCCTTTCCTAGACAAAGCCTTTTAAAGAAATTTTATTCTCAAATTATTTATTGAGAAATCCTGGTCTAACTAGTTGAGGATTTGGCGAGGTAGCTTCGGTTAGTTCCACCTAACTAATAAGACCAAATAGGGTATGCCTTACCCTACCTGACTTTTTAGATAAGTTTCCCTAACATACTATCATCTCACCCCATCCTAATATTAGGTTGTGCAAATTTCAGTTAAGTCAGATCCTCTTATCTAACCAATCCTAAGTCTAGGCATGATATTTTGTAGAAAAATAAAAACAAGCATCAAACAAAAAAATTTAAACAGAAAAAAATTTATCTAATAAACATGATTTTTATATTGGCTCCCCTGGACTAAAGCCTCGGTATGGATTAGGCAAGATATGAATCTTGTCCTTGGGGATCTAATATTGGTTCGGTCGGACTTGATTTGTTAAGCATAATTTCAGGACCCATACATGGACTCGACTTCTACTTGGGTTCACCATAGAGTAGTACGATCTATATCGTGAGTTTGTTCGATAACGAAGTCCGAATCGGTTCAAAACTGATTTCAGCCACCACCAGTCGACTGCCCCAAGGCCAGTCGACTGACCACCAGTCCACTGCCCCATTTGCAGTCGACTGATCTTTCTGTGACATACACCAGTCGACTGGTCCATTACCAGTTGACTGCCAACTCTCTAAGCCTAGGGTTTCCCTTCCCGAGTACATTTCTCTCAACACTCAAACCCTCACGACTTAGTCCCAGTGTTTCCCTACCCGAGTACAATCCCTCAGCACTCGAAACCTCACGACTCAGTCGACTCTTCATCCAGCAGCCTCGACCTGTTGCCTTCAAGCCCTCTTCGACTTTGGCTCTCATCCCTCAGATGCGCACACAAACCCTCGGCTTGCCTCCATGCCATCCTTCATACATGCCTCAAAGTCTGCTTCCCTCGGCTCATCGTCCCTGCTATATCCATGGTCCCTCGGATGCGTACATAAGCCCATGGCTTGCCCCATGCCATCCTTCACCGTACCCGAAGCCGTCCAACTGAGTCCATGTGTATCCTGCAAGACATGCACACTTAAATACACATATCAAACACAAGGGTGAACCTAACTTAAACCCTTTGTCCAAACATCAAAACACATGGTCACTCCAGACCATAGATTGCCCCAATAATTTTCCCCATTTTGATGTTTGACAATATGTTTAAGTTAGGAAAAACAAATAGCAAAAACAATGCTACTAACCATTTGGACTTACGTTGCCAAGGCTTCACCTTAGACTTATACCGCCAATGCATATGCAATGCACACATGGATCCTATCCCAAGGCATCCCCACACCTAAACTTCCCCAAGAAGTTTTAGGACTTTTATCAAAATGAGCTTTTTTAGAACCTCTCCAAGGCTCCCCCTACATTGGACTTACAAAGGCTTTTTAAGAACCTTTCCCCTTATGCCAATAACGGAGCAACAATGCTCCCCCTTTACCTAAGCTCCCCCTAGACCTAGGATTTCTTGCAAAGGCGTGTTTGGTTTCCCACTTAAACCCAACACTTCTCCCCCATTGCCACACATCAAAAAGATTCCAACAATCTCCCTCTTATTGGATTCTTTAACCCCTAATGATTATAACACAGTGTACTAACCTCCCATAAGATTATCCACTTGTTTTCCATTATTTGAACATGTTTCGATTGCTGAAAAACCAATTTATCCTATATCAGTCGACTGCCTCCCTGGACCAGTCAACTGACACCCTAAAAATCCTGATTTCAGCATTTTTGACCCAAATTTAGAAATGCACCAAAAATTTCACAAATCTCCAAAAATTCCCAAATTTTGTGGAGAGGCTTGTTGTTCCCATATTTACTTGGGAAAAATATACTCAAAAATGTATCTATCACCATTCCTACGATTGCATAAAACCCAAAACTAGCTAAATGGTTCAATTGAACCTTGACCTAAAGTCCTAGTTTTAGCTTCCCCTTGATGTTCTTTCCCATACCAAACCACAATGCATCCCTAACATTGATTTATATGACATTATACATCAAAAATCAATTTTCATGCTATATGACCCTGATGTCATATTTTCATGCATGATACACAACTTCAATGTGCGAAAACCCACGAATTGAGACTCAAATCTGTCTCCAACTTCTTTAGCACACTTCATGACCCTTCTGGACTTCCGAGAGAAAACCTCTCGGGATCCATAGATCATGAGTCCCAACTTGGCTCCTAGAGCTCCCCCTTGAGCTCTTAGCCTTAACCACCTCCCTAGGTGACTCAACAAACACTAGACCACATCGGAGTACCTTCGGTGACTCTTGGTCTACAACCCTAACCTTCTTAACCTTGGACCCCTTCTCCTTAGTTAAGACTTCTTCTTGCTTTTAAATGGCATCCCCTTGCCATTCTTGGACTTCCCCTCCTTGCCATAGTTATATGCTACCCTAGCATATTTCTTTTCATTAGCATTATAGAACCAAGATCGGTATCCTAACCCCGATCTATCATTGTTGAGTTTTTGACTACCCAACACCATATCGGGATCCATAGACCATGGGTCCCAACTTGGCTCCTAGAGCTCTCCCTTGAGCTCTTAGCCTTAGCCATCTCCCTAGGTGACTCAACAAACGCTAGATCACATCGGAGTACCTCCGGTGACTCTTGGTCTACAACCCTAACCTTCTTAACCTTGGATCCCTTGTCCTTAGTTAAGACCTTCTTCTTGCTTTTAAATGGCATCCCATTGCCATTCTTGGACTTCCCCTCCTTGCCATAGTTATATGCTACCCTAACATATTTCTTTTCATTGGCATTATAGAACCTATATCAGTATCCTAACCCCGTTCTATCATTGTTGGGGTTTTGACTACCCAACACCATACCTAACCCTTAGATTCAATAGTGAATGTATTTAGGGTCTTTTCTAATTTCTCAAGATTTGCCCATAAAACTTGATTTTCTCTTTCTAGGTTCTTAAACCTAGAATCAACATGTCCACCTTGGACATTCCTAGACCTACCCATTCTAGGCATGTGCCTCCCCTTCTTGGGGTTAATGTCTTGGTCCTTTGGTCTAATGGTCTTGGATTTATCATGATACATGATTTTCCTAGGGTTTTGATCTACAATATTAACCCTACTCCTATCATGATATTTAAATTCAAAATTATTCATGGGTAAATAACTGACATTGTTTCTAACATGCATGGAGGAATTTGAATTAACTCTAAAGTTAGGATTACCTCCCTTACCCTTGTAGCTCCCCCTTGACTTGAGCTCATCTTCTTTTCTAATTTCTTTAAGTGCGCCAATTTCTTGATCTCTCCTTTCTTTGGGCACTTGGTGTGGTAGTGTCCATGCTCACCACATGTGAAGCAAATTATATACTTATTATCCTTCTTTGCTCCATCCCTACAACTCATGTTAGTTTTCAAACTATTTGAATTGAGTTTAGGGTTTACCTCATTTTTCTTACCCAATAGACACTTGTCCTTGTAGTGTCCCTTTTGATTACACCCAAAGAAAATTATGTGATCCTTTGACTTTGCTTTGACGGAGGTGGAAGCTTCTTCTTGCTCCGGTATTGAGGATGGTCCCTCCTCCCCCTCAATCCTTGAAGTGGAGACTTCTTCTATCTCTTCCTCACTTGAGGATGTGGATGATTCCACTTTCTCTTCCTCTTCGGATGTTGAACTTGACTCAACTTTCGATTGGTTCTTCTCCTTCTCTTGGACCAATGCCCCCTTTTCCTTAGACTCCTCTTCTCCTTGTCTTTGTGTCGAATTTTCATGTAAGGCTATCACCTTTTTCCATAGCTCATACGCATTCTTGTATTCTCCTACATTTGACACAATATATGAAGGTAACAAATTTAATACAATTATAGTTACCTCCTTATCCGCCTCTCCTTCTTCCGTTTGACTCTTGGTCCAATACCGAGGCGAAGGCGTTTTCCCTTCTTGTCCGTTGGAGCTTCAAATGACACTTCCAATGCGGCCCAATGATCCCAATCCATTTGGAACCACGTCTCCAAGCACTTCCTCCAATAATCGAAGTCATCTCGGTCGTATGGAGGTGGAATCCGAATATCCCATCCTAGCAGACCTTCCGACTCCATCTTCCTCTAGCACCTTTTACTCTCCCGGCGGTTAGTCCGTAGACGAGCGACCCTGGCTCTGATACCACTTGCTAGGATCATGTCGTTTAGCTAGAGGGGGGGGGTGAATAGCTTCTTTCGATTTTCTACCTACAATGTTATCGTGCGCAAGCGAAAATAACAATAACAAAATCAAACAATCGCTAACACGTCACCTTTATGTGGTTCGGAGATAGAACTCCTACTCCACAGCTGTCCGTAAGGTGAACGATCCCAATCCATCGGTGGATGACTCCCCGGAAGACCTCCGGCTAGCTCGTGCAGCTCCTTGTGGGTGGAGAAACCTCGCCACAACCCGAACAACACTCCTGAGCTCTTAGACTACTAATTGACCTTTAACCAAAGCCAATTTCGTCAAGAACTCTTAGCTAAAACCGAGCCCCTTTAAATAGTACTCTAGGCTGAGAAGACCGTTACCAGTCGACTGGTTTAAGTCCAATCGACTGGTCCCACTTGAATTCGACCGTTGCAACCTCAACGTTCGAATTTCCAGCCACCACCAGTCGACTGCCCCATTTGCAGTCGACTGATCTTTATGTGGCATACACCAGTCGACTAGTCCATTATCAGTCGACTGCCAACTCTCTAAGCATAGGGTTTCCCTTCCCGAGTACATTTCTCTCAACACTCGAACCCTCATGACTTAGTCCCAGAGTTTCCCTACCCGAGTACAATCCCTCAGCACTCGAACCCTCACGACTCAGTCGACTCTTCATCCAGTAGTCTCGACCTATTACCTTCAAGCCCTCTTCGACTTTGGCTCCCGTCCCTCAGATGCGCACACAAACCCTCAGCTTGCCTCCATGCCATCCTTCACGTATGCCTCGAAGTCCGCTTCCCTCGGCTCATCGTCCCTGCTATATCCATCATCCCTCGGATGAGCACACAAGCCCACGACTTGCCTCCATGCCATCCTTCACTGTACCCGAAGCCGTCCAACTGAGTCCATGTGTATCCTGCAAGACTTGCACACTCAAATACACATATCAAACACAAGGGTGAACCTAACTTAAACCCTTTGTCCAAACATCAAAACACATGGTCACTCCGGACCATAGATTGCCCCAACAATTAGATCACAGTTTTCTACCTTGTGACCTATCGTGTGTAGACCGTTCATGATTTCTTGGATTCTTGCGTGTAGTTGAGCGGCTGTTTCACTGTCTTGCATTTTGATCGTATATAATTTGTTGAGGAGGAGGTCTCTCTTGTTGATTCTTGTGTCTGATGCCCCCTCGTGCAACTCGATCAACTTACTCCAAAGTTCCTTGGCATTGTTGAATGGGCCAACGCGGTTGAGTTCTTCCTTCGTCAGTCCACACTGGAGAGTTTGAGTGGCTTTTGTGTCTGTTTCTATCTTCTTCTTAAGCGAGGCGTCCCACTCAGAGTACCCTTGGATTTCTCCTTGCGTATTTTTGGGGATTTCCAGTCCAGACTGGATGATAATTCACATTTCCACCTGAGTTTTCAGGTGAACCTCCATTATGCTCTTCTAGTAAGAAAAATCCTCATCGGAGATCAGGGGAGGGCGCGCGGTACTGTAGACTTCTTGGATGTCCATTTAGAATTTCCTGAAAAATAAACAAAAACAAAAAACTCGTGCCAAGACTTTATCTTGGATTAGTAGTATGGTATGGAAAACAATTTAAGAACAATTCGAGTGGTGTTGCACCAACCTCGAAGAACGTAGAAAAATAATTTTTTTAAGAAAAATGAAAAAAAAAATCGATTCCGAAAAACTGATCAGTTGGCGGTTTCACCAAGTTTAAGCTGTTGGAACCCGGATGGCTAGAGAGGGGGGGGGTGAATATAGTCAAATACTTGAAACCTTCGGCACTTATGAAATTTCTGCACTCAACCTTATCAGTAGCACAGCGGAAGAAACGAATGGAAACAAAGTAGTGCAGAAACCAAAAACAGAAACCGAAAGCAAACAGACACAACTAGCAAGAACGCTAACACAGAGGGTTTACAAGGTTCGGGGATAATTTGCCCCTACTCCTTGGCGTGCCCTTAAGGTGGGCGATCCCTTGATCGTCGGCAGATCAAGCCCCGATGTTCACCGGATATAAAGCAACCTTCTTCTCAGTGGAGAAACCTCTCTACAGCGTTTCAAACAAGGATATAGATTTAAGCTTAATGAAACACAAAGAAAACTCTTACTCAGCACTTAGCAAGGACAAGAACACAGCAAGCTTAACCCGAGCTCCACCCAGCGACGATCTCACGCAAGGACTCCCTCCTTCGTGTCTTCTCACTGTTGGACTCCAAGCTCCTTGTTCCTTCCTCCAAGCACTCACGTAAGAGTTGGTTGCTCCTCAGATCTCAATGACTTGCTCAAAGAATCAACAGCACACGCACACAGCAAGTCAAGTGTGGAGAACACAAAATCGCAGCAAGAACTTCAGCAAACTCGAACTCTAGAACTCTGCTTCAACCGAAGTCTTCTTCTCTCTTTTGTTTCTCCACCAAGATCAATGAACCATCCTCAGTCCAGCATATTCAGATCGGATCCTATCGTAACTACGATCCTCCACGCAGAAAATAGAACGCAAAATCGTTATAGATCAGAATCTAGATCGACAAAAAAATAATCGACAACAACAGAACAAAGGATCATAAAGAAAGGTATAACTTTTGACGAGAACAGCAAATATCAAATTGAAACTCGTTCAAAGATCTACAAGTTAGTTTTAAGATTGAATCCAAAAAATTGTTTAAAGCTTTCAGAGCCCAGAGATTATTAATCTTTTTTATTATTTTTTATCTTTACATCGTTAGTGTTAGTGTTTTAAGATTATTTAAATATCTATTTATTATTTTTTAGTTGTTTTTGATTTAATATTATTTATATCTTTTTTCTAAATGATGAGTCTTTAGATGTCTATTATCTAATAGGTTGACATTAAATTGGATCATCTTGTAATAATAGAATATTCTTGAAGTTAAACGTGATTATTTTCATTATAGTGTTATAAAATTGTATTTTTTTCATTTTAAGGGTTTTTGATAGGATCGTACGATTTTACGATCCGATCCTGACCGATCCGATCCTGACCCCAAATCGATCCTGTGTAGGATCGCGATTCTACGAACCTTGCTCCCAGCTGCTCATCTGCCAACGCCAGCTATTACTGAGCTATCCCTGGACTCCCTGAGCTTCCCTCAGCCAAGCTCCAGTCTCAGCTCCAGTCTATAGCTCGGCCGTTGCAACCTGAGATGGAAAAACGGACAAACCTGCTCCAAGGAAAGCCTCCATTGACTTCTCCTTGTGTGTTTGAATCCTCCCCTGTCACCTGCAGCTTAATCAGAGTGTTAGAGCAGCATATCAAATAGCATATCATGTATCAGACGTTAAGCGCAGAGAATCGGATACGTTCAGACACGATCAGAGCGTCTGACAGTGCAATTTGAATTAGAGTGATCGGTCACTGGACTGATCAGAGAGCCTCCTGATCGGTCACCAGACCGATCAGGCTGGGTCCAGACCGATCAGGCTCCGTCTTCATCGGTCCCCAACGCTCGATTAGAAATCGCGATTTCTTTGAGACTCTCCTGGATCGGTCACCAGACCGATCCCAGGTTGTGGATCAATCACCTGACCGATCCACCCTTTATCGGGCGATTTCTGAGCTTCGCAGTCCAGACCTCTTGATCGATCACCGGATCGATCAGGAAACATCCTGATCGGTCACCAGACCGATCAGGCTGGGTCCAGACCGATCAGGCTCCGTCCTGATCGATCATAGAGAGGAACCTGCGACACTGGACCGTTCTCCCGAACGATCTGCACAGTGATCCTGATCGGTCACCAGACCGATCAGGAGCAGTTCAGCAAGGGAACTCAACCTCACTGTTTGCTCCCTGATCGGTCACCAGACCGATCAGGAGCCAATCAGTGGGTGAAACGAATACTCCCTGATCGGTCACCAGACGGATCAGTCAACGCTGGATCGGTCACCGGACCGATCCACGAAGGATCACCGTGCCAACTCCCTGATCGGTCACTAGACCGATCCAGGGGCTCCAACCACCTTAGCCCTCCAAGCTAAGGGTTTTTCACCTAACCCTCCAAGTTGGGAATTTGCACCTAACCCTCCAAGTTAGGACTTTTCACCTAGCCCTCCAAGCTAGGACTTTTCACCTAGCTCTCCAAGCTAGGACTTTTCACCCAACTCTTCCGGATTAGGACTTTTCCAAACCTAGCCCTCCAAGCTAGGACCTGACCCTCCAAGCCAGGACTTTTTCACCTAATTCTCTAAGATGAGAATTTGCACCTAACCCTCCAAGTTAGGACTTTTCACCTAGCCCTCCAAGCTAGGACTTTTCACCCACCTCTTCCGAATTAGGACTTTTCACACACCTATCCCTCCAAGCTAGGATTTTCAACACCTAACCCTCCAGGTTAGGATTTTCCAACACCTAGATTTTCCATACCATGCCTGATCCCCGATCAGGACTTAATCATAATCAATAAACATCCACCTAAACTAGAATCGGTGTCAACACCAAAACAACAATCAGGGCCAGACTGCATCAACAATCTCCCCTTTTTTGTTGTTTGACAACCCGATTTTAAGTTTAGGGATTCTCAATCAATTGCTCAACTTTAGAATCATAGGAGAATCCAGATCCTCCCCTACAACATAATCATCCTAAAATTAACCAACCAACACTCTCCCCCTTTGTCGAACACCGAAAAGGGGTCTAGAAGGGCTGTTAAGTTTAACTTATACTCCCCCTCAATCCTAGGGGTATCCCAAAACAACAATTTGATTTTTGAAAAGCATATGAATACATATGACAAAATGATATAGGCATGGCAAAACAAGCATATGTATCATATGAACATGGCATCATAAGCATGAGATAGCTATGGATCAAATATGTAGATAGTACAACATAGCATCAACAAGAAGCAACTAAAGTAGGATAAAACATGCATCAAAGTCAGAAGAAATAAGTCATAAAATAGCCAGAGAAATCACACGATGCAAGACAGATGCATCAAAGTCAAAGTATAAACAAATATGTCACTCATCATAAATATCATCAACCCTCTGCGCGATCATCATCTGAGGAATCAGCAATGTAGATAACGTCCTCTGGTAAAGGAATGCTGGGAGACTGATAAGTGTCATTTTGTTGATCATTTTATATACTTAAATTCGTGTTTGACCCATATTTTACTTGTATAATTGTGGATTAACCCTAGGTTCTAGGATTTATACTCTTTTTGGACTTAATTGCAAATTTTGATATATTTGAGTTGTTTTATCACTAAATTTTTGATCAACTTTTGTAGGCTTGGAGGGATCATGAACCTAGGTCATGTTAGATCAAATGTTGAGTCAAAAGTGGACTAGATCAAGTGATCAAGCGTTGACTCATTTGGACCGTCCGATGCAAGAACGGTTAGATCTAGACCATCTGAGAACTTCTGATCAATCCGAGCTGGGATTAAGGCTAATCAAGCGATCAAATCAAGATCTGAGAGTTTCAGCCCAATCGGAGATCATCTAGCCGTTGGATCACGATCAGAGTGATCTAGACCATCCATACAAAGATCAAGGTGATCTGAACCATCCGTTGGAGATCTGGCAGATCCGAGCTACCCTGAGGATGATCCTAACCTCTGATCAAGATCTGGAAAATTTGAATCAAATCGGACAAGGATCCACCGTTGGATGAAGTGGAATCAATATCAGCCGTCCACTGCTTTAACTACTTAAACTACTACCCTGTTTCAAATCTGGCGTCGCGTCTTCACATTTCTTCAGCTCCTTTCTTCATTTCGTCTTCAGTTTTTCGGCGATTTCTTCCATTGAAGGCGTGGCCAACTCGATCACTACCTTGGAGCGAGATTTGGGTTATTGGAGAGGCTTCTATGGAGTTTCTAACTCGGATTTGCATCAGATCAAGGGCTGAGTGAGGGTTTCATCAGTTTCTGATTTCTGATCCATTTGATTGCGAATTTGTGCTGTTTCCTTCAATCGAAGCTACCTGGAGGGTCTCTGGAGCGTCCTGATCATCACATAATCTTCACAGCATTCTTTCATCGCGAGATCAAAGGGATCGGATTGGTTTTTCCAGCTGCGTGCAATCTGGGAGCAGATCTGAAGTTGAAGCCAATTTCCATTGGTTTGCAAGTTGAAGGGTTCTTGACTTGCCTTTGTGTGACGAACAAGGTGGTCTCGAGACAAGAGAGTGATTGAGAGTTAATTTTCTTAGTTAAATTCTGTTCAGTAGCTGTAATTTCAGTTTCAATTGCCTTTAAATTCTATTTTTCGTATCTGCTGTAGTTTTTGAATTCTGTACCAGTTCTTTTTGATCGTTTCTTGTAGTTGATAGTTTTTCAAATCCGCAATCTAGTTAGCTAAGTTGTTTGTGAAATGAACAATTGCATTCAAGTCAGTTTATAGCTTCAAATCATTTCTGAATTTGGATTCGTTTCTGCAGTTCTGTTTAATTGTTGCGTATCAGCCACTTAGTTGCTATTTCTGAATTGTTTCAGCTTAAATTAGGTTTCATTACGCAAGGAGAATAGTTAGGAGTTTGTTTAGTGAACGAATCTTTCCTAATTCAGTTTACTTTGCAATTTAATTGCTGCGTATCAAATTCTGCATTCTTATCTCCTTGTGCTCTGCATTGAATATCATTTCTGCTTATAAACTTTCAGTTTCACTTCTGAATTTTGCAGTTATTTCGCATTCAGTTTGTGTCCAGCTTCATTCCTGAAAGTAGAGCTAGTTGTGAGTGAGAATTTGCACTGAGATCTGTTCCTTTGCATTAGAATCGATCAGGAAGTAGATTCATGTCTGTAGATTGAGTGAATGCTGTGTGTCAGTTTCGAATTCTGCATCTTTTCAGTTTAAGCTTCTGAATTTCGAGTCAAGTAAACCTTAGTTTCCCTATTCCTTATTTGAACAATGGATGGAATATTTGAATCTAGCTTGCTTTGTTATGATAGATTTGCATTCGAAATGTTTTCCGAAATTCTGTAACGTTCCTGCATTTTCTGGTTTTCTCTGCACTGTTTGCACTTCATTTCTGAACTTCCCTTTTCAGTCTTGAGTTTCAATTAAACGATAGCTTACCTTTTCAAGCTGAGTAACTAGTTGTGTATCTGAATTTGATAGTTTCCAGTGTTGCATTTAGCAGAAATTTTAGGCAAACAAGATTCTATTCCTTTGTATCAAATTGTTTCAATTTATCCACTTTGTACCAAAAACCAGTTTCGGTATCAAGTAAATGAGTGTGTGAATGTGATAAGGTGTGGGACGTTAGCTTATTTTACATCCAATAGTTTCTGAATTCCATTCTCAGTCTTTGCATATGAATTTTACTTTGGTAGCTTGCATTTAGTGGCAATTTAGTTTTCGGCAGTGCACTGAATTGATTAGTCTTAGATTGCTCAGCCTTGTTTCAATTCATTTGCTTTGTTTTCTTGACTTGCAATTAATATCAGGTTGTATTTTCAGTTTTGGTTAAGTGAAATTGTTTGATTAGGTCTCTTATTGGTTAAGTTCCTTAGCTACCATTACCTAGTTTAAGTCATTTAGTTATGTTTTCTTTACTTTTCATTGCATTGTTATTTTTATTTGCAAACAAATCCTAGATTTTATTTGAAACCCAAAATCATCGACGACACATAACTCAAGTACGAATCAAACAACTTGAACTAGCCCTTGGAAAAACTACGACCTGTGACCCCTTTACTACGCTTTTCTTCTTTGATTGCAAAAAGGGTTTCCAGCTTTATAAATTCTAAATTCTGACGGATCCACACATTTCGTGACAACTTTAATTAGCTTAATTGGGTCCATCAGAGACCCACCACCAGGATACGCATGATGGTACCACTCCTCATACCATGCATCCTGGAATGAGCTGATCTCGGAGACATCAGACGCTAAAACATCGAGACGGCGATCGAAAGACTGATACTCTGAGCTGACCTGTCATCGCCAGAGCTTAGAGATATGCAACTCGTGCTCTAGCAGCCACTCTATCTCTACAACCTGCCAGCATAGGTCAGGAGCCCACCCGTCGTAATCTGCAGTATCAGCTGGCGGCCCCTGGTCATGAGCTGCTCTCGGTAGTTCCCCCTTACGTCTGCGATTCTTCCACCTCAACCCCTAGGGCCCGAGGACAATGCCGGACTGAGCAAGCATGCGACGATCCAGACGGCAGTCCTGTCTAATCATAGGCACAGTGCGGCCCTGTGAAACGTCGATGCCAACCGACTTCAGCCAAGCTGTGATGATATGGCCGAATGGCATGTAGACTGACTGAGTGGACGACATGCAGTGGATGATGATGGAGAAATAGACCGAGGCCACTGGATCAAAATCTAACTGCTGATGCATCCCGTAGAGCATCAAGCAGTGGGACGGGCGAATCTCATCCAGATGTTTCGAAGTAGTAGGCAGAAGACAATTGGTGATGATCTTGAACAGAACATAGTCAACCGGGGAAAGGCGAAGAGCAGGAAATGTGGAAAAATCACTGGTGCTCTCACCGGAACCCCTCGGCCTGGGATGGCCTAGTAAGTACTCGTAGATGGAATCAGGGGTTACTCCATCGAAGGGAAATGGAAGAGGATTAGGAGGGTAAGGGTAGAGAAAGAATCATTGTCTGACCGGCGACAACCAAGAAAATCAGTAAAAATGGATCGATTAAAGTCAAGGTCAACACTGGCGACACGAGTCCTCCACCCCGTTCCCTCCCCACTCACCATGTTATTATAGAATTCAGATACCAAGTCAAGATTGATCGGCCTCTCAAGAAAAAGAATGGATTGAAGATTGTAATGTGTGATAATTCGTCGGATGATCGGGCAATGTTCATAGATAAAGGATTGGTCTATAGTTCAACATGACATTAATTTGAAATTGTGCCACTCAAAATTTAACGCAAGAGTGACACTCTGAAATCGAGTATGTAGAGGTGGTGGAGGCCTTGGAGAAGGTGTAGATATTGAAGGGCCTTTGCCCTTTGAGCTTTCCACCATAGGTTCCTTACCTTTAGAAGATTTTCTAGAGATCGGAATAGATTGAATTGATCACGGAAAGAATTCAAACCAAAATAATCACCACACAAGATTAAGGGTAGATCAAAAGACAAGACCCAATCAGTGAATAAGAGATAAAACATTTGATCAATAGGGTCACGGCCAGATCAAGGGGTCACGGCACAACAATAAGAGCAAACATCAAAACATGATTAGCTTCAAAGACAAACACTATAGACTGATTTGGAGGAAAAACTAAGCCAAAAACTCACTTTGGTGCCATTGGTGAAGGTCTTGGAGGTTGGAAAAACAAGCTTGCGTAGGAGAAAACCCGACGCAAGAGATAGATTGTAAGGCCCTTCAGCGAGAAAACGTCGCAGGGAGTAGGAAGAAAACAGAGCCTGGAAGAACTCCTTAGGACGGCACGCGCGGAGACTCTCTCGAGGAAGAAGAAAGTACTGGGAGAGCTTTCGCACGACACAAAGATTACACAGGTGGGAGGTTTTTCGGCGCTAGGGTTCGGCACTGAAGGGATTTTTCGCAAAGTTAATCGGTTGGTGGATCGGTCCACCAACCGCAATTTAATGCGATTGAATGGATCACCGTTCGATCTGATAGCGCCTAGACCGATCAGTCTACAGCCTGATCGGACTGACCTGGGCCTGATCGGTCGAGTGACCGATCAGACGCGCTCCTGATCGGTCGGCTGATCGATCAGGACACGAACAGTAGGGTTCGGAGAGAAACTTGGGAGCCCCCTGATCGGTCTGTGGACCGATCACCAGAGGGTGCCAGATCGGTCCGGGGACCGACCCAGGCTGGCTCAGTAAGGTTGATCAGATTTTTGTGAAGTCACTGAAGCCCCTCTGATCGGTCTGTGGACCGATCATTGCAGAGTGGAGCCAGATCGGTCCGAGGACCGATCAACCTTATGCCTGATCGGTCCGGTGACCGATTAGGGTTCCTGATATTTCCTGATACGATCTGAAACATTCAGTTTCAGATTTTCAGGATTTTTCCAATCGAGATCTGATGAAGTTTATCGAACATGGACATGATCTCCTGACTAAAATTGATCCCTGAACAAGGATCAAACGTCCTTATAGGTTTAACAATCACTTTGCTCCACCCAAGTGGAGTCAAACTCACTCAACAATCATTCAAGCAAATTCAATCAAGTTTTGTTCCAAATTCAGGTTTCCAATCAAGTTGCCTTGATTGGAATATCCAAGTATGATCATGGAGCCATATACACATATGTTATGCAATGGTTTTCCCCATACTTGGTCACCGAAGTGATTATTATCTCGTCAACTTAATTTCTCAAGGGATGCATTGATATTTTGAGAATTTTAGTTGATCCTAACATCTCACCCCATATTTAGCAAACAAAAACGTTTTGTTAAACCTTATAGTTTGTGTGAGATGTCCCTAAAGTTACCCAATTGTTTCCCAACAATTTCGAAATAATCATGAAGGGTTTGAAAGCATTTTGAAATTCATGAAGCACGACACATTCCCAACTCCCTTCTTGAGAACTAAATTCATTTTTGGGGAGTGGTTTAGTGAAAATGTCAGCTAGGTTTGATTTGGACTCTACATGTGAGAGTACAATATCTCCCCTAGCTACATGATCCCTAATGAAGTGGTGACGCACCTTAATGTGTTTGGTCCTAGAATGATGGACTGGATTCTTGGTTAGGTTAATTGTGCTAATGTTATCACATAACACTTGCACACCCTTGTAACTCAATCCATAGTCCTCTAAAGTATGTATCATCCACAATAATTGCGATACGCTCTCTCCCATAGCAATATACTCTGCCTCGGTCGTGGAGAGAGCAACACAGTGTTGCTTCTGACTTGACCAACTTACTAATGACGAACCTAAGAATTGGCAGCCCCCACTTGTGCTTTTCCGGTCCAACTTACATCCAGTGTAGTCGGAATCCGTATAGCCAATTAAATCAAATGATTCGGTACGGGGGTACCATAGACCGACTCCTATTGTGCCTTTAAGATATCTCAAAATTCTCTTAACAACGATTAAGTGAGATTCCTTGGCACAAACTTGATACCTAGCGCACATACCCACAGCAAATAGAATATCCGGTCGACTAGCTGTGAGGTATAGCAAACTACCTATCGTGCTTCGATATTGAGTCAAATCAACGGGTTTACCACTCTCATCATTGTCTAATTTTGTGTTTGTAGCCATGGGAGTGGTTACCTCTTTTGAATCACTCATATTGAATTTTTGAAGTATTTCTTGTGTATACTTTGATTGGTGCACATGGATACCATCGCGAGTTTGCTTGATTTCAAGTCCAAGGAAGAAAGTCAACTCTCCCACTAGACTCATTCCAAACTCACTCTCCATGTGTCCAATGAACTCATTTAAATAGCCCCTATTGTTTGAGCCACAAATTATGTCATCGACATATACTTGGGCTATAAAAATATTATCACCATCTCTGAGTAGAAATAGTGTGGGGTCTATTTGGCCTCTAACGAAGCCCTTCTCAATTAGAAACGTTGACAACCGCTCATACCAAGCCCGGGGTGCTTGTTTAAGGCTATAAAGTGCCTTTTTGAGCTTGAACACGTGGTTTGGAAATTCGGAACTCTCAAACCCCGGTGGTTGTTCAACATAGACCTCTTCCCTAATTAGACCATTTAGATAGGCCGATTTGACGCCCATTTGATATAATTTGAAACCATGATGTGCTGCAAATGCTAGCATCAATCGGATGAACTCTAATCGTGCCACGGGAGCATAAGTCTCATCATAATCAAGGCCTTCAACTTGACTATAGCCCTTGGCTACTAAGCGTGCCTTGTTTCTAATGATTTCTCCCTTATGGTTCAATTTGTTCTTGAAGACCCATTTGGTTCCAATGATGGTGGCCTTCTTAGGTCTAGGGACTAAGTCCCAAACTTGACTCCTCTCGAATTGACCTAATTCATCTTGCATTGCAATGATCCAATCGGGATCATTTAATGCTTCATCAATTTTCCTAGGTTCAATTTTGGAAATCAGGGCAACTTCATTAGCCTCATTCCGGAAGAATGATCTAGTTCTAACCCCATGATGGATGTCTCCAACAATTTGGTCTTGGGGATGACTAGAGGCTAATCTAGTTTGCCTTGGTGTTGGTGGTGCTTCGTGAATGGGCTCACTAGACACAAGTTCAGCCTCAGGGTCCGGCTGATCTATGGATTGTCTAGGCTCACCATCATCAGATTCATCACCATCAACAACATTTGGACTTTCATTCAAACTTAGTCTCCTAAGTTCGAATTGGACTCCATCTTCTGGTTGACCATTGACTTTTGGAATTTCTTCAAAGACAACATCAGAAGATTCTTCAACTAGTCTAGACTTCTTATTGTAGACTCGATAGACTTTGCTAACGAGGGAGTACCCGACTAGTATCCCTTCATCAGCCTTTGTCGTGAACTTTCCAAGATGATCCTTGGTGTTTAGGATGAACACCTTACAACCAAACACCCTAAGGTGTTTAACCGTAGGTGGTTTTCCAAACCAAAGTTCATGGGGAGTCTTTCCTAGAAATCTATGGATGAGGACTTGATTTTGCACATAGCAAGCTGTATTTACAGCTTCAGCCCATAAGTAGCTCGGGAGTGAGTACTCATTAAGCATGCTTCGTGCAGCCTCTTGTAGAACACGGTTCTTCCTTTCTACAACACCATTTTGTTGTGGTGTTCTAGGAGTAGAGAACTCATGTCTATAACCTCTATCTTGACAAAATTCTAAAAACCTTTGATTTTGAAATTCACCTCCATGATCACTTCTAATTGCCTTAATGGTTGATGATTTTTCATTTTCAACTCTTCTACAAAAAGAAATGAAAACATCTAAAGTTTGGTCCTTATATTTCAAAAAGTAAGTCCATGTATATCTAGTGAAATCATCAATGATCACAAAGCAGTATCTACTTCCATTCAATGATATGATAGTACTACAATCAAATAAATCCATGTGAAGTAGATCTAATGCAGCAGAAGTACTTACAGCGCTTTTACCTTTATGTGCAGATTTTGTTTGCTTACCCATTTGACATGCATCACAAAGTTTGTCTTTCTCATACTTGATGCTTGGTAAGCCACGAACCAATCCCTTGTTGGCCAACTTCCGGATGTTCTTCATGTTCACATGTGCTAGCCTCCGGTGCCAAAGGGTGGACTCTTCTTCTTTTGACATGAAACACTTAGCTGAAACATTAGTAGCACTTTTAAATGAAACTTGATAAATATTGTCTACTCTTGTTCCTACTAGTACCGTGTCCAAGGTGTCATGTTGTCTAACTAGACATTGACTTGGTTGGAAATCAATTGTGTAGCCCATGTCACACAATTGACTCACACTTAGGAGATTAAATTTCATCCCCTTGACTAGAAGGACATTTGAAATTCTAAGACATTCGGATATTTGAATGTCTCCAATTCCTATGACCTTAAGACTACCATTGTTACCAAATGATACATTACCTCTACTTTTCTTGTGAAGTGTGGCAAACAATGATCTATCCCCGGTCATGTGTTTGGAGCATCCACTATCAACGAACCAAGTTGATAGATGCTCCCCCTGAATCATAACCTACACAATTCGAAAAATAGAAGTTTTAGGTACCCAAACCTTGGGACCTAAAGCATCAACTAAGCAAGACTTAGGCACCCATGCCTTGACCACTTTCTTTTGACCCTTGGGTGTCCTTGATTGTCTCATATCAGTCCTAGACATCAAGGACACAAATGAGGGTTATTTGGGTCGATAACCAATACCGGCCCTATTGTAGACCGCCCTTTGGGCATTCAAGATCATGTCTAGGGTTTTAGAGCTAGTTGAGAACTTCTCAAGAATATTCTTGAGTCTCTCAACTTCACTCTTTAATGATTTGTTCTCTTCTACTAGCAAGTCATCATGCAAATCATTTACATCCTCAACCTTAGAGGATTTCAATTTATCAACCTCAAGCTTCAATGACTTAATCTCATCTTCTAACAATTCAACATGCAAATCATCAATGTTATCATCCCTAGATATTCAATTGATCAATTTCTAATTGCAATGCTTTAACTTTATTTTTTGACTTCTTAAGCATACTAGTTAAACATGCAATTGCTTTATAACATTTTTCAAGCTCGGGAGAAGTTACCTCTTCATCATCCGAAGATGATGAAGCCGCGTTTGAGGAACTTGAAGATTCATCACAGCTTTCCTCTCCTAGAGCCATGAGTGCCACATGCCTTGTGCTCTTCTCCTCCTTCTCTTCATCGGATGAGCTAGAGGATGACTCATCCCAAGTGACCTTCAAGGCCTTCTTCTTCTTCTTGAATTTTTCTTTTTTCTTTTTGGATTTCTCCTCCTTCTTCTTAAGCTTTGGACATTCATTCTTGAAGTGCCCTTTCCTACCACACTCAAAGCAAGATGCATTAGTCTTATCAAGTTTAGCTTCACTAGAGTTACCTCTACTCTTGAAGCGTCGACCCCTTCTCATCATTCTTCGCACAAAGTTCGCCATTTCGGAGGAAGAAGAGCCGCTGCCATCATCCTCGGAATCGGACTCGGATTCGGAAGAGGATGAAGATGAAGAGTCCTCCTTCTCCTTCTTCTTCTCCTTCTTCTTCTTGTTTGACCGGTCCCCTGTAACTAAAGCAATCCCCTTCTCCTTGGGGCCTTTGTTAGCCATTTCATGCAATTCCATCTCACAAAATAAGTCATCTAACTTTACAATAGATAGATCCTTGGAAACTTTGTAGGCATCCACCATGGATGACCACAAAGCATTCCTTGGAAAGGCTTTCAAGACATACCTCACAAGGTCGCGATTCTCAAACTTTTCATCAATCGAGTGAAGCCCATTAAGGAATTCCTTGAACCGACTATGAAGCTCACTTACCGATTCATTCTCCTTCATGGAGAGATTTTGGAGTTGATTGAGGAACAAATCCCTCTTTGCGATTCTTGAGTCTCGAGTGCCCTCGTGAAGCTCAATGAGTTTGTTCCACAAGTCCTTTGCACTTGTGAAAGGACCAACCTTGATGAGTTGATCTTTGTTCATGCCACATTGTAGAGTGACAACCGCCTTCGCGTCGGCTTCACTCTTTCGAATTTGTTCGGCAGTCCATCTCCACGACTCAAGTTCTTTGCCTTCATCATCCTTAGGAGGGGTGAATCCCTCCTTCACCGCGAACCAAGTATTGATGTCCATCTTCAAATAATATTCCATCTTCGATCTCCAATCTTGGAAGTCGGCGCCATCGAAGAATGGAGGTCGAGTGGTGGAAAAACCTTCCCTATATGCCATGGATGTAGCTCTCGGTTGTTAATCCGCAAAAGCAGAGCCCCAAGCTCTGATACCACTTGTTGGAACCCGGATGGCTAGAGAGGGGGGGTGAATATAGCCAAATACTTGAAACCTTTGGCACTTATGAAATTTCTGCACTCAACCTTATCAGTAGCACAGCGGAAGAAATGAATGGAAACAAAGCAGTGCAGAAACCAAAAACAGAAACCGAAAGCAAACAGACACAACTAGCAAGAACGCTAACACAGAGGGTTTACAAGGTTCGGGGATAACTTGCCCCTACTCCTTGGCGTGCCCTTAAGGTGGGCGATCCCTTGATCGTCGGTAGATCAAGCCCCGGTGTTCACCGGATATAAAGCAACCTCCTTCTCGGTGGAGAAACCTCTCCACAGCGTTTCAAACAAGGATATAGATTTAAGCTTAATGAAACACAAAGAAAACTCTTACTCAGCACTTAGCAAGGACAAGAACACAGCAAGCTTAACCCGAGCTCCACCCAGCGACGATCTCACGCAAGGACTCCCACCTTCGTGTCTTCTCACTGTTGGACTCCAAGCTCCTTGTTCCTTCCTCCAAGCACTCACGTAAGAGTTGGTTGCTCCTCAGATCTCAATGACTTGCTCAAAGAATCAACAGCACACGCACACAGCAAGTCAAGTGTGGAGAACACAAAATCGCAGCAAGAACTTCAGCAAGCTCGAACTCTAGAACTCTGCTTCAACCGAAGTCTTCTTCTCTCTTTTGTTTCTCCACCAAGCATCAGATGACACCATCCCTGCAGCTCCCAGCTGCTCATCTTCCAACGCCAGCTACCACTGAGCTATCCCTGGACTCCCTGAGCTTCCCTCAGCCAAGCTCCAGTCTCAGCTCCAGTCTGCAGCTCGGCCGTTGCAACCTGAGATGGAAAAACGGACAAACCTGCTCCAAGGAAAGCCTCCATTAACTTCTCCTTGAGTGTTTGAATCCTCCCCTGTCACCTGTAGCTTAATCAGAGTGTTAGAGCATCATATCAAACAGCATATCATGTATCAGATGTTAAGCGCAGAGAATCGGATATGTTCAGACCCGATCAGAGCGTCTGACAGTGCAATTTGAATTAAAGTGATCGGTCACCGAACCGATCAGAGAGCCTCCTGATCGGTCACCAGACCGATCAGGCTGGGTCCAGACCGATCAGGCACCGTCCTAATCGGTCCCCAACGCTCGATTAGAAATCGCGATTTCTTTGAGACTCTCCTGGATCGGTCACCAGACCGATCCCAGGTTGTGGATCGATCACCCGACCGATCCACCCCTTTATCGGGCGATTTCTGAGCTTCGCAGTCCAAACCTCCTGATCGATCACCGGACCGATCAGGAAACATCCTGATTGGTCACCAGACCGATCAGGCTCTGTCCTGATCGATCATAGAGAGGAACCTGTGACACTGGACCGTTCTCCCGAACGATCTGCACAGTGATCCTGATCGGTCACCAGACCGATCAGGAGTAGTTCAGCAAGGGAACTCAACCTCACTGTTTGCTCCCTGATCGGTCACCAGACCGATCAGGAGCCAATCAGTGGGTGAAACGAATACTCCCTGATCGGTCACCAGACGGATTAGTCATCGCTGGATTGGTCACCGGACCGATCCATGAAGGAGCACCGTGCCAACTCCCTGATCGGTCACCAGACCGATCCAGGGGCTCCAACCACCTTAGCCCTCCAAGCTAAGGGTTTTTCACCTAACCCTCCAAGTTGGGAATTTGCACCTAACCCTCCAAGTTAGGACTTTTCACCTAGCCCTCCAAGCTAGGACTTTTCACCTAGCCCTCCAAGCTAGGACTTTTCACCTAACTCTTCCGGATTAGGACTTTTCCAAATCTAGCCCTCCATGCTAGGACCTGACCCTCCAAGCCAGGACTTTTTCACCTAATTCTCCAAGATGGGAATTTGCACCTAACCCTCCAAGTTAGGACTTTTCACCTAGCCCTCCAAGCTAGGACTTTTCACCCACCTCTTCCGAATTAGGACTTTTCACACACCTAGCCCTCCAAGCTAGGATTTTCAACACCTAACCCTCCAGTTAGGATTTTCCAACACCTAGATTTTCCATACCATGCCTGATCCCCGATCAGGACTTAATCATAATCAATAAACATCCACCTAAACTAGAATCGGTGTCAACACCAAAACAACAATCAGGGCCAGACTGCATCAACATAAGCAACCCGCTCTGATACCACTTATGAGATCGTTGTAATCGGTAGAGGGGGTGAATAGAGATTATGTCAAATTTTCGAAAAACAAATCAGAACGCAGCGGAAGAGACAAAAATCACAACGCTAACAAGTTTTCTTTTTTACTTGGTTCGAAGTCTTTGACGACTCCTACTCCAAGACCTATAGTTCTTGACCATTTTCGTTGGGCAATTCTATAAGTCGCAAAAAGTGTTACGGATATTTGAGTATAGAATTTTGAACAACAAAAAAATAATATTGACAACATCGAAAGGATTGTAGACTTTCTTGGATGGCGTGTCGACGATCTTGATCGTTTACGGAACGGACGAACTCGAGCACAGAAGAATTCTGAAGAGCGTTGGCGTGTTTGAGTTGCGAGAAAGCTTCATTGAGTTGGAAATGAATTGTTGTTCGGAAGCAAGGGGTGAAGCCCCTTATATAGGAGGTTCTCGGGCGCCTGAGCCTTATGGGGCGCTTGACACGTGTCGCGGATCCGGCGCGTTGTTGTCCGCAGACTCGGCCAAACTCCTATCTTTTCTTCTTGGGCGCCTGAGTTCCCTGGGGCGTTTGATGGCTCACGGGCGCCTGAGTTGCTGACGTGGCAGCCTGCCAGCTCAGCTGAACTCCCCGCTAGAAAACAGCCATCTGGGGCGTCTAATACCTATCAGGCGCCTGGCTTCACGGGCGCCTGACTCCTCTCAGGCGCCTGGGATGCAATGGTAAAGTCCTCTTCACTCCTGCAACTAGGGTTAATTCAAAAACAATATATATTATAAATAATTGAAATAAATCACAATCGGAGTTGTCTTGGTTCTGACTTTAGATTTTAAAATGAAATTCTAGGTCGAATCGACGCCTACTGTTCCCTCTTCCAGGGAACGTCCTCACCTACTCCTCTCAGGAGAAGTTACCTTTGAAGGTTGTACCGAGGTATGGTTTGGCGGGTTTCCTAAGTGAACACGAGGTCGAACATGAGAGACCTCTCCATGTCTATGGATTAAAAATTTAATCCGAATGGAGACCCGTCTCCCAAACGATCGTCTTGTCATCGTATCAATTGATTCAAGTCACAACTTAGCCAAACTCAAGAGTAAGTCCTTGTAACTTTCCGAATCAAGTCATTGCGGAAAAGACGACGAATGGATCGTCGGTTTTTATGTTTATTATGGGGGCCCATGACACAATTAATTATCAATATTAATTAACAATTAATTAAACTATGACAATTAATTAAAACACATGCAATAACAAAGAAAACAAAGAGGAGCCAAAGAAATATATACCTCATCTTTTACCTCGCAGTCGTCTACCGTATGACCCTCCCCTCTTGGACGTTGTGTGGGCGACGACCTACCAAGACACGTAGTCACCAAGGCTTCCAATTAATCTCCGTCTTCTATCCTCTTCCAAGTGCCAACACAAACCCTAGCCACTAGGGTTTTCCCGCCGGCCAACTCCTCCTTCACCTTCACCTTGCGCTGTCGGCAGCCACCACCATCCAAGGAGCTTCGGCCACAAGGGAGCTGAGGTGTAGGAGGATAGGAGGATGAAGAAGAGGAAGGAGAAGAGAGAATAAAAGTCTCATCTTCTTCCCACATACACCCGCAGCCACCCTCTCCTCCTTTTCCAAACCCGTCGGCGCCAACAAGGAAGTTTCCTTGTTTTCCGGCCACCGACCACCACCTCTCCCTGTTGAAACCTGCTCCTTGCTCCATGAAGCTTTCAAACACAAGAGAGGAAGCAAAAGAAAAGGATGAGGATGAAGAAAACCGAAACCAAACTCCTCCTTCTTCTTCTTCCAAGTTGCGGCAACAAACACCACAACCCACGCCTTCTTTCCTATTGATCCGTCGGTTCCAGCTTGCTCAGGGAGTGCTCCAGCCAAGGGAGAGTGAGAGGAAGAAGAAACTGAGGGAGGAGTGCGCTCTACCTTCTCCTTCTTCTCCTTGTTGCTGTCGGATGCAAGGAGGGTTGCCGCAACCCTAGCAGAGAGAAGGGAGAGAGGTTTTTGGTTTTTGGCTTTGGATGATTAATTGGATTAATTCTCAATTCATTAGCCTTTGTTTCATGGCTCCTATGAGGTATATATAGGGCTATGGTAGGGACCATGAGGAGGAGTTGGGTCTTGGCCCACTAATGAATCCAAATTCAATCCATTAATGGAGATCCATTCCACTAAAGGATCCCCATTGGACTTCCTCACCAACCCCCATATTTTCATATGGGCTCCACCTATTATGAGCACATCCATCTCCCCGTGATATCGAATGCCCGTCGATTAATTTAAATTACTAACAATTTTAATTAATCAACCTCTTGATCCTTGACTAGTACCACTCAACCTTTTCATCATGTTGGATCATAGTCCACTTGCAAGATTTAACATGATGAACCTTATGAGCTCATCAAGGGGGCATCATCATCTCGATTCACTAGGACACAGATTCCCTCAATAATCAATGACACACCATGTAGATAATATTATTTCCCAACTTACCGGGCCTATCGATCTAGCAGAATAGATCTCGCTCATTGGTAGATCAAATAAATAATAATTAAATACACGTGCCCGTTATTATTTTGGGATTTAGATATTGTACTCTATAATAAAACTGAGCTCCAATCCAATTATAAAGTTAGTATAAATTGGATGACCTCTATTTTTGTCCTACTCAATGCACACAAAGCACACTAGTGTAATTCTATGGTTAAGACAAACCACACCTAATTACACTACAACTATCTCGATGGTTTGTCTAACTCCATCTCGGTTGTGAGTCTCTTACTTATACTTCTACAAGGAACTGAAAACATGATCTTCTGTGTATCACCATACACCATGTTATCTACAATGCAAAGTATCAGACTTTTGTGCACATACTAATATAAATATGTAACATGTGATTTTGTGATTCTTTTTCAAAATGTAGATGTTCTTAACCAAAAGCAAGAATTTTAGTATACATCCTAACAATCTCCAACTTATACTAAAAGACTTTGTTGTTTTCAAAATGTCATACATCTGACCCCTTGATCCTCCACATGCCTAAAAGCTCTCGCTACCAAGGCCTTAGTGAAAGGATCTTCCTAGGTCATCCTCTGATGTAATCTAGGCAACAACAGCTATTCCTTACCAGGGTGGTACTTGCGCTCTATGTGTTTATTCGCCTTATGGACTCATGGTTCCTTCGAGTTTGTAACTGCACCATTTTTATCACAACAAAATGTGATAGCTCTGAGTAAACCAGGAATCATATCGAAGTCCATCCTGAGGTTCCTGAACCATGTAGCTTTCTTGGCTGCCTAAGAGACTGCCATCTATCCAGCTTCCATGGTGGAGTCCATCACGTACCCATTGCGCGACACTCTCCCATACAATGGTTCCACCTCCTAAAGTAAACACAAAACCTCGAGGAAATACTTATATTTGCCCCTATCTGATTGGAATTCTGTATCCATATAACCCACAGGAGATTGGTCTGCCCGGTAAACCAGCATATAATCCTTAGTCCTTCTCAGGCACTAATATATGCTTTTATCGTAATCCAATTTCCTTCACCTGGGTTACTCTGATATCTGCTAACCATGCCCATGGTACAACAGATATCTGGTCTCGTTTTTATCATACATGAGGCTTCCTATAGCCGATGCTAAAGGAACCACCATTACTTTCTCTATCTACTTTGATGTTCTAAACATATCTCCTTATATAAAGTAGCTCCATAGCTGAAAAGTACAAAACTTCTCTTGGATGTTTTCATGCTAAAACGAGCTAGGCCAGTGTCTTGTATGAAGCTTGGGATAAGCACATCATCCTTGTCTGGAGATCCCTTAGATCTTTGATCCCCAAGGATGTGTCTTACTATTCCCAAGTCCTTCATAATTGTTTGGACAATCATACCCTTACGTCTGATAATATTTCGTTATTGTTGCTAATCAACAAAACATTATCTACGTATTGCACAAGAATACCACTTCATTTCCATCACATTACTTATATACATAAATCTCATCTATCCTTTGAATAAATCCATGTGACTGTATTATCTCTTCAAAATGGATGTTCCTCGTCATAGGTCTAGGGATCCGGTTCATGTTCACCAGGGACCAAGTCCAAAGACTCTCCAAGAACATGAATCCTTTAGGTTGACTAACAACCCTCCCACTATGAAAAGGTATCCCCTGTGTATATTCTGTGACACGAGGTGCAATGACTTATGGTATATCCTCTTGTACAGTTGGTACTAAGGTCAGAATATCTCCCTTTTAATTACTCAAAATAATTCTACTCATGGGTTTATGGTTTATTGCATAGTCCTTCTAAGAATCAGGCATTCGTGCCAACGAACACCCTCTGATCCTTAGGACTATTAAACCACTTTTCGTTCCTCTAGGATAGCCTACGAACAAACGCATTTCAACACTAGATTCCAACTCATCAGTGTCTCCTTTCAGCACATGTGTTGAACTACCCAAAACTGAACATGTCTTAGACTAGGCTTTTGTCCAGTCCACATTCTATGGGAGTAGAGAGTACTGACCTGGATGGTATCAAGTATGTATGCTTCCGTATCCAGAGCATATCCCCAGAACAAAATCCGGTGACTCAGAGCAGCTTATCATTATCCTAACCTACTCATTAAGAGACCTTTTCCTTCTCCTTTTGCTACACCGTTCTGTTAGGGTATACCGGGTGCAGACAATTGGGATTGTATCCCAATCTCTGATAAGCAAGTCCTATACTCTCCCAAGAGGTTCTTACCACTACAATCCAATCGTCGTGTTTAGATACTTTTACCTTGATGTCTCTCCACATCAATCTTGAACTCTTTGAACTAATCAAAGATTCAGACTTGCGGTGCATCATGTAAATATACCTATGCCTTTGAATAATCGTCTATAAATAAACTAAGTATTCAAGGCTACCTCTGTCTTGGATAGACTAAGGATCAACACAAATCAGAATGAACCAATTTCAACATACCTTTGACTCTATACCCCTTGGCCTAGAAAGGCCTCTTGGTTATCTTACCTTCCAAGCATGATTCAAAGATTTTAAGGAAGTCTAGTCTTCCACCACCAATGAACCCAAGGGCCCATTGGCTATCAATCTTTAAATCCTAAGGTTGATAAGACCAAGTCTTAGATGTCAAAGATATGTTTGATTCTTCTAGAAAGGAACATTTCTCTTATCTTGGTTAGATGATAAGCTATTAACATCTAATTGCATCATGGGAGCTTTTGGTTTTAAAAGGTACCAATTGCCTATCGATGTACCTAAATAGATAATCTTTCTATTCCACTTTTTATAAAAAAAAGCAATAAAATATCTTATTCTAGAAACTGAACAAATGTTCTTTCCAAAAATTTAGGTACATAAAAGCAATCTTTTTAAAACCAAAACTTTTATTATCCTATCTAAAAGACAAAAATAAATAACTCTCACTACAAAAGTTATCTCTGTAGCCTATCCCATGTAGATGGTAATATCATCCTCAGCTAGTCGTCGGATTTCCTAGAACCCATGCAAAGAAATGCATACATGATTAGTGACATTCGTATCTCTTTCAAAATGTAGATGTTCTTAACCAAAAGCAAGGCTTTTAGTATACATCCTAACAACCTTTTGTCAACCAGCTCCTCCGGTTGGACTTTTGCTCGACCTCCCAGATTGTCGGATCTCGAGATGTCCGTTCCTCGACCCGCCTCTACTTCTGTCCATAACTCTCGCTCGGCTAAGACTTCTGCCCAATCTTCCGGATTAGGACTTCGTTGCCCAGTTCACAACCAGGACTTCTTGCTCAACCCTGCAAGTCAAGACTTCGTGCCTAGGTGAACTAGGACTTTCCTGCACACTTGGTAAATCCGTTAGATAACAACACACACTTAACTTTGAACCCTTTGCCATTATCAAAACCAGGTTCGATCTGGTGCTTCCGGCACGAACAGGGTCAAATTGTAAGAAATCTTAGGACTTACATTCCATCTAGATTTTTAATTAATCCTATATAAAAGAATTTATATTGGATCCCAAAATCTATATTAAACTGTTAGATATTATTTATTTGTCAATTTTCATTATTAATGATTTATTTATAATCTTATTAAATTTTTTAGGATAACTTTGGCAGAAAAATTAGTTTAATATTTTTTAATGATGGAGTCTACTGTGTACTATCTACAATTTTTTTCAGAATTTTTAATAATTAAATAGATTTATTATGATTTTTTATTTCAAAAATGTATTTTTAAATTTTAAAAATACTTAAAAAATAAATTTCATTAAAACCGATTTTTCAGAATCTTTGGATCATGTTTTGAACGTTATGAAAAATTTTCACATTTATTTGAAGTCAAAATCAAATTTTAAAGTTATCTATTTTAAATTTATCAACTCAGATTTTAAAATTATTTTCATAAAACTAGAAAATTTATTTCACTTCGACAATTTTTTTAGTGATGAGTCTACCAAAATTCTAGCTTGAAAAAAAATTAATTATTTTTGAATAAAAATAAACTTTTGAGAATTATTTTTTCAAAATTAGACTTTGTATTTTAAAAATTAATTTTCGATTAAAAGTTTAAAAATTAGATTTTATGGAAACTAATTATTATGTTAGGAATATATTCTAAATGTTTGGAAAATTTTGGATGTTGAATTAATTTTCTATAAATTTTTATAAGTGTTATTATTTCCCTTAACATGTTTTGAAATTTTTATGTGATTGAAGGGGGAGAAATCGGATTAAGTTAAGGAGTAGACTTAAAGTTAAAATTTTTTTGTGCTTACATCATCAAATATTTATTCGTGTTTTTCTTATGTTCGTTTACCCTAACTCAACTCGGGTTGATGCACATCAAAAAAGGGGAGATCATAAGTATCCCAGGTTGATTTTGATGTGGTCAACCAAGTCAAGTTAGGTCCTGTTATGTTTTGTGTTTGTTTCGGTTGTGCATGGAATCCTCTCCATGTCCCCAGATTAAAATTTTATTAATTAAAACTAATCCGAATGGAGACGAATTACCCAAGCAACCGTTTCATCATCGCACTAATCGACTTGAGTGACCGCTTGAACAAACTTATTGTTCAAGCAATCTAACTCATCTAGCCGAATAGCCGCGGAATAGACAATGAATAGATCGTCGGTTTTTGTGTTTATCTTCAGGGTCTATGTTAATTAACAACATGCAATATAACAAGATGTAAGAAAAAACATAAACAAGAATTATACCTCTTGTTTATTTCGTGATCTTCTATTGTATGACCTAACCTCTTCTTGGACGTCATGTGAGCGACTTTCTTCCAAGAAACGAAGTCACCAAGGCACCTTCTTCTCCTCTCCTACTTGCGCCGAAACCCTAGGGTTCCTCCTTGTTGATTGCCAGCCACCAAGGAGAGAGATCTCCTTCCCTTGCTTGCGCCGACCACCAAGGAGATGGTTTTCCTTGCGCTGGGCCTTAAGGGAAGAAGAAGATGAAGAAGAAGAGATGAGGAAGAGAGGAAAAATTCTCCTCTTCCACCAAAACCTAATTGCCGATCACCCTCCTTCCTCCTTGCGGTGCCAAGCACCATAGAAGATGACCTCCTTCTTCAAGTTGCCACCGGCCACTCCTCCTTCCTTCTAGGTTGCGTGCGCCCAAGGGTGAAGAAGAGATGAGAAGAGAATAGAGGATGAAGAATGATAATCTTCTTCCTTCTTCCTCCTTCACCGAGAGCTCCTTGCTCCCCTTGTAGCCGGTGTCACCCTTTTACCCTAGGAGAGAGGATGAGAGAAAGAGAGAATAGTGAGAGGCTTTAGGTTAATTGGATGCCTTGGTCTCATGACACATGAGGTATATCTAGGCTACAATAGGGACCATGAGGAGGAGTTGGATCTTGGCCTCCTAATGGATCAAGGCTCGATCCATTAATGATAATCCAATCCACTAAAAGATTATCATTGAACTACCTCACTAACCCCCATAATTAAATATGGGCTCTACCTATTATGTGTACAAATTTTCCCCGTGTTTAAGATCTCGAATGTTCATTAATTAATTAAATTACTGACAATTTAATTAATTAATATCTAACTCCATGAGTAGTACCACTGAACCTTATCATCATGTCGGACCAAGTCCACCTGCAAGATTTACATAATGAACATTATGAGCTCCTCAAGGGGACATCATCATCCTGACGCATCAGGACACAGATTCCTTCTATGATCAACAACACACCATGTAAATAATATTATTTCTAATTTACCAGACCTATCGATTTAACAAATAAATCTCGTCCACTGGTAAATCAAAGAAACAGATATTAAGTACATGTGCCCATTATTATATCAGGATTAAGAGCATGCACACCATAATATCTGAGGTCTGACTCAATTATATAGTCAGTATAAATTGAATCACCTCTATATCGGTCCTGCTCAATACACACAAAGTATACTAGTGTAATTTTATGGTCAAGATAAACCAATATCAAATTGCACTACAACCATGCCAATGGTTTATCCAAAACCATCTTGGTTGTGAGCCACTACTTATACTCTACAAGGGACTGATAACATGATCTTCTGTGTGACACCATACACTATGTTATCTACAATGTAAAGGATTAGACAATATGCACATATATAATAAATATAAAATGGAAATAATGATCATGTGATTCTCATTTCAAAATATAGATGTCCATACAAAAGCTAGGCTTTTAGTATACATCCTAACATTTTAATCCCTGTATCTAAGTGTACGGGAGCTTAGGAGTGCAGGAAATCGAGCGAAAGATGCAGCGGTTGAGAAGATTGACACGGGAAAGGAGCCGATGGGCTTGGTGCATCTAAGGGATGTGGAGGTCTGTGGAAGAGTATGCTGGTGGAGTGAGAAGGATGTGCGCGACACCCGAGGGGTGAGAAGCCATGCGGAAGCACGGTCGAGGAGAAGGCCGGAGGTGGGTTCAGGTGAGTCCAACTCTGGAAGGCCCAGGTATCACCCAAGAAGATCCGCTGGAGTATGGTCAGCATAAAGCTGAACGAAAGCCACTCGGGCGCCCGTGAATGAGGGCACCCCTATTCTCGGGCGCCCCAGTGCATACAGGCACCCGAGAAATGATTTTATCCATGACTTAGCAATTTATGAATGTTGCGAAGCGAATAAACTTCTAGGCCATGTGTCAGGCACCTCCAAGCACTCGGGGGCCCCTATTGTGCCACGTCAGTATTCAGATAGAGTTGACCGGGGCTATAAATAGTCCCCCAGAGCTCAGTTACAAATCAACAATCACTGTAAACGAATTTCTTTCTTAATTTTCTATTATTTTGTGAGCTTTTCATTGTATAAGTGGCTTCTCCGCCCGAAGGAGTTATTCAGGAGAATCGAGCTATATTTTGCCTTGGATTAACAACCTTCTTGGTTGCAAACCAAGTAATTGTCATACCTCTTTCTTTTTCTGTGTTTATTCATCTTGATGTTATTATTATTGTTGTGAACTAACTTCCATCATTATTGAGCAAGAACAAGAGATAATTTTTTTTTGCAGAGGCAATTCACCCCCTTCTTGCCGACCGCACGATCACCGATAAAATGTGATCCAAAATTGGATTAATTGAGGTAGATTCAAATGAATCCAATTGGATTATGGGATTGAGTCTAATCTGAGTTAAACTCATTTAGATTAGACTTAACCACTTAAAAGGGATTAGTGTTCATTAAATGGGCTTAATGAACATTATTAAAGAGGAAGACCAAAACCCTTTATATTCATTGGATGAATACAAAAGGTTAAAAAAATACCAAGAGGCTTTGATATTCATTGAGATTAATAAACATTAATAGGTTGAGAAGACCAAAAGACAAAGACCTTTTGTAATCTGTCATTTTGGTGGAATGAAATAGTGGTTGAACTTGATATTCTTCTTCCTCCTCTCCTTCTTCTTGGCAAAAACACACAAGGTACGATTTTAGTCCTCTTGTCTTGTGCATTATCCCAAGTTGCTGGCACAACTAAGGTATTCATCTCCGAGACTGAGATCTTGTTCGTGTGGATACTATTAGAGGAATGGCCATATTGATCGTACAGAGATCCACCGAATTAAGGACCGGCAGGATAAGCTAAGGGCAGACATCAAAGGTGTAGCTCTTTAGATAGAACTTTGTACAAATTTTCGTATGGATCGCTCGAAAGGATTCTATTTTTCCGCCATGATTTTGTTATTTTCAACATAGAGATCCCTACACGCCTCCCCTTCAAAGCCAAGGCACCTAGTTGAGCCCCAAGGTTGAGCTCGTTACTGTAAATGAGCACTTCTTGGAAGACAACCCAAAGATGTTCATGTTGGGACCGGGTGCATGTCGACAAGGATACGAGTTCGTAAAATTTAAAATTTTTACGTGCAGCGGAAGAGTTTGCATAAAATAATTTCCTAAATTATTTTAACTTCGTATCTAGCATGCAATCTTATGGTGTGTTGACATAATCATAAAATAAAACTTTGCGGAAAAGTAAACTAATTTACTAAGTACCTCTCGTAACTCGAAGTAAGGGACGAGATCCAACCGTAGCGTCCCTTGGAAGCTCCGCCTCTATTCGCGTCCACGCCGAGTTCTCTTCGGGATGACTTCACAAAGTCACGAGTTTTGTGCCGATGAGAACTACTAGATTCTCGGAAGGCACAACTAGAAGAATAAGAGAAATAATGGAAAAACTAACCAACGAAGTAATGGAATCGAATTCCGGGAAGAGAGGAATCGCTATCCGCTTCTTCTTCTTCATGTTCGGGTTCTCCTTCTTCTTTAATGCTCACGGCACCACCTCCTTGGTTGTGGTTGGGCGCCGGCCCTAGAGGAGCTAGGGTGCGCCGGCCCTAAGGGAGGAAGAAGAGAAGGAGGAGAGGAGAGATTAAGAGAGAGAGAGAGAGAATTCTTAATCTCTTAATTGGAATAAAGGGCTAGCCTTTGGTTCCTTTATATAGTAGCAACTCCTTTGCTAAGTCTCCCTCTAAACCGAATTAACGGAATTAACGAAATTGGTTATAAGAAATTTATCTTATAAATTTTCTTATTAATAATTCCGTTTAAACCAAGTCTTTATTATAAACTAATTTATAATAAAACTAATTCTTCTTCTCTTTAAATTATGGAATAAATTTTTATAAGAAATTTATAAACTTTCTTATTATGGAAAAATCAATTCATAATTGATTTTATAAAATTAAAATAAACCAATTCATGGATTATTTTAATCTTCCATAAAAGAATAAATTTCTACAAATTTTATTTATATAAATTTCTTTATACAAATTTATTTATCCATAATTTATAAAATAAATTACACTAGATTTATTTTATTAATTAAACCAATTAAATTGGTTTTTCTCCTCTTATTTGGCCGGCCACCAAAGAGGGTTTAACACCCTCTTTGGCCGGCCAAAACCAACCCAATAAACCGTGAATTAAACTCATTTAATTCGCCCAAAAAGCCTTCAAAAGACTTAGCCATTTTTGGCTTCCATTGCGCCTCTGACTAACTCAGATTTGACTTGTTTCTCTTGATCGGAAAATCCAATTTTCAACTCGTTTTAAATCCCTCGGATTACTCGTATTGCGTGTGACTAAATAGGCTTTCGATTTATGTTGGCCGTCTATAATTAACCCATTAATTATAGAACGATCATGAGTGGCACCTAGTAGTACATCATGATCCCCAATTAATCGAAAGATCAACGGTTTGACCTCAGAAGAAATTATTCTGAAACCCTTCAGCAGCTCTAATGAGTCGTGCCTCATTCCCTTCACCACCTTATACCCACTTGGTTCAGGACACGGTCTATGGTGTCAGTCCCCACTAGGCTGACTACGTCACACCTAGCCCAAGTAGTGTCTTCCTCGTCCTTTGGATTTCTAATTACTCTCATGTATTTAAGAGACTTGCACTCTTAACATGATATGCTCTGGCCAGAGGCTTTGAGTAACAATCCGACGATAGGCCTGGGTATACATCTCCTCGCAAGGAGTGGTGAATCCTTTGTAGGCTGTTCAAACATCTTCGGGCACTTCGGCTTATACCCGATCATCCTGGGTCCACACCTCCTTGGAGATGCTTGCTTAAGATGTCAAAGTATAAGTCTCCATGACCAAGATGACTTGAACACCGCAAGTCAAAGGAACATCGCACTTAAGCCACAGTAAGATCTTCATTGACATATCTACATGTAGATTCCCATATGAAGTCTTACAGCTAGTCACTCCAATGAACTAGTTCCCTTAACTAGCATCCATGTTTATCTCCGGACATCCCAATGTCACCAGCTAGTGAGAATCAGCTGATTAGAGAATAACCCATGCTAGTCTCAACAGAATTGATAGTGTCCGTTTTTATCAATTCATCGACTAGGGATAATTTCAATACTTCACAATTGCACATTAGAGATAATCACTAGTTGTGATCCCATCACAAATTCTCTTATGCTGTGAGTTGTATTGCGGACATTCAGTAGATGAGTTTAAGATCCCAATCAAATACACAAAACATGTATACTCAAATAGTGAATTATCATTTATTAAAATAAATGTTTACATCATAAGGCGATTGCCTTAGGACACTTCTCTCATATCACTAATAGTTCATAGCTTATTTAGTGTTCACTATGTCGTTTTCGTTTACTATGTTTGAATGTTTAAATTGGGTCTTTTTTATTTTGTGTCAGATTTATTGGCCTCTTGGAGGCGACTATGTACGCTCTCGGGGGCAGAGTATCGTTTGGAATAAGCCAAAGCGAGGGATCATCCCGGAGGGCTACCTTTTGACAAGACAACAACCTAGCCGTGTGATCCCACACGACCATGTTGCCCTACCCAAGAGCCCACACGGTGGGGCCGTATGGGATTGCACTCTCGTACAATCCCCACTATATGCAGCATGGAGGGGTCGTGCCATTTGACATGGCCCATGCTCTACTCCCTATATGGATCACGACACAACCATGCAATTTCGCATAGTCGTGCCATCGAAGGATGAAAAAAAAGAGAATCAGGCTTGTGCCACATGGCACGACTGTGTGCCATGTAACTCAAGGCGCATGGCACTGTCTCCCGCAAGATCGTGATGGCCAAATTGGGAGGGTCAATTGTGTGGCGCCTGGGAAAGGTTTCTTGGGCACCTGATTCAAGTCAGGCGCTCAGGAAGGCCTCTTCCTAGGTCCTTTTTCCTGCGTTTTCTCTCCTATCTTACCTCCAACTCCAGGTACTTGCAAGACAACAAACATAAGACAAAAACACAGATAATCTTAGCCTTAATTTATTGGTTCTGACTTTGGATTTCACCCGAAACCCTAGGTCGAACCGACGCCTAATGTTTCCTTTCCCGGGGAACACGTCCTCACCTACTCCACCTTGGAGAAGTTATCATTGCCAATCAGAACCTCCGGTTGGACTTTCGCTCAGCCTCCGAGAACCCGAATTTCGAGACATCCTACCTTGACTCGTCTCTACTTCTGTTCGCGATTCCCACTCGACTAAAGCTTTTGCCAACCGGGACCTCCGGCTGGACTTTTGCTCTGCCTCTGAGAACTCGGATCTCGAGACGTCTGACCTCGACCCGTCTCTACTACTAGCCGCAATCCTCGCTCGGCAAAGACTCCATTACCCGATCCCCATCCAGGACTTAGTGCTCAGTCCCCCGGACTAAGACTTCGTGCCCAGCTTCACTCACCAGGACTTAGTCCACCTAGCTTCACTCATTAGGATTTCTTTCACCTAGCTTCCCTGTCTAGGACCCATCTTCACTCACCAGGGTTTCTTTCACCATAATCGCTTCATTGTTAGTCATCATGATCCTGACTAGACTTCTTCCAATCTTTAGGTAAATATAATCCAAAACCTCAAGTCCGGTTTGGTTTAATTCCTTGGTCAAACTGACCAACCCTGGGTTATATTCATTCTGCCAAACATCAGATCCTGTTTGACTTAACCCTTTGTCAAACTGATCAAACCTGAGTTCACCCTACCAAACATAAGGTCTTGTTTGGTTTAACCCTTGATCACTTTGACCAGATATTATCTAACATATATCGTCACTAACTTAAGTATATTGTTAAACATCAAAATCCTAGAGGATGACTGTTCATCACTGATGCATTTTGCACCAACAATCTCCCCTTTTTTGATGTTTAACAATATCTTAAGTTAGGTTAGGTCTAAGGGTTCTAGGTTTAACACTTGGGAGAAATCGAAAAAAATCTAACTTAAGCCTCTCTCCCCCTTTGTCACACATCAAAAGGAAATAACGAAAAATTTGCACAAACAAGAAAAAAAATTTAACTTAAGCCTCTCTTCATTTTTTAAAGATAATTTCTCTCCTTTTGAAAATACTTATGATATATATATATATATATATAGAGAGAGAGAGAGAGAGAGAAATGATCTCCTACGGATCGCGCGGTGCGGACCCCGTGCGGACCACGACGCCAGACCGATCAGGGAGTTCCCTGATCGGTCACGGATGAGGCGCTGCACTCCCGTGTCCCAACTCGCTGGCGAGTCCACCGGTGGCCTTCGGTCGCCGCCCCCGAACAAAACTATACCCCAGGGGGGTGCGGTGAACCCTAGGGGTACGGGTGAACCCTAGGGGTATGAGTGAACCCGTCGGGGAAGGGCGGTGTTGCCGATCAACATGTTGCTGATCGGTCCCCTTGACCTATCAGCAACCTGCTGATCGGTCAAGGGATCAGCAGGTTGCTGATCCCTTGAACGATCAGCAAGTTGCTGATGAGTCACGGTGACCGATCAGGTGTTGTCGCGCACGCGGTCTGCACAGCGCGGTCCGCAGGAGATCAAATTCGTGTATATATATATATATATATATATTAAAAAAATAATTTTTTAAAACTCTTCCTTTTTTTTTGAAAAAAACTAAGTACTTGTTAGAAAATATTCTAAAAGGCACTAAGTACTTTAATTAATATTGCACCAACAATATTTGAATATTTTATTTTATTTTATTTTTTAAAATTGAACTTCCCTAAGTCTTGACACAATCCTAGGAATCTTGTTGACCACAAGAAAATTTCTATGTGTCTTAGAGATTTTCCATAAATAAATATTTTTAATAGAATTTGGTTTTAAAAAATAATAATTTTCTTGATTTCGTTTCTTTTCCATTTTGACACAATCCTAGGAAACCTTGTTAACTACACGGAAAATTTTTCTAAGTGTCCTAGAAATTTTTCCAAACTCAAGATAAAGATTTAAAGATTTTCAAAAGTATTTAAATGACAAAAGGATTTTCAAGATGAGTTTTGCACAGAGAATATTATGTTTTCAAATGATTTTGAAAAGATAGTGTATGAAAACATAATATTTTGAAATAGTTCTTTTAATTTGACCTCCCCCTAAACTTGACACAGTCCTAGGAAGCTTGTTGACTACAAATGATCTTCCTCTGAGTCTTAGGGTTTGATTCAAATGAAAAGAATAATAAAAAACATTTTGAAATAATCAAGAATAATAGAAATAAATTAATTTCATTTGATTAGGACTTCTCCTAAACCTGACACAATCTTAGGAATTCTTATAGATCATAAAGAAAACTTCCTATGCGTCTTTAGAGTAATCTTACGAATTCTTAGTGCAACAAGGAATTTGGTTTCTACGTACATTACATCAAATTAATGGAGACTTTGACTTTGATTTTATATCTCTCCATGACTCCTCCGTTGCCTTGCATGACATTGTCATAGTTAACGGTACTCAGGACAAGAATAGAACTTTTGATGCATGTCCATCCACCCTAGTCGATATTCTTGTTAAAGCCTCAATGATGTTGAGGATAGTTCATGCATATTTGTCAATGAAATTGTAGAAGGGGCAGATATTAAAGACAATAGTTGGGTGGATAACATTGAAGTAAATGGACTCTTCAACAGGTATAATGAAGTAATTGATATCGTGGATATAAATGTAGGGACTCATGATTTGGTAGACACATTCTGAGGATCACCTCCTTTGCTTACTCAACCAACTGAAGTAGTCAGAGCTGAAATGGTTGAGGTTACATGTGTAGAGACTTGTACTATGGAAGCAAAGCCCCAAGAATCACCAATTTCAGAGACACTACCATTTGAGCCAGAGAGCCACTACAAGAACATAAGGAAATCACATTGACTTGTTTGAAGTTCCCATATAACTTCTGACAATGCAAAGTTAGTATTTCATATGATCTTTCAGAAAAATTGATAGAGGTACTGATCATTGATCTTGTAGGATGTGATTCATTTTCTAATTCATGAATAGTAACTTTGATATGGTTCTTATCCTTTCTTATCTTATATGTGTTTGAGAGTTGTGCTATTTTGTTTGGTGAATAAATTTTCATAAAGCCTACAATTGGATCCTGCATCTGAAACGTCTTTGGCCACTCGAAAGGACTTATAAGGAGATAATAAAGGAGAGAGTTTTATTTCTTCCTTTGCTTAAAGCTCTCTCGTAAACCTTGGGGAATTGGAAATCCCGGAAGTATCTCACTCCATCTAGATCAAAATTTCGATGAATTCTCCAAGGTGATCGAGCTAATGACCTAAAACACACGCTTCTTGGGAGGCAACCCAAGTTCTTTCCTCGCTTTCATTTTAATTTTCAGTTTTTATTTAGTTTCGTAATCCGACCCCTCTAAAATTTTCTTGTCTATTTGCTTTTTGTATGACTCAAAGTCAAAGAGGAGTGTGGATACAAGATGGAAGGGTAACCTAGAATGAATTAGATATTTGACAAGTACCACTTGGTAACACCCTTCACTTTAGTATCTCTTCCTCTATTTTAGTGTGTTATTTTCATTGAGACAATGAAAAGTTTAAGTCTGGGGATGCATGTATGTATTGGGTTGTAAACTAGTTTTTGTTGTGTGTTCCTTTCATAAAATTTTTTCATAATTGCTTCATTCAGTACATTATGTTGTCTTGTTCTTAAGTGAAAATGCTAGCACATTTTTGCATTTTCTTTAGCAAAGATGATAAGTTAGTTTAAACAATATACATAAAGTACGAACAACATAAAGTGAAAATAATAAAAGATAAGTTGGTTGTAATCAGGGCATTTGCCAACTAAGGTATTGAAAAGCTTAGTATCAAAAATGCCTTTTGTTGTAGGTGAAGAAGCCTCTTACAGACTCTTGAAAGCTTAGAAATAGACTAGGAAATTTAGTACAAGTTGTTGTACTTTAGTCCTAGCTCTAGGGGTTATTTATAGCCCAAAAACAGATATTACCACTTGTTGGGACCTTGGCGTTTAGCTAGAGGGGGGTGAATAACAACTTTTCAATTTTGTCTACAAGAATGATAGATAAAGCACAAGACAAAAATAATAAACAATAAAAAATAATGCTAACTCTCTGATTTACTTGGTATCCACCTCCAAGAGGTGACTAATCCAAGGATCCACACCACACACACAAGCTCCACTATGAATTTCTCCTTCAAGGTGGAGAAACCTTCATAAGATGTTCTCTTCCTCTTGTACAAGATGGAAATTAGAGTAGGAGGAAGAGAATGAGACTTTGAGCACTTAGAATAGGATCTTATACTTAAGAACTATCACCCTATTCTGCTCCGAAGTCTCTCCTTAAATAGAGGAGAGAACTGTTCCTTAAACAGTTTAGTCCCGACGCCAATCGACTGCCCCAAGGGGTAGTCGACTGATGCCCAGCTAGTGGCTAGCCAACGACTAGCTCAACGACTCTATTTTCGAACTGATCAGTCGACTGGTGCCTGGACAAGTCGACTGATCTTTCTGTGAGTTTGAGTTCTGTGCTAGCAGTCCACTGGCCCTTCCCGCAGTCGACTGCCCAGCTTATATTTCCACTCAACCTCACTCCGAAGTCCATCCTTCGCGTATGCCTTGAAGTCCACTCTCTTGGCTCACCCCTTGAAGTTATCTTCCCTTGGCTTTTATCCCTCGGATGCGCACACAAGCCCACGGCTTGCCTCCATGCCATCCTTCACGTATGCCCTTGAAGTCTACTTCCCCGGCTTTCCCTTGGAGTCCTCTTCCTTTGGCTCTCGTCCCTCGAATGCGTACTTCATGTGTGATTCACCAAGTCCTACATGACACATATCAAACCAACATGACAACCTAACTTAATCATATTGACACACACATCAAAACCATGATCCACTCGATCATACTTGGGTCGATTGCCCCAACAATCTTCCCCTTTTTGATGTGTGACAATATGTTTAAGTTAGGTATAACAATAACAATTGAAAATTAAAGACATAGTAAATTAAGAAGCATAAACATGCATCCTCCCCCTTAACCTATGTCCTCCACATAATTTTAAATTTTCACAAGTTAAGTAACAAAACTAACTTGAACCTCCCAATTCTCCCCCTTTGACACCATCAAAAGGATTGCTCCAAGCTATATTAACTATTGGCAACAAATATGAATACTTTTCTTTTTCTGAAACCCCCAGAAACCAGAAATCAGAAGGACCAGTTGACTTAGATAGTTATCAATCGACTGGTGCCTTTGTATTGCCAACTTACAGAAAGTTCAGTCGACTGCCCCTGGGGGCAGTCGACTGATACATTTCAGTTTGAACATTGCAGCTTCTGAGCCAAAATTCAGAAATGCATTATAAATTTCACACAATTCAAAAAATCATGAAACTTTGCAAACATGTTTCTTATGATGTATTCGAAAAGAGAAAAATATATTTTCATGGAAAATCTAATCATGTTTGACTTTTTGACTAAAACTCAAATTCTTTGAAAACATTCAACTTTGTACCAAACTTTCATCCTAGTTTTGAGATTATGTGTTTCACAAACTTATGTCATAGCAAATAAAACACAGAAATATTTTCAAATTATTTGAAATGTCCAACTATGATCTATGGGCAAAATGTCCATTAATTAAACATTTGTTTTCCCCATAGTTGGTCTATTTTCAATAATGTGATACATCCAACAACCCAACAATATGTCATAAACATAAGTGAGTTATTTGTATCATCCTAACATCTCATGCACTACCTTATTATTGCATTACCCCAAGGCCAAATTTACACTTCTACAAAACACATACCAAGTCATCTTCTTAGAGATGTGAACTCCGCTTCGGGTAGAGTCTTGGTAAATATCTCGGCAAGGTTGGACTTTGATTCAACATAATGTAATTCAATGTTACCCCTTGCCACATGATCCCTAATGAAGTGATGCTTCACTTCAATGTGTTTTGTCCTAGAGTGATGCACCGGATTTTGGTCAAATTAATAGTGCTCACATTATCACATAAGACTTTGACCTTGGAGTAATGAAGCTCATAATTCTCTAAGGTATGCATGATCCAAAGTAGTAGAGCTACACAACCACCCATTGCTACACATTCGGCTTCGGTTGTTGACAAGACAACACATGGTTGTTTTCTACTACTCCAACTAACTAGGAATGATCCAAGAAATTGACACCCACCACTAGTACTCTTTCTATCCAATTTGCAGCCCGCATAATCGGAGTCGGTGTACCCAAATAAATCAATATTTGGAGTTCTAGGGTACCAAAGATTGACATTAAGAGTGCCCTTAATATACCTTAAAATCCTTTTTACCACTACTAAGTGAGACTCTTTGGTACAAGATTGATATCTTGCACACATGCCTACCGCAAATAATATATCCGGTCTACTAGCGGTGAGGTACAACAAACTATCAATCATACTTCTATATTGTTTTGGATCAACTACCTTCCCCTCATGATCACTATCCATCTTGACATTTGTTCCAATGGGAGTAGATGCTACCTTAACATTTTCTAATCCAAATTTCTTGATAATTTCCCTAGCATACTTTGTTTGATAAACATGAGTTCCTTCATTTGTTTGTTTGACTTGCAATCCTAAAAAGAAAGTCAACTCCCCAACAAGACTCATTTCAAACTCATTTTCCATATGCTTGATAAATTCATGAAGAAACTCATTATTTGTTGACCCAAAAATGATGTCATCAACATAAACTTGGGCCACAAAAATGTCCTTATGCTTAGACTTAAGAAATAGAGTTGGATCAATTGTTCCCCTTCTAAACCCCTTGGAAACTAAGAAAGATGAAAGTCTTTCATACCAAGCTCGAGGAGCTTGTTTCAACCCATATAAGGCTTTCCTCAATTTATAAACATGATTAGGGTAGTCTATGTTTTCAAAACAGGGTGGTTGTTCTACATACACTTCTTCCTTAATAAACTCATTAAGAAATGTCGATTTCACATCCATTTGATGAAGTTTAAAACCCATGTGGGTGGCATATCCTAGCAAAATCCGAATGAACTCCAATCTAGCTACAGGAGCATAAGTTTCATCATAGTCAAGTCCCTCAACTTGGTTGAAACCCTTAGCTACCAATCTAGTAGTAACTCTCCCTTGATCATCCAATTTGTTCCTAAAGACCCATCTTGTTGTGACAATTGTACTATCATTGGGCCTTGGAACTAATTCTCATACTTCACTTCTTTCAAATTGGTTTAACTCTTCTTGCATTGCTAGAATCCAATCCGTATCAACTAAGGCTTCATCAAATGACTTTGGCTCTAGTTGTGATATTAAGGCAATTTGACTAGCATGTTCTCGAAAATAGGATCTAGTCCTTACTCCTTGTTCAACATCTCCAACTATTTGGTTGATAGGATGATCTTGATGGTGCCTTAAGGTCCTAGAGATTGTGGGCTCACCTACTTCATGATCATTAGTGCCTTTTTCATCATCCGATGCATTTCTTCCTCCTCCTTGATCAATACCCCCTAAATGTAAGTCTTGGATTGCTTGGGTAAGGTTTAGATTTACTCATATATCCTTGTCAATGGAGGATTTCCTAGGGTAAGTACTAGTAGACTCATCAAAATCCACATTGGATGATTCCTTAATCAATTTAGTCCTCTTGTTATATACTCTATACCCTCTACTAGTAGATGAGTACCCAATTAAAATCCCCTCATCAGCCTTAGACTCAAATTTCCTTAAGTCATCCTTTGTATTTAAAATATAGACCTTGCAACCAAACACTCTAAAATAGTGAATTTGAGGAATTTTCCCATTTCACAATTCAAAAGGTGTTTTTCCCAAAAATCTATGAATTAAAACTCGATTTTGGATGTAACAAGTGATATTTATGGCTTCCGCCCAAAAATAGCTAGGTAAAGAATAAGCATTAAGCATAGTCCTAGCTGCTTTTTGCAAAGCCCGATTCTTTCTTTCTATAACCCCACTTTGTTGTGGTGTTCTTGGACATGAAAATTTATGTTTGTATCCATTTCCTAAACAAAAGCTAGAGAAGTTTGAATTTTCAAACTCTCCACCATGATCACTCCTAATTCGGTTGATTTTGAGATGTTTCTCATTTTCAACCCTTTTGCTAAATCCTACAAATATCTCTAGAGTTTCAACCTTATGTCTCATGAAATAAACCCAAGTATATATAGAAAAATCATCAACAATTACTAAGCAATATTTATTTCCTACTAATGAAGGAGTACTATGACAATCAAATAAATCTAAATGCAATATTTCCAATAGTAGAGAAGTACTAGTTAGAGTTTTACCTTTATGTGATGAGTTGGATTGCTTACCCTCTTGACATGCATCACACATTTTATTCTTGGCATACTTGATCATTAGTAGTCCTTTCACCAACTCCATCTTGGCCACTCTTGCTATGTTCTCCATGTTGATGTGTCCAAGCCTTCTATGTCATAGCCATCATTCTTCTTCTTTTGATATGAGACACTCAGTAGAAATGTTAGAAGCATAGGAGAAATTAAAATAATAAAGACTTGCTGTGGGACCGGTGCCGTCGATAGAGGGGGGGTGAATATCAACCGGTTAAAAACTTCACGGAAACTTCGTAAACTTTTTGGTTTGTTCTGGACACAGAGTTAGTAGCACAGCGGAAAACAAAAAGAACGAACAAACACAGTATGCACACGGGATTTACTTGGTTCCCAACCCCCCAGGGTCAGTACATCCAAGGCCTAAGCACGGGAACACCCGTCCACTAATGGTCTCCTTTCCGGACTTTCCGGAGGCGGAGAAACCCATCTTACAGTCAAGAGTTACAATCAAAAGATACGGAAACTAACTGCAGAATATTAAAAGCAAACCAAAACAAAGAAGGCCGAAGACTCGGCCGATCTGGAACTCCGAAGTGTTGCGCACTTCCTCACGGAGCCTCCTTGGTTGCAGAGCTTCGTCTTTAGCGCTTTATCATCAGTCAGAAAGCTCAGAATTATCTTGGAATGTTTGTACTGAGTTGAGGGGTCGAAGCCCCTTTTATAGGCTTCATTGGGGCGCCTATGTTAAAGGGGGCACCTCACAAAGCTTGGTCAAACATCATCTCCGCGCCGAACTCGCAGTAGGTATAAGTTCACCCTTCCCAGGCGCCTGTCTCAACACAGGCGCCTGGGAGCTTTCAGGGGCCCCTGTTAACAGGCGCCCTACATCTCTGGGGCGCTTGTATTAATACAGGCGCCCTGGATGCCTACTCTAGGTCACTTTGTGATCACTTGTCTGCTTTGTTTCCAACTTTTAGGTACCTGCAATACAATCAAAGACAAGACAAACATGCAGATAATCCTAATCTTAAGGACTTGGTTCTGACTTCGGATTTCTGCAAAACCCTAGGTCGAACTGACGCCAAAGTTCCCACCCCCGGGAACACGCCTTTCACCTACTCCTCTCAGGAGACGGTTGACACCCAACCCATCCAGTTGGACTTTTACTTAGCCTTCGAGACTCTCGGATCTCGAGACGTCCGAACCTCGACCCGTCTCTACTTCTGTCCTTAGTCATCGCTCAACTAAGTTGCTCAATCTCTCCGACCAAGACTTCGTGCCCAAACCCTAGGTCTAGGACTTCGGTGCCCAACCCTCGGCCAGGACTTAGTGTCCAATTCCTCGAACTAGGTCTTCGGTACCCAACCCTCGGCCAGGACTTAGTGCTCAATTCCTCGAACCAGGTCTTCGTGCCCAGCCCTTGGTCAGGACTTAATGCCTAATCCATGATCAGGACTTCGTGCCCAATTCTTCGTGCCCAATTCTTCGAACCAGGACTTCGTGCCTAAGTTAACTAGGACTTTTCATCACTTTGGTCCAGTTTTCTTAACTACCCTTCCCTTATTCAATGTATCACTGACTTAAGCATATTATCAAACATTGAAACACTTAAAGGAGGACATCACTGATGTATCTTGCACCAACAATCTCCTCCTTTTTGATGTTTGACAATATCTTAAGTTAGATTGGATGAAAGGGCTTAAATTAAAATCCTTGGGAAAAAATGAGAAAAAAATGATCTAAGTTTTGAAAATACATTTTGATCCATTGGGAAAGCTCTCTATCCTTTGGGAGAAAAAGAAAAAATTTCCAATCTTAAGCTCACTCTCCCCTTTTTGAAAAAAATATTTTTATTTAATTTTGATCCTTTGGATTCTAAATCTTAACTTAAGCGCGCACTCTACCCCTTTGTCATACATCAAAAAACCGACAGAAATGCTTGCACCAACAAAAAAAATTCCTTTCGAAACACTTGCAACAATCTTTGAAAGCATAGCAACTAGCTAGTTAAAAATACAATTGTACCAACAAAAAATTAATTTTACATAAATTGCTCCAAAACATTACACTTTGCAAAGTATTGTGCAAATCGAAAAAACATTTTGAACTTTCAGCAAATGTTTTGAACTCAGAAGATTTTCACTTTGAAAAAAATATCACCTTAGAAAAAATTTCAATTGAGAAAGATTTTCAAAAAAGGATTGCATACATAAAAGATTTTTTTTTCGTAGAAAAATATGCACTTTTCAAAAATATTTCACTTAGAGATTTTTTTAAAAGAATACTTTGAAAAATATTGTGCAAAAACTTATACTTTGAAAGAGTTTTTTTTCTTTTGAAAGATATGCACTTTTGAAAGATATTATGCATTTTTGAAGAATATAAGTACTTTTGAAAAGATATTATGCATTTTTGAAAAAAAATATAAGTACTTTTGAAAAGATATTTTGCATTTTTGAAAAAAATATAAGTACTTTTGAAAATATTATGACTTTTTTTGAAAAATATAAGTACTTTTGAAAAATATTATGAACTTTTTAAAAGATATAAGTACTTTAAAAAATATTATGAACATTTTGAAAGATATAAGTACTTTTAAAAAATATTATGAACTTTTTGAATGATATAAGTACTTTTAAAAAAATATTATGAACTTTTTGAAAAAAACATATAAGTACTTTTTTGAAAAGATGTTATTTTGAAAACATGATACTTTAGTTGACTTGGTTTCTTTTCCAGTATGATACAATCCTAAGAAACCTTGTTAACTACAAGGACATTTTTCTAAATGTCCTGGAAATTCTCCAAATTCAAGTAAGTATTATTTCCAAAACAAAAGAAATTTGAGAGGAAAAAAAATGACAGTACAAAAAAAATTATTTATGTTTTTGAAAGGATTTTAACAATACAGTGCATGCAAACATATTGTTTTAAAATGTTCAATAATTCTTTTAATTTGACCTCCCCCTAAACCTGACACAGTTCTTCGAAGCTTGTTGACTACAAGCACTCTTCCTCTGAGTCTTTAGGGTTTGGTTCAGACAAAAAGACTTATCTAATAATTTCAAAAAAATAATTGTTAGAAATAATTTCTTTTGATTTAGACTCCCCCTAAATTTGACACATCCTAGGAGTTCTTGTAGATCATGAAGTAGACCTCCTATGTATCTTTAGGGTTTATCAAAATCAAAAGAATGAATGACATTTTGAGTGTGGTAATTTTCAAGAAGATAATTTTAGAAATCACAATTTGGAATGAAGATAATTTTTAAAGCATAAGCCTTTTCAAAAACATAAGTGATAGTAATTAAAGCACAGTTTTCGAAAAATATTTTGAAGTGAAAGTAATGTTTAAATCACAGTTTTTGAAACACATTTTGAAATGATAGTGATTTTATAGCACAATTTTTGAAACACATTTTGAAATGATAGTGATTTTATAGCACAATTTTTGAAAATCTAAAAAGAATAAAACACTCCCCCTGTATCCGACACCATTTGACCCTATCTAAGTGCCTTAAGGAACTTATTGTTGACCTAAGAAGCTTGTGTCTAATTGTACGAGTCAATCAATTTTTCAAAAAGATATAATTTTTCAAATTTATCATATATAATCAATCAGACAAGCATGAAATCCATAAAAATATTATTATGTTAAATCACTATTTTGAAAATATATTTTTAGAAAAATATTCTATGAATTTTGGAAAACAATTTTTGAAAAGGATTTTTCAATTTATTAGTCCTTAACATCTCACCCATTCTAAATATCTCAGTACAATCAAGCATGATTACCTTATGGGTGTACTGTGAGATGCTTGAGTAATTTTTCCTTTGAATTTAAATGTAAGATTTAATTGAGACTTGTGTTAGATTCAAATTTATCAAATAGTAAAGTGAATTTGATTTTCGGTAATCCGCTTCCAGGTCTTGGCGAGGCATTTTATCGAAAATTCATTTTCAAATTACTTCTTGAAAAATTTTGGTCTAACTAGCTTAGGTTTTGGATCGGTAGCTTCGGCTAGTTCCACCAGACGGCTTCCCTAACGTACTATCATCTCACCTCTACCTAATACTAGGATGTTCAAGTTTCAACTATTCTTTTTCCTATAACTGTTCTAAGTCATGTATAAATTTAAATATGAATGACATGACATATATTTTAAAAAAAACAACAGATGCATGGCATGACAGTTATGCATGAGTCAAACAATTCAAATCATTTTACTTAAGTTTCTAATAATGTATCAAGTTCCTGATTTGATACATGTCGTGTGAACCCGCGAATATGTCAACCCACTTTGACATATTTAATTTTATTAAATTTGTAACGCCCGCCCCTTACCGTTAAGGCAGGGCGTTACCTTTTCCTATTTAACTTACGCATATTATTGCATATGAATCTAAAGCATTGCAGCGGAAATAACACATAACTATAAACACATGTAACAAGAAGGGGGTATAAAGATCATATAGTATCTAGTAGCATCCATGCCATAAATAAACTCCAAGTATCAAGTATAAGGTAGTAAAACATGTTTTCTTATAAAGATAAGTGCTAAGTCTATAATGGCACTAAAATGGATCGATCAGCCAAGTCACCACCACACACACGAGCCTTCCTGCAGCTTCCCTTCCTTTAGTAATTTCTATGTTGATCTGCAACATAAGCAATCAACTATAAGTACGAAACTTAGTAAGCTCTTTCCTACTCACTAAATCCACATGTCACGTATATTTGAAAGACATATAACATCTCATGTATAGCATAAAACTCTAAGGCACATAAGGTACATGAATGCATACAAACATAAAACATATGCATTGCAAAAACATTTAGGATGCTATTAAGAAAACATAATAAGTAATACTTTAACATAAGCATACATCATCTTTATTGGGGTCCCCGGCTTGTACCCATTCTTTCTTTGCGCGCATCCCTAAATAGATGCGAGGTAGCTAGTCTCGACCTACTAGGGTTACTAGGCCTACTCTCTTTCAACCTAGGGACAACTTCGGTAGTCCAGAACCGTGGATCTTTTTCAAGATCCGGTACAAGCCATACTTTAAAGTAAAATACATACGTGCATTCTTTCCTTTTTCTTTCTTTCATAATGAATGTACTATAGACTTTCAATCATTCATGAGTATAGGCAATCTTTCATGGCACAATATTCACATAAATAGCATAACAATGTAGGACCTTTCTTTGAACACATGCAAGTGAAGCAAACATCATGCTAGTCTTATCAACACATCATTCATGTAACATATTTGTCTTAATCAAGGCAACACATTGGTTTTAGCTTTCTTTTCCTATCTTAATACATGCTGGCCGAAACGTCATAGGTAGGGTTTCATAGCATAAAATTCATATAACATTGAAATAAGTGCACACTTCTCACAAGAGATCATTTACAAGTACAAGGGTAGTCTAAACTTCACTAAACATTAGTTTAGGCACATGATTGTAGTTTGGACCTATTTTAGTCCTCATTCTAGTTGCTGGCCGAAACTCACAGCTAGGGTATTATAGCATAAAAATTCATGTAACATGGGAACAAATGCATAAGAGATCATTTACAAGTACAAGGGTAGTCTAGACTTCACTAAACATTAGTTTAGGTACATGATTTGTAGTTTGGACCTATTTTAGCCCTCAATCTAGTTGCTGGCCGAAACTTACAGGGTTAATAAGGCATAGATTCCATAACTTTCTTGACCTAAAACATTACACAAGCAAGGAAAATTCACATAAGATCAAGCCCTAGTCCATACACATGCATCTACCCATCTCCACCACTTGGCCGAGAGGTTCTAGGTCCTTTACATCATGAAAGGCACTCAAACATCATGTATCCATCATTCATCCGCTATAAGAAGGTAGCAATAAGCATGTAGAATCATCATCTAAACTTAGACATAACAAAAGAGGAGAAAACCTCCCTTGACCGAAACACACAACATGACCTTTCTTCTATTCTTTCCATACAACATCACAAGCAAACATAAGGGATCATAAATACACATTCAAGGCTATTATGTTGCAGGTGAGGGAGTCTTACCTCTTGCGCTAACAATTCAAAAGGTGTTCTAGACTTTGGAGAAGAAAGGGGGCTCTTAGGCTTAGTACTCTTCATGTTCTTCTCCTTTTCTTCTTCCGGTTTCTCAAGGGTTGTGAGGCTCGGTTTTGGGGCAGCAAGGAGACCCTAGGTCTTGGCGAGGGAGAGGAGGAAGAGGGGAGGCTTGGTGAGAAGAGAGTGGAGGGCTTGTGCTATGCCGAAAATGCCTTGGACATTTTTTTCCCCATGCTCTTTTATAGGGAGTGAAAAGGCAAGCACTCTTTCAATGGTGCCTCTTCATTTTCATGTGTCTCTTGACTTATTTTCTACTCATCTACAATTTCCCATCTCCTCCTAATAGCACTCCCTTGCTAGGTGAATTGGTTACATGAACATTCTTAAGGCTTTGCTTTTCTTTGAGGTCTAAGGTTCAATCCTTGGCACCTCCTCTTCTTTTTGCTTTCTCTTCCTTTTCAAGCCCGCAGAGCCAAAGCCCATTTAGAGAATGCTACTTATTTAAATTCATACACATGCATATGCATATCATTATTCATTCATACATGTGCAGGATATTAAGCATAACATTAAATATAATACAGAAACATAATTATCACACATCCACTACGTGTCAAGATAATGCCTAACATTTCCTTATTCACAACTTTTCCCACTAAATTCATAATATTATTTTTGGCCACATGTTCCATTATTACAACGCTAGAGAGGGAAATTTGGGGCGTTACAATCCACCCTCCCTTCTGAAAAGTTCATCCTCGAACTTAAAATAACTCGGGATATTTTCGTTTCATATCATCCTCACGTTCCCAGGTAACTTCTTCAGATTGCTGACTTTGCCACAAGACTTTGACTAAGGGCACTTCCTTGTTCCTTAGTCTCTTGACGTCTCAATCTAGGATCCGTATGGGTTTGCTTTCATAACTCAGGTCCTCCTGGATCCGTACGACGTGCGGCTCAATCAATCTATCCGTACTGGGAATGCACTTCTTGAGCATCGACACGTGGAACACGTTGTGGATAGCAGACATCTCCTGAGGTAGCTCGAGCTCGTAAGCCACTTTGCCCACTCTATTCAGGATCTTGTATGGTCCCACATATTGCGGACTAAGCTTTACTTTCTTTCCGAATCGCATTACTCCTTTCGTAGGAACTACTCGAAGGAATACCAAATCCCCGACGTCGAACTCCAAGGGTCTACGTCTCTGATCCGCATAGCTCTAATGCCAGCTCTGAGCAGTCTCTATTCTTTGGCGGATACTCTGTATATCTCGGGTGGTGTCGTCGATGAAATCTGTTTGAAGTCCCATCTCCTTCTTTTCGCCACCCTCGTACCAACAGATTGGAGACCTACATCTCCTTCCTTATAATGCTTCATAAGGTGCCATTCCGATAGTATCATGGTAGCTATTATTGTCAGCGGACTCCGCTAGACATAAGTATCGGCACCAGCTCCCTTTGAAATCCAGGGCACAAGCTCGTAGCATGTCTTCCAGTACTTGGTTCACTCTTTCCATTTGCCCATCAGTCTGAGGATGAAAGGCGGTACTGAAACGCAGCTTCGTGCCGAGAGCTTTATGAACACATTCCTAAAATTGTGATGTGTAGCGACCATCCCTATCTGAAATGATGGTCTTGGGAATGCCATGCAGTCTGATGATTTCCTTAGCATACAATTGGGCTAGTTGCTCAATCGAATATGTCATCTTCATTGCTAGGAAATGGGCTGACTTCATCAATCTGTCGACGATAACCCATATAGCGTCGTATCCATTCGTAGTCTTGGGAAGACCTGAGATGAAATCTATAGAAATGTCTTCCCACTTCCATTCTGGAATTCGGATTGGTTGCAAAACTCCTCCGGGCCTCTGGTGTTCTGCTTTGACTTGTAGGCAGGTCAGGTAGGTACTGACGTGCTGAGCTACATCCCTCTTCATACCGCACCACCAAAACCTCATCTTCAGATCTTGGTACATCTTGGTGGATCCCGGATGCATAGAATAGGGGGTTCCGTGAGCCTCTTCCAAAATCTTCTTTTGCAGTTCCGGATCATTAGGGATACAGAGTCGATCCCTATGATATAATACCCCATTATCGGCGATACGAAAACCCTCGCCCTTGCCTTCAAGAATTTCCTACTTAATCTTCTGAAGACTTGGATCACCATTTTGTTTTTCCAGTATGTCGTCAAATAGTGCCGGCATAATTGCCAGGGTCGAAAGTCTTCTGTAAATGACCTCGATCCCGTAGCTCAAAATTTCCTTTTCCAGCGGTCGGGACAGTACTGATAAGGACATTAAGGTGGCAGTGGACTTCCTGCTGAGTGCATCAGCCACCTTGTTTGCTTTGCCCGGGTGATAGAAGATCTCACAATCATAGTCCTTTATGAGTTCCATGTTGGAAACCGGATGGCTAGAGAGGGGGGGTGAATATAGCCAATCACTTGAACCTTTGGCACTTATCAAGATTTCTGCACTCAACTTATCAGTAGCACAGCGGAAGAAGCAAAGGAAAACAAAGCAATGCAGAAAACCAAAAACAGAAATGAAAGCAAACAAACACAACTATCAAGAACGCTAACACGGAGGGTTTACAAGGTTCGGGGATAACTTGCCCCTACTCCTTGGCGTGCCCTTAAGGTGGGCGATCCCTTGATCGTCGGCAGATCAAGCCCCGGTGTTCACCGGATATGAAGCAATCTCCTTCTCGGTGGAGAAACCTCTCCACAGCGTTTCAAACAAGATATAGGTTTAAGCTTAATGAAACACAAAGAAGACTCTTACTCAGTACTTAGCAAGGACAAGAACACAGCAAGCTTATCTCGAGCTCCACCCAGCGACGATCTCACGCAAGGACTCCCTCCTTCGTGTCTTCTCACTGTTGGACTCCAAGCTCCTTGTTCCTTCCTCCCAGCACTCGCGTAAGAGTTGGTTGCTCCTCAGATCTCGATGACTTGCTCAAAGAATCAACAGCACAGGCACACAGTAAGCCAAGTGTGGAGAACATAAAATCACAGCAAGAACTTCAGCAAGCTCGAACACTTAGAACTGTCGAACACTTCTTGCTTCAGCCGAAGTCTTCTCCTCGCTTTTGTTTCTCCACTAAGCATCAGATGACACCATCCCTGCAGCTCCCAGCTGCTCATCTGCCAACGCCAGCTATCACTGAGCTATCCCTGGACTCCCTGAGATTCCCTCAGCCAAGCTCCAGTCTCAGCTCCAGTCTGCAGCTCGACCGTTGCACACTGAGATGGAAAAACGGACAAACCTGCTCCAAGGAAAGCCTCCATTGACTTCTCCTTGAGTGTTTGAATCCTCCCCTGTCACCTGCAGCTTAATCAGACTGTTAGAGCAGTATATCACACAGTAAATCAAATATCAGAGATAACCAGCAGAGAATCGGATATGGTCAAGCGCGATCAGAGCGTCTGACAGTGCAATTTGAATTAAAGTGATCGGTCACCGGACCGATCGGAGAACCTCCTGATCGGTCACCAAACCGATCAGGCTGGGTCCAGACCGATCATGCTCCGTCCTGATCGGTCCCCAACGCTCGATTAGAAATCGCGATTTCTTTGAGACTCTCCTGGATCGGTCACCAGACCGATCCCAGGTTGTGGATCGATCACCGGACCGATCCACCCCTTTATTGGGCGATTTCTGAGCTTCGCAGTCCAGACCTCCTGATCGATCACGGGACCGATCAGGAAACATTCTGATCGGTCACCAGACCGATCAGGCTGGGTCCAGACTGATCAGGCTCCGTCCTGATCGATCATAGAGAGGAACCTGCGACACTGGACCGTTCTCCCGAACGATCTGCACAGTGATCCTGATCGGTCACTAGACCGATCAGGAGCAGTTCAGCAAGGAAACTCAACCTCACTGTTTGCTCCCTGATCGGTCACCAGACCGATCAGGAGCCAATCAGTGGGTGAAACGAATACTCCCTGATCGGTCACCAGACCGATCAGTCATCGCTGGATCGGTCACCAGACCGATCCATGAAGGAGCACCGTGCCAACTCCCTGATCGGTCACCAGACCGATCCAGGGGGCTCCAACCACCTTAGCCCTCCAAGCTATGGATTTCTCACCTAACCCTCCAAGTTGGGAATTTGCACCTAACCCTCCAAGTTAGGACTTTTTACCTAGCCCTCCAAGCTAGGACTTTTCACCTAGCCCTTCAAGCTAGGAATTTTCACCCAACTCTTCCGGATTAGGACTTTTCCAAACCTAGCCCTCCAGGCTAGGACCTGACCCTCCAAGCCAGGACTTTTTCACCTAATTCTCCAAGATAGGAATTTGCACCTAACCCTCCATGTTAGGACTTTTCACCTAGCCCTCCAAGCTAGGACATTTCACCCACCTCTTCCGAATTAGGACATTTCACACACCTAGCTCTCCAAGCTAGGATTTTCAACACCTAACCCTCCAGGTTAGGATTTTCCAACACCTAGCCCTCCAAGCTAGGATTTTCCATACCATGCCTGATCACCGACCAAGACTTAATCATAATCATCATAATCATAATCAACCTAAACTAAAATTGATGTCAACATCAAAACAACAATCAGGGCCAGACTGTATCAACATTCCAGCCATCGGCGTTGTCGCATATTAAGGTCCTTCTGAGTGAAGAAATATAGCAGACTCTGGTGGTCTGTATAAATTTTGCACTGTGCTCCATATAGATAGTGTCTCCATATTTTCAGAGCAAAGACCACGGCTGCCAATTCTAAATCGTGAGTGGGATAGTTCTTTTCGTGTTCCTTCAGTTGCCTAGAGGCATAGGCAATGACTTTACCACTCTGCATCAGTACAACTCCGAGTCCCAATTTGGAGGCATCGCTGTACATATCGAATCCCTTGTCATTTTTTGGAAGAGTCAGGATCCGAGCACTTGTAAGTCTTCTTTTTAGCTCCAAGAAACTCTTCTCGCACTCGTCTGTCCATATATATTTCTTGTTCTTCTTGGTGAGAACCATCATCGGTGCTGTGATTCTGGAGAAGTCTTCTACGAATTTCCGGTAATATCCCGCTAATCCGAGAAAACACCTGACCTCGCTAGCATTCTTGGGCCTGCTCCAGTTACTCACAGCCTCAATCTTCCTCGGGTCAACCATGACTCCATCCTTGGAAATAATATGACCGAGAAAGGACACTTGGTCCAGCCAGAATTCATATTTGGAGAACTTGGCATATAATTTCTTTTCCCGAAGAATCTGTAGTACCATCTTCAGGTGTTTGGCATGCTCTTCTTGATTTCTCGAGTAGATAAGGATATCGTCAATGAAGACGATCACAAACTTATCGAGGAAAGCCGAGAATACCCGATTCATCAGGTCCATAAATATTGCGGGAGCATTGGTCACTCCGAAGGGCATAACGATGAACTCATAATGTCCATATCTGGTCCGGAAAGCCGTCATCGGGATATCATCTGGCTATACTTTCACTTGATGGTAGCCAGACCTGAGATCAATCTTTGAAAAGACGGTGGCTCCTTTTAGTTGATTGAACAGATCATCTATCCTTGGGAGGGGATACCTGTTCTTGATTGTCACATTATTTAGCGCTCTGTAGTCTATACACAGGCGCATAGTGCCGTCCTTCTTCTTGACAAATAATACCAGAGCTCCCCATGGAGTGTGACTAGGGCGAATAAGTCCCTTGTCGAGTAGCTCCTGTAGTTGTCCTTGCAGTTCTTTCAATTCAGCTGGCGCCATACGGTAGGGTGCCTTGGAGATCAGATTTGTACCAGGAACCAGTTCGATCTCAAATTCAACCTCTCTGTCAGGGGCTAACCCTGGTAACTCATCTGGGAATACTTCTGGATAATGGCATACTACTCTGACATCTTCTAGCTTCTGGTCCGTTGCCTAACCCGTTCTGACCACATGTGCTAGAAAACAAGTGTATCCCTTGTCCAACATCTTCTACGCCTTGAGAGCCGATAAGAATTTCCCGGTTCTTTTCCTTGGCTCTCCAATAAATTCGAACATGGGTTCTGCCTCGGGCTGGAAGACCACTTTGCGTCTACGGCACTATATGGAAGCACCGTATTTGCTTAGAAAATCCATTCCCAGTATGACATCGAAGTCTTGCATGTTGAGTACTATCAAGTCGCAATAGAGTTCCCTTTCTGCGATTCTGATTGGTACGACACGCAACTGGTGGGTTGATGCCATTGTTTCTCCCGAAGGCAGGGTTGTTAAAAACTTGTTGTCTAGAACTTGTAAGGGTATGTCTATCTTCTTAGCATGTATCATGGAAATATAGGAATGTGTTGCCCCAGTATCAAATAAAGCAGTAGCATGCTGACTGTAAATAATTATCTGACCTGTAACAACGGTGGAAGCATTTGCCGCATCTTCCTTTGTAAGAGAGAATACCCTGGCGTTCGTAGTAACAGGCGGGCCTCCAATTTGCCTTGACTTAATTGAGGACCTCCTAGTGCGGCTTGCATATAGTGCAGCTGTGCAGGAGCATTCTGATACTGTATCTGCTACTGAGAAGGTGCCGGGGCCTTGGCAGGACAGGCGAAGGCCTTGTGTCCCTCTTGTCCGCATGTGAAGCACTTGTTTGTACCCTTGCAGCATTCTCCAAGATGTGTGTTTCCACAATTTGCACACGGGGTGTACTTGGGCTTCTTATTTGCTGGGCCGCCTTTAGAATTGTTCCACTTTTTCTTATCACTGCGGTCCCCCTTCCAGCTAGTACCCGCGTGCCGAGGCTTCTGACCTCCTGAGGGGGCTTGGCTCCTGCTTTCAGTTGGCGTCTTCCTTTGCAGATTTATGTTGTTCAGATAGTGCTCGGTGATCAAAGCACTGCTGAACAGCTCCTCGGCGGTCTACGGTCTGTTAACTCCGCCGGTCACGTTCAGAGCTATCTCCGGTCGTAACATCTTCAGCATAAGGCGAACCTTTTCTTTCTCTGTGCTGACCAACTCAGGACATAGGCGAGCCAGTCGGTTGAATCTCTTGATGGCTTCGCTGACGGATTTGTCGCCTTGTCGGAATTCCGTGAATTCATCATAATGCTTGTTGGTGACCCGCATGTGGAAGAACTCCTCGAAGAATTCCGTCTCAAAGTCTGTCCACTTCATCAGGTTCACGGGTCTCTTAGCCTTGACCCTCTCCCACCACATTCTGGCATCACCAGAGAGGCAGAATGACGCACATTTTATCTTCTCATGCTCCGGCCAATCCAGCAGCTCCATAGTACTCTCCACGGTCTTAAACCAGGCATGTGCAACCCATGGCTCACAAGCACCCGAGAAGGACTCCGGCTTTAGCCTCTGCCACTGGATTAAATAGGCTTCCGGTCGCATTCCGGTGGCAGGGCCTGTCGGGGGTGCTATAGGTATCACAGTCTGGTTTGGTGGTGGAGTGGTAGCATTTCCTTGTTGAGTCATCAGGGTGTTGATGGTCTGCTGTTGTTCGGCGATCTGACACTGGAGTTCTGCGACTATGTGCGTCGGGTCAGGCTGGGGTGCAGTTTCGTTTGTTCTGGTACTTCTTCTAGCCATGCTATCTTTACAAAATAACACATAGGCTGGTATAATGTTACTGTCATTTCTATTCATATACATGCATCTTAAATCATTTCATCATAAGGCATGACAAGGTATCTTCCTAGTTTCATCCAAGGTAAAATCATGCTTCCATTATATATATCATGGATCATACTTGTATAATTGAACTATCAATATAAACATGAAATAAGGCAAGTATAGAATCTCTTACTTGGAAGTGGTAGGAGGCAGGCTTGATGTGTGTGTAGTGAGATGACAAACTGCTCTGATACCAAGCTGTAACGCACGCCCCTTACCGTTAAGGCGGCGTGTTACCTTTTCCTACTTAACTTACGCATATTATTGCATATGAATCTAAAGCATTGCAGCGGAAATAACACATAACTATAAACACATGTAACAAAAAGGGGGTATAAAGATCATATAGTATCTAGTAGCATCCATGCCTTAAATAAACTCCAAGTATCAAGTATAAGGTAGTAAAACATGTTTTCTTATAAAGATAAGTGCTAAGTCTATAATGACACTAAAATGGATCGATTAGCCAAGTCACCACCACACACACGAGCCCTTCCTGCAGCTTCCCTTCCTTTAGTAATTTCTATGTTGATCTGCAACATAAGCAATCAACTATAAGTACAAAACTTAGTAAGCTCTTTCCTACTCACTAAATCCACATGTCACGTATATTTGAAAGACATATAACATCTCATGTATAGCATAAAACTCTAAGGCACAAAAGGTACATGAATGCATACAAACATAAAACATATGCATTGCAAAAACATTTAGGATGCTCTTTAGAAAACATAATAAGTAATACTTTAACATAAGCATACATCATCTTTATTGGGGTCCCCGGCATGTACCCATTCTTTCTTTGCGCGCATCCCTAAATAGATGCGAGGTAGCTAGTCTCGACCTACTAGGGTTACTAGGCCTACTCTCTTTCAACCTAGGGACAGCTTCGGTAGTCCAGAACCATGGATCTTTTTCAAGATCCGGTACAAGCCATACTTTAAAGTAAAATACATACATGCATTCTTTCCTTTTTCTTTCTTTCATAATGAATGTGTACTATAGACTTTCAATCATTCATGAGTATAGGCACACTTTCATGGCACAATCATTCTCATAAATAGCATAACAATGTAGGACCTTTCTTTGAACACATGCAAGTGAAGCAAACATTATGCTAGTCTTATCAACATATCATTCATGTAACATATTTGTATTAATCAAGGCAACACATTGGTTTTAGCTTTCTTTTCCTATCTTAATACATGCTGGCCGAAACGTCATAGGTAGGGTTTCATAGCATAAAATTCATATAACATTGAAATAAGTGCACACTTCTCACAAGAGATCATTTACAAGTATAAGGGTAGTCTAAACTTCACTAAACATTAGTTTAGGCACATGATTGTAGTTTGGACCTATTTTAGTCCTCATTCTAGTTACTGGCCGAAACTCATAGCTAGGGTATTATAGCATAAAAATTCATGTAACATGGGAACAAATGCATAAGAGATCATTTACAAGTACAAGGGTAGTCTAGACTTCACTAAACATTAGTTTAGGTACATGATTTGTAGTTTGGACCTATTTTAGCCCTCAATCTAGTTGCTGGCCGAAACTTACAGGGTTAATAAGGCATAGATTCCACAACTTTCTTGACCTAAAACATTACATAAGCAAGGGAAATTCACATAAGATCAAGCCCTAGTCCATACACATGCATCTACCCATCTCCACCACTTGGCCGAGAGGTTCTAGGTCCTTTACATCATGAAAGGCACTCAAACATCATGTATCCATCATTCATCCGCTATAAGAAGGTAGCAATAAGCATGTAGAATCATCATCTAAACTTAAACATAACAAAAGAGGAGAAAACCTCCCTTGACCGAAACACACAACATGGCCTTTCTTCCATTCTTTCCACACAACATCACAAGCAAACATAAGGGATCATAAATACACATTCAAGGCTATTATATTGCAGGTGAGGGAGTCTTACCTCTTGCGCTAACAATTCAAAAGGTGTTCTAGACTTTGGAGAAGAAAGGGGGCTCTTAGGCTTAGTACTCTTCTTGTTCTTCTCCTTTTCTTTTTCCGATTTCTCAAGGGTTGTTGGGCTCAGTTTTGGGGCAGCAAGGAGACCCTAGGTCTCGGTGAGGGAGAGGAGGAAGAGGGGAGGCTTGGTGAGAAGAGAGTGGAGGGCTTGTGCTATGCCGAAAATGCCTTGGGCATTTTTTCCCCCATGCTCTTTTATAGGGAGTGAAAAGGCAAGCACTCTTTCAATGGTGCCTCTTCATTTTCATGTGTCTCTTCACTTATTTTCTACTCATCTACAATTTCCCATCTCCTCCTAATAGCACTCCCTTGCTAGGTGAATTGGTTACATGAACATTCTTAAGGCTTTGTTTTTCTTTGAGGTCCAAGGTTCAATCCTTGGCACCTCCTCTTCTTTTTTGCTTTCTCTTCCTTTTCAAGCCCGCAGAACCAAAGCTCATTTAGAGAATGCTACTTATTTAAATTCATACACATGTATAGGCATATCATTATTCATTCATACATGTGCAGGATATTAAGCATAACATTAAATATAATACATAAGCATAATTATCACACATCCACTACGTGTCAAGATAATGCCTAACATTTCCTTATTCACAACTTTTCCCACTAAATTCATAATATTATTCTTGTCCACATGCTCCATTATTACAACGCTAGAGAGGGAAATTTGGGGCATTACAAAATTAATTGTTGTGGTTTTGGTAAGATTTTATTTAGTTCGAGTTTAAGTTATTAAGATTTAATTGATGTTAAATTAATTAAGTTAATCAAGATTTAATTGGATATGAATTAAGTTAATTAAGGGTTAATTTGAATTAAATAAGGATTAATCGCATTAATTAAGAATTAATTGAATTTGAATTAATTAAGAGTTGAAGTTAAATTGATTAAGGATTAATTAAAATTAATTAAGAATACAAGTAAAATTAATTAAGGATTAATTAAAATTAAATTAATTAAGGATTAATTAAAATTAATTATAAATTACATTAAGGTTAATTAATTAAAATTTATTGAAGTTTTTTAAGATTTAACTTGATTTAAGTTTCAAAATTTCTGGGTTAAGTAAAAATTGTGGGTTTAATTTCATTATTTTCATGTTTTCAAAAATTTCTGACTCATCTACTATTTCTTTTTTATCTAATTTTTCATGTTTTTCTAATAATTCTGATTTGTTTGATTTTTTGTAAATTTTGTTCACTATAGCCTTGATTGTAGAATATTCAATTTCCTCCTCATCCTCATCATTAAAATCACATCCTTCTATATCTTCATAGTAGGTGGAGTAATTTGGGTCACTAGTTAATATTTCAGGATTTTCAATAAAATAATTAAGTCATTATCTAAAAAGATTTTATTTTCAATATCCTCAGAAATATTCTCAGAAAAATTACCTTTAATATCCTCAAGAGTATCCTCAGAAAGATCATCCTTATCCTCAGAAATATCTTTAATATTTTCATGATTAATGTCAAAATTTTCAGAATTAACTTCAGAATTATTATTTTCATTTTCAGATTTAATTTCAGAATTATCAATAAAAATATCAGAATTAATTTTAGCATTATCAGTAAAATTATCAGAATTGATTTTATAATTATTTGTAAAATTATCAGAATTGATTTTAGCATTATCAGAATTAATTATAGCATTATCAGAATTAATTTTACCATTATCAGAATTAATTTTAGCATTATCAGTAAGATTATCAGAATTGATTTTAGAATTATCCATAAAATTATTAGAATTAATTTTAGAATTATCCGTAAAATTATCAAAATTAATTTTAGAATTATCCGTAAAATTATCAGAATTAATTTTAGAAATTATTGAATTGATATTAAGGATTAAAAAGTTAATTTCTGATATTTTAATATTATCCACATTTTGTAACTGATCATGCAGAATAATGATTTGACTATTTACAAAGTTTATTTTTTAGAAAAGTTATCTATATTATCTACATAGGATGGTGCAGGAATTTGAAAATTTTTCGGAATATAACTTTTGCGTACCTTTGCCGGACACTTATTTTTGTAATGTCTGTACTTTTAGCATTTGAAGCATTTGATGTAGCTTTTGTCCCGCCGAACTCCGGGCGCTGGTATTTCCTTTGCCGCCGGTGAAGAACGAGCCTTAGAAGTAAGATACTGATTTTTATAGTGTCCTCTCTCCCTGCATTTAAAGCATATAATATGAAATTTAAAAATTGCCATAAAAAATGTACCTGATTCACCCCTGGGCTCCCCCTCAACTCCTGGTGTCTTTGCTCCGTCGATTGTTAGTCCGGTGAAGAGCGACCAGGCTCTGATACCACTTGTGGGGCCGGTGCCGTCGATAGAGGGGGGGTGAATATCGACCGGTTAAAAATTTCATGGAAACTTCGTAAACTTTTTGGTTTGTTCTGGACACAGAGTTAGTAGCACAGCGGAAAACAAAAAGAACGAACAAACACAGTATGCACACGGGATTTACTTGGTTCCCAACCCCCCAGGGTCAGTACATTCAAGGCCTAAGCACGGGAATGCCCGTCCACTAATGGTCTCCTTTTCAGACTTTCCGGAGGTGGAGAACCCCGTCTTACAGTGCACGAGTTACAATCAAAAGATACGAAAATTAAGTGCAGAATATTAAAAGCAAACCAAAACAAAGAAAGTCGAAGACTTGGCCGATCTGGAACTCCGAAGCGTCGTGCACTTCCTCCCGGAGCCTCCTTGGTCACAGAGCTTCATCTTTAGCCCTTTGTCGTCAGTCAGAAAGCTCAGAATTATCTTGGAATGTCTGTACTGAGTTGAGGGGTCGAACCCCCTTTTATAGGCTTCATTGGGGTGCCTGTGTTGAAGGGGGCGCCTCACAAGGCTTGGTCAAACATCATCTTCGCGCCGAACTCACAGCAGGGATAAGCTCACCCTTCCCAGGAGCCTGTCTCAACACAGGCGCCTGGGAGCTTTCAAGCGTCCCTATTAACAGGTGCCCTATAGCTCTGGGGCGCTTGTATTAATACAGGCGCCCTGGATGCCTATTCCAGGTCACTTTGTTATCGCTTGTCTGCCTTGTTTCCAACTTTTAGGTACCTGCAATACAATCAAAGAAAAGACAAACATGCAGATAATCTTAATCTTAAGGACTTGATTCTGACTTTGGATTTTCGCGAAACCCTAGGTCGAAACGACTCCTATGTTCCCACCCCCAGGAACGCGCCTTTCACCTACTCCTCTCAGGAGACGGTTGCCACCCGGCCCATCCGGTTGAACTTTTACATAGCCTTCGAGACTCTTGGATCTCGAGACGTCTAAACCTTGACCCATCTCTACTTTTGTCCTTAGTCATCACTCAGCTAAGTTTCTCAATCCCTCGGACCAAGACTTCGTGCCCAAACCCTAGGTCCAGGACTTCGGTGCCAACCCTCGACAAGGACTTAGTGCCCAATTCCTCGAACCAGGTCTTCCGTGCCCAACCCTCGGCCAGGACTTAGTGCTCAATTCCTCGAACTAGGTCTTCGTGCCCAACCCTTGGTCAGGACTTAGTGCCCAATTCTTCGAACCAGGACTTCGTGCCTAGGTTAACTAGGACTTTTCATCACTTTGGTCCAGTTTTCTTGACTACCCTTCCCTTGTTCAATGTATCACTGACTTAAGCATATTGTCAAACATTGAAACACTTAGAGAAGGACATCATTGATGTATCTTGCACCAACAATTGCTTTCCTATATCCTTCCAACATAACATTTTTCGAGATATTGTGCCTAACCAAACATTTATTAGCATGAAACTCAACTCTATACCCAGCATCACATAATTGACTAACACTAAGTAAGTTGAATTCCATGTCCTTAATTAGAAGCACTTTATGGATGATGATTGTAGGTGATACCTCAATTGTGCCTCTACCTATAATCTTGAGCTTTCCACTATTCCCAAAAGACACCGTTCCTTCTTTTAAATAGCTAATTGTGGAGAACTTGCTCACATCACCGGTCATGTATCTTGAGCAACCGCTATCCACAATCCACTTGTTTGAATCCTTCTTCTCTTCTACCTAAACAATACGAAAAACACAATCTTTTGGTACCCATATACTTGATCCACAAACATCATTCAAATACTTCTTAGGAACTCATGCTTGCTTTACATTGCCTTTAATGGTTTGCTTTATAAGTGCACCCTTTCTTCCTATAAGAGAAATAAAAGCAACCTCCTTGGTCTTGGGTTTGTATCCTATTTCGGCCTTGTTGTATACGACTCTTTGACTACTAATAATCATATTAAGGTTCTTTGAGCCGATTTGAAATTTGCTAAGGGCCTTGGTGAGACTCTCTACCTTTTCCCTTAATTCCTTATTTTCTTCTTCTAAAGATAACTCATTTAAACTAAAAGAAGAATTATGCATATTGTCCTTGATTGTCATGGATTCTAATTTTTTCCTTTAGCATGCAAACCTCATTTTTTAAACTCTTAATTATCCTTTTGGTATTAAACAAATCATCATTAGTACTAGAAATAATCTTCACAAGTGTAGTAGGGGGTAGCTTGTATACCTCACTTACCGTGACGTCCGAATCTGAGGATTGACCTTGTGACGCCCGCCCTTATATCTACTCTCGGGGCGGGGTCACGTACTATCATTCGTATAAATTTTTTTTTTCTTTCTTAAAGTACTAATAACAAAGTACTAAGCATGCTTGTTCAAAACCAACCTATAACATGATAGGTTCAACTCATAATATAGTCAAGTATATGAGTAATCCAAGTGTAACATTCATTACTAAAGAAATGTTAACATAAGCATAATATTGTAGATATGAAGATCTTTATTTCCCGAGCCACCACCCCACACATCTTCAGCCCTCCTGCCTCTTCCTTTAGTTTAAGTGTCTCTTACCCTAATCTGCAGCATAAGACAACATATAAACTAGTAAGCACAAATGCTTAGTAAGATCCTGTCCTACTCGCAAAATCCATATCATAGAAAGATAAGAGAATAAATCACATTCAAGCATGGTAAGTGTTTAAGCATGTTAAACATCTAAGCATATTAACTTCATAGGAAGGTTTCTTTGAAAACATATAACATAATACTTGAATATAGCATAATCATTAGAGCCCGGCTTGTACTTCATGTTTTGCGCGCGCCCCTGAATAGGAACGAGGTAGCTAATCCCGAACCACTAGGGTTTACTAGGCCTTCTCAAAAGTCCTTCAGCCTAGTATCATAATCATTTGACTCGCTTTAAGAGTCTATAGTACAAGCCATTACAAAATAAAATAATTATCATGTTCTTCATTTTCATAAAGTATGCTCTTAGTCCCAACCTTCTAGGGAAGCATTCTTTAGGCCCTAAGCCTTCTTTGTTCATGCCCTACAAGGCTCATTCTTATGCATATGAATGCATCCATAATCATGATAACTAGCCTAGTATAAAGCATGCATTTCATAAGGGTGCCCCATGGGCTATAATGCATGCTCATACATAGATCTCCATAATCATGATAACTAGCCTAGTATAAAGCATGCATTTCATAAGGGTGCCCCATGGGCTATAATGCATGCTCATACATAGATCATAATTCAACCCCTTAAACATATCTTATATATGACAAGGTTGATCACATAAATCATATTCATATCATAGGAAGTGGTAGCATGCTTCATGGGTAAATCAAATGGTTCCTAACCCTAAAACTAGGGTCTTGGCCGAAACTCAAGGGTAGGGGTAGATTAGGTTTTTGACATCAAACATCCCCTACCAACATCCCACATATATATATATATATATATATCATGTATCATACTATAGCATGCACCATGGGAGAAAATCAAGTCACCTTAACCCTAATCTCGGGTTGGCCGAAAGTCATGGCTAGGGAGAGTTCCATTTTTCCTAATCCAACATTCCATTTAAACATCATTTGCATATACATATCATCATCCCAAACATAAGCATATCTCCTAGGGTACATCTCATACAATCATCACATATATAGGCATATGATCTTACTAAACACAATCATAATCTCATAGGGTAAGTTGTCCTTCACAACCTCATGTTTCATGCCTTGGCCAAATGTTACATGCTAAGGAATCCAATCAAACATTTCCTTTGAATATCACATGCATATACATCTCATATCATTTTACATAAGCATATCACATAAAATAATTTAACCTTCACAAACCCTAAGGTTTCATGCCTTGGCCGAATGGTGTAGGGTAGGGAAACTAGGGTTTTGAAATTAAACCTTCACACAAGCATTTATTCAAACACCTTGTCTACACTACTAGGCATAGATTCATCATAGGCAAATCAAGCATCCCTAAACCCTAATCTTCCTAGGTTGGCTGAATAATGTAAGGGTAGGGTAGGCTAGGTATTTGACATCCAATCTTCACACAAATATTTATTCAAACACCTTACCTACACTACTAAACATGGACACATCATAGGATAGCAAACAACCCAAAAAGCCCTAGCCTTTCTCCTCTTGGCCGAAAGTTGTAGGGTGGCTAACCCTATTTTTTGTTATCACAACATGATGGGAAGTCATCATACATATGTACCCTAAGTTCCTATGGGTCTCCTCATGCAACAAGAAGTAACCAAGACCCAAGGCTTGGTGGTGGCCGAATGGTTACAAGGGAAGAAGGTTCCCTTTTTCAAAACAACAACAAGAAGAACATACAAATCAAACAATAACGATTACACTGCAGGCGAGAGGACACTTACATCCTTTCGCTTGAGTTTCACCTTCCTTAGATCCTTAGGGTACCCTTGGTTGAAGGAGAAGTGAAAGTTCCTTTTTGCTAGAACTTCTCTAAACTCTTTGGCCCTAATAGAGGGCAAGATCTTGGAGGGTCTTCTTCCTTCCAAATTCCCTAGGGTTAGAACCCTAGGGTGTGCTTTTCGAAAATGCAAGGAGAGGGGAAGAGGGGTTTCGGTGGGAGTGAGTGAGGAAGAAGAAGAGGAAGTTACTCCCACCCCTTCCCTCTCTTATTTATACTATTCTCATGAAGAGACATGTCTCTTCACTATTACACGCTTAACAAGCATGTTTCTTATTCTCTCAGCAAGAAACAATGCTTGGTGTAGTGGTTAAGACATGGAGAGTGCAACTAGGAGGTTCAAGGTTCAATCCTTGCTTCCTCCCTTCTACCTCTTCTTTTTATCCCAATTTGCACTAATCCATATCAAAGCCCTTTAAGCCAAGCCTATCATGAAATTTAATAATATTTCATGAATTCATAATATTTCATAATATTCCATAAATATTATTTCATAATATTTTTAATATTTCATATTCATGAATCTATAATATTTCATGAATCTCATAATATTTCATATTCATGAATTCATAATATTTTCTAATAATCATGATACTATTTCATGAATTTCATAATATTTCATATTCATAAATTCATAATATTTCTTAATATTCCATAAATATTATTTCATAATATTTTTAATATTTCATATTCATGAATCTATAATATTTCATGAATCCCATAATATTTCATATTCATGAATTCATAATATTTTCTAATAATTTTTCCTGAATTCATAACATTATTTACATAATATTTTTATAATAATTTTCCATGAATCTAAAATATTATTCACATAATATTTCATAATGAATTCACAATATTATTCACATAATATTTCATAATGAATTCACAATATTATTCACATAATATTTCATATTGAATTCACAATATTATTCATGGTGAAATTTTAGGGTGTTACAGACCTCCCCCTTCACTCGAGCTCCCTTCTTCATCATCACTTGAGCTCTTTTCATCTTCGAATGATACGCATGCTATGTTGTCAACTCCCATTAGCGCAAAATGAGACACGTGGTGTTCTTCTTCTTCCGATGATGAAGGATCATCCCATGCCGCCTTTAGACTTGTAGCCTTCTTGTCTTTTTCTTTTGTTTTCTTCTTTTCATCCTTCTTCATTTCCTCCTTCTTCTTTTCTTCCTTTTTCTTCAAAAGTGGACACTCATCCCTCATGTGCCCTTCTTCATGGCAATTATAGCATATGATGACCTTCCTTGCCTTACTTTTACTTTTTTGAGTTTTTCTTACCATAAGATTTGTTAGAAAAACTTTTAAAAGCTTTCCTCATCTTCCTTACCATATACGCCTCTTGATCGCTATCCATTGAAGCGCTTGATTCTTCCGAATCGGATGATGAGTATGAGACCTTCTTCTTGTCCTTCTTCTTTCTCCTTTGTTTTTCTACAACAAGAGCTATACCCTTCTCTTTAGTAGACACATTAGCTTGCTCATGACGTTCAAATTTACAAAATAAATCATCAAGCTTTACTAATGAAAGATCCATAGAGACTTTATAGGCATCAACCATTGAGGCCCATAGAGTGGTTCTAGGGAAAGATTGAAGCACATACCTTACTAGATCCCTATTCTCCAATTTCTCACCTATCACATGAAGCTCATTAATGATTTCTTTAACTCTATCGTACAATTGATTTACGATTTCGTTTGTCTTCATGGTGAGGGATTGGAGTTGCGCCACCAAAAGATCCTTCTTGGCTCTTCTGACTCATTAGATCCCTCATTTAGCTCAATGAGCTTTTCCCAAAGCTCTTTTACGATCTTGAATGGTCCTACTTTGTTCAATTGCTCCTTTGAAAGACCACATTGTAGAGTTGTTGTAGCTTTTGTATTTGACTTATGCTTTCCTCATAACTTCTTTTGACCAATTCTTCATAGGAAGAGGTTCTCCCCTCTCATTCATTGGCACTTCAAAGCCATCTACAATACTAAATCAATTCTCAATATCATTCATTAGATAATATTCCATCCTACCTTTCCAATATGCAAAGTCGTTGCCATCGAAGAATGATGGTCGTGCGTGCTATATCCCTCTTGGAACGCCATCTTGATGTTCCGGTTGACAGTGAGTTCTTCCGAAATGAACCTGGCTCTGATACCACTTGTTGGGACCATGGCGTTTAGCTAGAGGGGGTGAATAGAAACTTTTCAATTTTATCTACAAGAATGTTAGATAAAGCACAAGAGAAAAACAATAAACAATAAAAAACAATGCTAACTCCCTGATTTACTTGGTATCCACCTCCAAGAGGTGACTAATCCAAGGAGCCACACCACACGCACAAGCTCCACTATGAACTTCTTCTTCAAGGTGGAGAAACCTTCACAAGATGTTCTCTTCCTCTTGTATAAGATGGAAATTAGAGTAGGAGGAAGAGAATGAGACTTTGAACACTTAGAATAAGATTTTACACTTAAAAACCGCCACCCTATTCTGCTCCAAAGTCTCTCCTTAAATAAAGGAGAGAACTGTTCCTTAAACAGTTCAGTCCCGATGCCAGTCGACTGCCCCAAGGGGCAGTCGACTGATGCCCAACCAGTGGCTAGCCAACGGCTCTATTTTCGAACTGATCAGTCGACTGGTGCCTGGACCAGTCGACTGATCTTTCTGTGAGTTTGAGTTCTGCGCTAGAAGTCGATTGGCCCTTCCCGCAGTCGACTGCCCATCTTATATTTCCATTCAACCTCACTCCGAAGTCCATCCTTCGTGTATGCCTTGAAGTCCACTCTCTTGGCTCGCCCCTTGAAGTTCTCTTCCCTTGGCTTTCGTCCCTCGGATGCGCACACAAGCCTACGGTTTGCCTCCATGCCATCCTTCCCATATGCCCTTGAAGTCTACTTCCCCGGCTTTCCCTTAGAGTCCTCTTCCTTTGGCTCTCGTCCCTCAGATGCGTACTTCATGTGTGATTCACCAAGTCCTGCATGACTCAAACACACATATCAAACCAACATGACAACCTAACTTAATCATATTGACACACACATCAAAACCATGATCCACTCGATCATACTTGGGTCTATTGCCCCAACACCATTATGCTGACGTGAACTTGAGGCATCTTAGTTGGGACCTGAGGTGCCTCAATTGAATAAAGTTTATCCACTAAGGCTAATGGTAAACGTTGATAACTTTCGATCTGAGGCGACTCAGGTTAACTAGCATGCCTTAATTCTGACTTGAGGCACCTTAGGTTAACTGAGGTGCCGCAATTATGACTTGAGGTGCCTCAAGTTCCAACTGAGGCACCTCAGTTTTGCCTCAGTTTTGTTTTAACGTAAAATTGATCTGAATGAACTGAGATGCCTCTAGAGGCAACTGAGGCAACTCAGTTGACCATTTGATCAAAATCAACATATGCGTTGACTTTTTTGCCTTTTATCCGAATAGGTGATTTTTGGCTATCCAGAGTTGAGCTCACTCGAATTCAGCTCCGTCCTTCTCCTCGAACTGGTTCCTCCCGACTTTTCATTCCTCGGACGTCCGCACACCCTTTTCATCTACCGTTGTACTCTTCCATAGCCTTTGCATCCCTTGGATGCACCGAGCCTGTCAGCTCTCTTCCTCGTGCATTCTTCTTGTTTGCTATAACTTCCACTCGACTTCTTATGCTCCTAAGTTCCTGCACACTTAGACATAAGAATAAAAACGCACAGAACGTAACTTGACTTAGTTGATCACATCAAAATAAATCCGGGGTACTTATAATCTCTTCTTTTTTGATGTGCATCAATTCAAGTTATGTTAGGTTAAACTAAATACATAAATAACATTGTTTTATAACAAAAAAAAATAAAACATTTTAGTACATAAAAAAATTTTGCAATTAGGATCTCCTCCTTAACTTAACCTTCACATTCTCCCCCGTTGATCACATAAAAAAACAAGATTTTTTAATTAAGTATTACATAAAACAATTCTAAGGGGTAAAAAATAATTTCAAACCAGGGTTTCAAAAATTTCTAAGTATTTTTGAAATTAAAAGTTTGATTTTTGAAAAAAAATCATCAAAATTTGTTTAATAGTAAAAAAAAAACTGAGAAACACGGTTGACTTCTAGAGTTCTTTTGCCGATGCGTAATTACTGATCTGGTTGACTTCCTGAGCAGGTAACACAGTTAACAAATGGAACTCTACTTTTCCATTGGCTATGAAGTCAGCTTGTTCCTTCTTCGTCCAGAGGTATTCTTCCTTATCTTTAGGTGCTACAAAACCATTTTCATTATTAATAATAAATCAAAGTCAATTTTAAAAAATACCTCCATACAACGTTTCCACATCGTGAACTCCCCCTCAAACTTTAGTGGGTGGATTATCGGTCTGGCCATCATCTTGTTGCTTTAGGTGGCGGTTAGTCCTCCTGAAGCGGTTGGGCTCTGATATCGTGCAGGCCGGTTAAAGGAGGAGGTGAATAGCCATGCAAATATAAAACTAGATCCTTTATACATTCTTTAGCAAAGATGATAAGTTAGTCTAAACAACATAAACAAAGTTTGAATAACATAAAGTGAAAACAGTAAAAGACAAAAATAGTTACTTGGTTGTAATCAGGACGATTGCTAATCTAAGATGTTGAAAAGCTCAGTATCAAAAACTCATTTCATTGTAGGCGGAGAAGCCTCTTACAGAATCTTAAAGGCTTATAATTAGACTAGGAAATTTAATTAGTATAAGTTGTACTTTAGTTATAGCTCTAGAAGTCAATTTATAGCCCGAAAAGTGTTACTGATATGCTGACATGAACTTGAGACACCTCAATTGGATACAATTTATTCACAAAGGTCAACAATAACCGTTGATAACTTTTTGATTTAAAGCACCTCAATTATGACCTGAGGTGCCTTAGTTCTGACTTAAGGTACCTCAGGTTCCAATTGAGACGCCTTAGTTTTGTTTTAGCATAGAACTTATCCGGATGAACTGAGGCGCCTCTAGAGGCAACTAAGGCACCACAATTGACCATTTGGTCAAAGCAATATCCGGGTGGGTGATTTTCGGCCATCCAGAGTCGAGCTTACCTGAATGTAACTCCAGCCTACTCTTCGAACATGTTTCCTCCCCGACTGCTCGTCCCTCGGACGTCACGCATGCCCTTCTCATCCACGGTGTACTCTTCCACAACCTTTGCATCCTCGGATGCACCAAGCCTGTCAGCTCCCTTCCTTGTGTCATCCTTCTCATTTACTGCGTCTTCTGCTCAACTTCTTGTGCTTCTAAGCTCTTACATACTTAGACACAAGGATAAAATACACACAGGACCTAACTGGACTTGATCGATCACATCGAAACCAATCCAGGGTACTTACAAAACTATAGCCACTCATTGTATATAGTACGGAGAACTATTACTTAGGTCACACTCAGATTCTTTTGATACGATGCTTATCAATGAAACTATTTAATGGAGTTAGATTAATTTACTAAGGAAGTTGATACACTATATTAACATAAGTTTAGATTATGATGTTTGCTTGAGGACAAGCAAAAGTTTAAGTCTAGGGGTGTGATGTGCATAAATTATATATGGTTTTATGCATTTGTTAACGTATATCTTTTTGTATTTCACGATCATAATATATTTTATTGCACCCCATTTTGTATGACTTCGCTACTATTCCTCCTTTTTGTTTAGAGATCTGCTCTTTGCTTGTTTTGATTGAAAGGACATGATTTGGCGTGAAAACGAAGCAACTTTAGAGTGAAACGGGAGTTGAAGTTGAAGTCGAGCAAGACAGCAGTCGGGGTCATTGATGAGCGTAGATTTGATATGTTTTTATGCTAGTATTAACACTTATTCACTCAATTTTCTTGTCTCAAGTCAACACATTTGTATCCTCTTTATTATTTAATCAGCATATTTTCATTCTCTAGTTTAGATATCTACTTTTCTCTTATTTTCACTTTTAAGGAATGATTTGGAGCAAAAAGGACACGAAAAGAAGCAATACGAGAGTTGGAGTACTTGACGAGACTAGGTCATGCCCCTGGGCACAACCCCTATAGATTCCACGGTCGGGCGTTACACCCTGGCATGGCCTGTGCAGCTTCCCAGACGGGGTCATGCCACCTGGCACGATGCCTACTTAGGTCATGCCCTCTGGGTCGAAAGGGGCACGACCCAAACACAAATTCACCTACAGATCTTAGAATTTAATGAAATAAATTTCTATGTATTTGTATCGATCTCACGATCATATTAGCGATCTCAAACACAAATTCTACCTGACATTTTTACATGTTTAAATTTTTTTAATACGAATGAGTTTGAAAATATATTTTTTTCAAAAATTAATAATAAAAATTAATTGGGTGAAATTGAAGTTTAAGGTCATTTATATCATGAAGATATTATATGAACACGTAGAAACTTGTTTCGTGAAATTCTCAAATCTATAAGTTCGTCTGTGTAATTTTAAATGTTTTTTCGATTTTTAAAATAAATATATTCTACAACAAATCTAGAAATATGTCATAGATTTTGCAACGAATTCCTGAATTTATAGTATATCAGTGATGAATTTTCAAACTTATTGCAGAATTTAATTTTTGAAAAAATAAAAATAAATCTTTTTTAAATGTCGTAGATAGACCTGTAGGATCGAGATTGAGCGATAGAGGGGGTGAATATCGCTTTGCAAAAACTTCGGATTTAAAACTTAAATGACTAAGCGATAAAGTACACAGCGGAAGCTTTGAGAGTAAGCGTAGGAGTTAGAGAGAGATAGGAAGCAGCGAAAAATAAAGTACGGTAATTTACCAAAGGGCGTACCTAAGAATTGGTATTTACCAAAAGGCGTATCATGGTTTCATTGTTACCAAAAGGTGCACATATTTTAGTAAACTTCCTCTTATACCCCTACCGTCAAGTACTGCATGCATTTCTCTTTTTCTTTCTCTTTCTCTTTCTCATTGTCAGAAATGAATTCCGAGACGGACCATAAAGAGATGTTCCTTTATATTTTGATTTTTATATTATGGAACCTTTCTCAAAACAAAAAAATATTTAAATTAATTAAAATATTTTTATTAAATTAAAACTAAAAGAACATATCAGACCCACATTGGGCTTGAAATGGTTCCATTTCAGGCCCAACGTGGGGCTGAAATGTTTCCATTTCAGGTCCAACGTGCCCAATATTAAGGGTCTTTTCTCGATTCTTTGTTATTATATTTTAACACCTCGGAAAAGTCCAAATAAACAATGGATAGCAAATTTGAACTCCTTGTAACCTCAGAAATCCACAGGAACTGAAATTTTTACAATCGGAGCTCTCTAGGTCAATTAGTGGCCTTTTAGGGGTCATTGGGCCTGAAATGGAAACATTTCAGGCCCACATTGGGCCTAAAATATAACCATTTCAGGCCCACGTTGGGCTTGAAATGAAATCATTTCAGGCCAATGACCCTAAAAGACCTAATGTGTTAAAATCCACTGATTGACCTAGAGAGCTCCGATTGTAAAAATTTCAGTTCATGTGGATTTCTGAGATTACAAGGAGTTCAAATTTGCTATCCATTGTTTATTTGGACTTCTCCGAGGTGTTAAAATGTAATAATGAAGAACCGAGAAAACACCTTTAATATTGGACACGTTGGGCCTGAAATGGGCACGTTGGGCCTGAAATGGAAACATTTCAGGCCCAATGACCCTAAAAGGTCTAATGTGTCAAAACCCACTGATTGACCTAGAGAGTTCTGATTGTAAAAATTTCAGTTCCTGTGGATTTCTGAGGTTACAAGAAGTTCAAATTTGCTATCCATTGTTTATTTGGACTTCTCCGAGGTGTTAAAATGTAATAATGAAGAACCGAGAAGAAATCACACATTAGGCCTTTTAGGGTCATTGGGCCTGAAATGGTTGGACACCTATTGTATTGGTGATATCTAATATATAGATGGTTGGACACCTAAAACATAACCTCCTACCTCTAACCTCATTATTCATATGGAGTTTTCAGAAATCCAGATATGGTAGGTCCATCAGTGGGTTTTGGTCAAAACCCACTGATATTTCTAAACTACTCCTATTGCATTGGTGATATCTAATATATAGATGGTTGGACACCTAAAACATAATCTCCTACCTCTGACCTCTCTATTCATATGGAGTTTTTAGAAATCTAGATATGGGAGGTCCATCAGTGGGTTTTGGTCAAAACCCACTGATATGGTTAAAATACTCCTATTACATTGGTGATATCTAATATATAGATGGTTGGACACCTAAAACATCATCTCCTACCTCTAAATACACCTAAAACATCATCTCCTACCTCTAACCTCTCTATTCATATGGAGTTTTCAGAAATCCAGATATGGTAGGTCCATCAGTGGGTCTTGGTCAAAATCCACTGATATTTCTAAACTACTCCTATTACATTGGTGATATCTAATATATAGATGGTTGGACACCTAAAACATAATCTCTTACCTCTGACCTCTCTATTCATATGTAGTTTTAAGAAATCCAGATATGAAAGGTCCATCAGTGAGTTTTGGTCAAAACCCACTGATATGGCTAAACTACTCCTATTGCATTGGTGATATCTAATATATAGATGGTTGGACACCTAAAACATCATCTCCTACCTCTAACCTCTCTATTCATATGAAGTTTTCAGAAATCCAGATATGGGAGGTCCATCAGTGGGTTTTGGTCAAAACCCACTGATATGGCTAAACTACTCCTATTGCATTGGTGATATCTAATATATAGATGGTTGGACACCTAAACATCATCTCCTACCTCTAACCTCTCTATTCATATGGAGTTTTCAGAAATCTAGATATGGTAGGTCCATCAGTGGGTTTTGGTCAAAACCCACTGATATTTCAAACTACTCCTATTGCATTGGTGATATCTAATATATAGATGGTTGGACACCTAAAACATAATCTCCTACCTCTGACCCCTCTATTCATATGGAGTTTTCAGAAATCCAGATATGGGAGGTCCATCAGTGAGTTTTGGTCAAAACCCACTGATATAGCTAAACTACTCCTATTACATTGGTGATATCTAATATATAGATGGTTGGACACCTAAAACATCATCTCCTACCTCTAACCTCTCTATTCATATGGTGTTTTCAGAAATCCAGATATGGTAGGGCCATCAGTGGGTCTTGGTCAAAACCCACTGATATTTCTAAACTATTCCTATTGCATTGGTGATATCTAATATATAGATGGTTGGACACCTAAAACATAATCTCCTACCTCTGACCTCTCTATTCATATGGAGTTTTCAGAAATCCAGATATGGGAGGTCCATCAGTGACCAAAACTCACTGATGGACCTCTCATATCTGGATTTCTTAAAACTCTATATGAATAGAGAGGTCAGAGGTAAGAGATTATGTTTTAGGTGTCCAACCATCTATATATTAGATATCACTAATGTAATAGGAGTAGTTTAGAAATATCAGTGGGTTTTGACCAAGACCCACTGATAGACCTACCATATCTGGATTTCTGAAAACTCCATATGAATAGAGAGGTTAGAGGTAGGAGATGATGTTTTAGGTGTCCACCCATCTATATATTAGATATCACCAATGTAATAGGAGTAGTTTAACCATATTAGTGGGTTTTGACCAAAACCCACTGATGGACCTCCCATATCTGGATTTCTGAAAACTCCATATGAATAGAGAGGTCAGAGGTAGGAGATTATGTTTTAGGTGTCCAACCATCTATATATTAGATATCACCAATGCAATAGGAGTAGTTTAGAAATATCAGTGGGTTTTGACCAAAACCCACTGATGGACCTACCATATCTGGATTTCTGAAAACTCCATATGAATACAGAGGTTAGAGGTAGGAGATTATGTTTTAGGTGTCCAACCATCTATATATTAGATATCACCAATGCAATAGGTGTCCAACCATTTCAGACCCAATGACCCTAAAAGTCATAATGTGTGATTTCTTCTCGGTTCTTCATTATTATATTTTAACACCTCGAAGAAGTCCAAATAAACAATGGATAGCAAATTTGAACTCCTTGTAACCTCAGAAATCCACAGGAACTGAAATTTGTACAATCGGAGCTCTCTAGGTCAATCAGTGGGTTTTGACACATTAGGGCTTTTAGGGTCATTGAGCCTGAAATGTTTCCATTTCAGGCCCAACGTGCCCATTTCAGGCCCAACGTGCCCAATATTAAAGGTGTTTTCTCGGTTCTTCATTATTACATTTTAACACCTCGGAGAAGTCCAAATAAATAATGGATAGCAAATTTGAACTCCTTGTAACCTCAGAAATCCATAGGAATTGAAATTTTTACGATCGGAGCTCTCTAGGTCAATCAGTGGATTTTGACACATTAGGCCTTTTAGGGTCATTGGGCCTGAAATGGAACCATTTCAGACCCACGTTGGGCCTAAAATGATTCCATTTCAGGCCCAACGTGGGCCTGAAATGGTTCTATTTCAGGCCCAACGTGGGCCTGAAATGTTTCCATTTCAGGCCCAATGACCCTAAAAGGCCACTAATTGACCTAGAGAGCTCCGATTGTAAAAATTTCAGTTCTTGTGAATTTCTGAGGTTACAAGGAGTTCAAATTTGCTATCCATTGTTTATTTGGATTTCTCTGAGGTATTAAAATGTAATAACAAAGAATCGAGAAAAGACCCTTAATATTGGGCACGCTGGACCTGAAATGGAAACATTTCAGCCCCACGTTGGGCCTGAAATGGAACCATTTCAGGCCCAACGTGGGTCTGATATGTTCTTTTAGTTTTAATTTAATAAAAATATTTTAATTAATTTAAATATTTTTTTGTTTTGAGAAAGGTTCCATAATATAAAAATCAAAATATATCCTGCCTAGGCGCCTGAGTCCCTTTATTTATAGTACTTACTCATGCTCCTGAATGGCCTTTCAGGCGCCCTCATTGCAGCATACCGGGCAGAAACTCTATCCGCTATTCGGTCAAACTTTATCCTGCCTAGGCACCTGAGTCCCTTTCAGGCGCCTGGGTGTCGACGTAGATCCTCCACTCAGCACTCGCCACGTAAGTCAAACCGTTGTGCTTGTTAGATGCGTATACTAAAAGACTTGCTCTTTATATATATATAAGATCATATATATTTTTGAAAAGAGAATCACAACAACACTAGATGCGTATTTATATTAGTATATGCGTAAAAGTCCTTTACTTTGCATTGTAGATAGCATGGTGTGTAAAAGTCCTTTACTTTATATTAGCGATCTCAAGCATGAATTTCACCCAATATTTTTATATGTGTACATTTTTTTTAATACGAATGAGTTTGAAAATATAATTTTTTTCAAAAATTAATAATAAAAATTAAATGGGTAAAATTTGAATTTGAGGTCATTTATAACACGAAGATAATGATATGAACATGTAGAAACTTGTTTCATGAAATTTTGAGATCTGTAAGACCATGTGTATCATTTTAAATGTTTTTCAATTTTAAAATAAATAAATAAATTTGCTAGAAAAATTAGGGATAACATCTTCTCCAAATACTTCTTTAGGTTGTCGTGTGTCGTCGGCATCCTGCTTGTAACTTCATCCTTCAATGAGCATTTCACTCCTCATTTTTATACATTATAAATCAAGAAAATTCGAGTTACATTCGAGTCTAAATCTATTTTACAACTAAAAAAATAGAGATAAGGCACGATACGCAGGTCGTATTATAAATTACAATACAACATGCACACACACACACATCCAATCACATTGGAGTTAAGGTCATAATCATGCACCATGTCATCAATCACACATAATAGATCTGAGATATTAATTTTATTATGAGTGAAAAAATCACTCATGAGCAGAAACCTCACGGCGATTCCGCTAGCTGGTTAGCAGGCGGGGTCAAGGAGCAGCGCCCCTTGCGGTGGCGCGGGGCAGCCCCCCCCCCCAAAATAAAATTTCTTTTATTGACTCCTTGAATGAGTCACTGCCTTAGATCTATCAAAAGAGAATCCGAGACCCTTCTTGTTCCGTTGATACATCCTTGCGACAAAAATGCACAATCTGTTCACAACAGATCATGAAAGATTTCACAATTCGTTCTCAACAAACTGACACAACTTCATCAACACGAACACCGTAGGTTATAATCTTTTGTCAAATACAATCGGACTATAACACTCTATCGTATGAATGATGATGCTATAGCCTTTTAGTTTGATCAACACAAACTTTTGCATAAAGTCAAAATACTCATACAATTATGTGCAACACATAACAAAAACTTATCCTACTTCTCTATCACATACAAAAATACATAAAACTTTGTATGAACTTTCGCAAGTGGCTCTGATACCACTATAGGGATCTATAGGCATAAACATTTTAAAATCGTAGCGGAAATAATAGATCCGACGAGCGATCCATGCGAAAGAAAAACAGATTCAAAGTTAGATCAACAAATTCCTATCTTAATAAGTATATCTTTGAAGCGTACCTTTCGTTTATCCCGCTTATCTAAGGTACGTCGAATCTCTTGCATGTTCAAGTGTTTGTGCCTTTATGCGTATCTACACAAATATGATCTCTCAAGCTTTAGAGAAAAATCACCTTTGTGGTGCTAGCCATAGAAGTAGATTCACAAAGCAAGAATGAGAGGAGGAAGAGGGTTTGGCTAAAGGGAAGAAGGAGAAGAAAAATAACAAGAACCTCATCCAAATGACAAGAAAAACTCATTTATACTCATCCCATGAATATGAAAAGTTTTTGTCCCTTTAGCTTCCCTCCATTAAAGCAAATAAAAACCTAATTAGAGCACATGTTTCTCATGCGTCTCTTCAACTTCTCTTCATCAAATGAAGAGAAACATTTTATCTTCCTCTATTATTAATTCATTAAACATTTAAATAAATTAATATCTTATTCAAATATGGTTGAATCTAATCTAAATGAGTCTAACTCAAATTAGATCTCAATCCCATAATCCAATTGGATTTACTTGAGTCTAACTCAACTAATCCAATTCGATTCAAATCAATTAATCTCCGAAGCATCGTGTTCTTAGTGTGTGACCCAATAGGTTCTCATAATGTTGATAATGTGTCTAAACCGCTTTAGATACATAGGGAAGGAGCGACATCTAGCAATGCATCAGTGCTACCTAAGTGACGAGAAAGTTGAGATCTGACTTAACCTCTGTGACTATGATAAAGTATGACATTGTCCTTCTATCCTCGATATCTAGATTTACCAATAAGGTATAGACCGTATCATCCTCGATCAATCTTTATATTTTTTTGATCCCCGAGTAGACTCACTCAAACAAATGAGCTCAATAACTCATATTGACTCATTTGAGTATGAACATGCGTTTTAATAGTCCTACTCGATCAAGGGGTCCACATATATCACTCCCGTCATATGGGAGGGAGAGATCTCATTACCATCACTCACATCCCTCCGCATAATTCATTACATATCCAGTGATTGTCTTTATAGTCTACCCTGTTACAGGCGATGTTTGACGATACTAAAGTGCATAACTCCTTATGTAGGGAACTGAAGTGACTTCAGGTCTAAGGACTATTCATACTAATAGTCACATAAGAAAGTTTATGACACTCATATGACAATGTATGAAACATTCTCATGATGGGTCAATTCAATACACATTCTCTAATGTATACCCATGTATCAACTTGATATCACATATCCATGACTTGTGAGCTTAAGTCATCAATTGATCTACATGCTAATCTCCATGCATTAATATTGTCCCTGAATATTAATGCTTAACTAGTAATGGTTTAGTGTAGTGTTCATCATCTCGCCATCGATTCAACCAATCGATATGATGTAGATAAGAACCTACTACCCAAGAACATTATTATACTTAGTTATTTAGCACAAATATAAAGTGTCACACACCCAAAGGCACATGCTTACTCGAAAATCGGGCAGCATCTCCCTAGTACGGCGGGCAAGTTGGGACAAATAATACATAATCCTCATCACATAAGATGGCTCAGCGATCCAAACTGGAAATTAAACACACAATCACGCAGTTTATATCAATAAGAATGATAACATAAAATAAACTTAAACATTTCAGACTGTTAACGTCTTTTAATAAGAATAAAACTAACGGAAAGTCCAAATACAAAGGAAACTCCAACATAAGTCTAAATCAAGCATAATAGACCAATTAAAAGATAAGCATAAATCTTCTCAGACGATATCAGATAAATAAAACAAAATACCAGTCTAGGAGATAAAAGCGGAAAGAAAATGGGCACTAAACCAAATATCCAAACCGACTCAATACTGTAAGACTAGCAACTGGATCCTCTCCTGACTCCAAGTAATGTATCTATTTGCTACCTGAAACAAAAATAGGTGGTACGGGTGGTGAGTCATGGCGGACTCTGCGGGTATATGAGTAGATAAATGCATGACATCAAAAGGTATATGAAGAAACGGATACAATGGTGTACAACCTCTAGGAAATCAGAGGACATCTAAGCATGTATAAAACAATGTGATAACATACAGATAATATAGTATCAAATATATTTACATATCAACCACATGCAGCAATCATAACTCATATAAATGTAACAAACATAAGAAAATGCATAAATGCAATAGATGCATATGATGCAATGATATGTACCACCCCTGACATCAGTCAAGCCGCCAACACATCACATTTGTGTGGCCAAGTGGGTAAGGCTGTGACAACTATACGCACTCCAACGAATACCACTGATATATGTGGTTGAGTGGACAGGATATTGGGGAGCCAACTACTCCAAAATCCCAAGATAAAGGGGGAGCCACCAACAGCTCTGATATCCCACGAAAACAACAGTGAGGGTGTCAACTGCTTGCCTACAACTCTAACATCCACTGTACATAAGTGGTCGAGTGTGGCATAACAGGACAGTTGCTCGCACTCTAGCAACTACCATGACAAGTGGTTGAGTGACAATGCAACTAAATGATTGACGATGACTTAACAATATGAAAGCCCAACAGTCGTCAGTATGCAACGGTGCAGGTATGATGCATGATACCAAAATGCACAAACGACCAAATAACAACGATGTAACGATATAAATGACATGTATCAGAAACTAACCAGAAATCAACGAATACACAACTAAACTACTAGGTAGGGTGTTTCTAATGTCAATCATCTTAGTGGTGTTTAATGAACATCTAAGTATTTGCGTACGAGCGGTATTTTATAAAATAGAAAATCAACGAGAGACTATACATATACAAAATTTTCAATTGAACTCAAAGACCAAGCAAGAAAGGTATCAACAGGCGATATTAAAATAAATAACAACAAAGAACAAGGTCAAACAACCCTACTCAGACATAACAAGTCATGCATTTAAGGTAAATGAACTACTAGAATACAAAGGAGAAGTACCCGGCTTAATTATAGAAGTCCGTAAGTGAAAAGAACCTCCCACGATCGATGACGTGAGTCCATAGTCAATGTCCTCTATCAAGGGCATAGTTTAGCTACTTATACAATTAAATAAATTTGCTAAATAATATACTAAACACTATTAGAACAAATCCTAATCATAACCTTTATTTAATTACATCTATTTAAATAATTAGCTCACACTAATTTGGGACTACATTCAAGTATAGGTTTAGTCCCCAAAATTTATCCCATTTAATGATTAATCTCCATTAAGTCCAATACTACCTTAGCTCTCAACCATTGTATCCATAAACAGATTCCTCACTAATCTTATTGATCGAGTTGAATCATGAGCATGAACCAAATCAAAACTTCCTCGTAGTAGCAAGTGAAGAAATACAACATACCTGATGCATCTTCACACTACAATGCAACACTCCAGAACACTCCATTAAATCAAATACAACACAACATCCTCAAGCAAAAACTGCAAATGAATCTAATAGAAATAACTGTACCACAATCTCATGACCCTAAGCACTAGACTTAGTGGAATGGAATTATACAAACAACAAGGAAAGAAAAACAACACTAGGATGACACAAGGAAACATAACACACAAAACACTATGCCTACCATCCTTTTTCCTCGGGCTCACGGTAGCAAACGAAAACCACGCCCATTCAAGAACAACACCTAAAATTCTCAGCCCATTGCAAAACTACAATCTTCAACAAATTCTAAACAAAACCAAGCCCTAATCATAACCTTACCTACTATGAAGACCGACAGGGATCCCCAAGCTTCACTTTGGCACACGGCAGTGTCAATGCCCATGACGAGAGAACGACAATGGCCAAGGAAGGAAGGGCTTGTGAGTTGGGAAGGATGATCGTCGGCGCTCGACTTTGGTTGGTATGGTCGGTAGCGTCGACAAACCCGCGCAAGGTGGCGGCGCAATAAAGAAGACGAGGCGCGTGGCTTCTTGTTCATGCGCGTCGTAGAAGACGAAGAAGAAGAAGAAGAAGAGAGGGCGGCATTGGTTGTTGCGCGAGGGAGAAGAGGGAACCGTCGTCATGTGTTCGCAGCATCACCTTCGCATGCTCGCGCTCATGGGGTGTCGGCGTCGGGGGAAAGAAATGATGAGAAGATTGATTTCGGGAGGTATTGTTAGGGTTTATATTGATTTTGGCTTTTTGTAAAAAGGCCCTCCAATTTTTGGTAATCCCAACAAAGCCCTTAGTTTTTAGTTTTTAATCATTTTAGCCCCTTAACTTTTCAGTATTTAACATTCTCCTCCACTAACAAAAATTTGGATCCCAAATTTCGCTAGCAAACCCCAACAGGTACTAGTCAACCGCAACAGGTATCAACAACTCAAATATAATATAAATACTGAATGCAACTCAACCATACGCACCTCAGATAAATAGATGAGGGTAGCGAGCTCTGATCTTATCCTCGAGCTCCCAAGTAATTTCCTCATCAGAATGGTGCTACCAACCAACTTTGACCAACTGGAATGTCTTGTTCCTCAACCGATGCTCCTTGTGGTCCAAAATCTGCATAGGTACCTCCTCGTAGGTCGCGTCTAGTTGAAGTGAGATCGACACCTCCAATAACACATGTGTAAGATCCGGTACATATTTCCTCAGCATAAAAACATGAAACACATCGTGAACTCCAACGAAAGGCGGTGGTAGTGTCAGACGATAAGCTACTCCTCCAATCCGCTTCAAAATCTGAAATGGTCCAATGTAGCGTGGAGCTAGCTTACCTCGCAAACAAAACCTTTTCACCCCTTTCGTGGGTGAAACCCGTATGAATACATGATCGCTCACGGAGAACTTCAAGGGTCTACATCTCCAATCGACATAACTCTTCTGGCGATCTTGAGCCTCTAACAGCCTACATTTGATAGTACGGACTAGCTCTGTGTCACGTTGAATATTCTGAGGCCCTAGCAACTAAGATTCCCCAACCTCCTCCCAGAGGGTGGGTGTCCTGCAAGCTCTACCATATAACGCCTCAAATGGTGCCATCTGGATAGCCGAATGATAGCTATTATTGTAGGCAAACTCAACCAAGTGCAGGTGATCCTCCCAGTTGCCTCCAAAATTCATAATGCAAGATCTCAACAAATCCTCTAGCGTCTGAATGGTACACTCTGACTGTCCATCTGTCTGCAGATGAAAGGCTGTACTAAATCGGAGCTCCATACCCATGTCCAACTGCAAACTCTGCCAAAACCACGAAGTGAAACGCGGGTCTCTGTCTGATATGATGCTCAGAGGGACACCGTGTAGTCTGATAATCTCACGGCAGTACAGCTTTGCCAGCTTCTCCAGTGAATCAATCCTCTGAATTGTTGGGACCGGGTGCATGTTGACAAGGATACGAGATCGTAAAATTTAAAATTTTTACGTGCAGCGGAAGAGTTTGCATAAAATAATTTCCTAAATTATTTTAACTTCGTATCTAGCATGCAACCTTATAGTGTGTTGACATAATCATAAAATAAAACTTTGCGGAAAAGTAAACTAATTTACTTTATACCTTTCGTAACTCGAAGAAAGGGACGAGATCCAACCGTAGTGTCCCTTGGAAGCTCCGCCTCTATTCGCGTCCACGCCGAGTTCTCTTCGGGATGACTTCGCAAAGTCACGAGTTTTGTGCCAACGAGAACTACTAGATTCTCTATGGGCACAACTTAGAAGATCAAGAGAAAAATTAGGAAACTAACCAACGAAGTAACGAAATCGAATTCCGAGAAGAGAGGAATCGCTATCCGCTTATTCTTCTTCTTGTTCGGGGTCTCCTTCTTCTTGAATGCTCACGCCACAACCCAAGGAAGTGGATGAGGTGCGCCGACCCTAGATGGAGGAAGGGTGCCGGCCCTAATGGAGGAGAGGGGAGGGAGAAGAGAAGAGAGAGAGAGGGAGAGCTCTTCACAACTTGATTAGTTGATTGGGAATAAGGATTTGCCTTTGGTTCCTTTATATAGTAGCAACTCCTTTGCTAAGTCTCCCTCTTAACGGAATTAACGGAATTAGTTATAAGAAATTTATCTTATAAATTCTCTTATTAATTATTCCGTTTAAGCCGAGTCTTATTATAACTAATTTATAATAAAATAAATTCTTCTTCTCTTTAAATTATGGAATAAATTTTATAAGAAATTTATAAACTTTCTTATTATGGAAAAATCAATTCTTAATTGATATTATAAAATTAAAATAAACCAATTCATGGATTATTTTAATTTCTATAAAAAGAATAAATTTCTAAAAATTTATTTATATAAATTTCTTTATACAAATTTATTTATCCATAATTTATAAAACAAATCACACTAGATTTATTTTATTAATTAAACCAAATAAATTGATTTAATTCACTTTAATGGCCGGCCAACACCAAGAGGGTGGACACCCTCTTTGGTCGGCCAAAACAACCCGAACCGATCGCAAATTAAACCCATTTAATTCGCCCAAAAAGCCTTCAAAAGACTTAGCCATTTTTAGCTTCCATTGCGCCTCTGACTAACTCAGATTCAACTTATTTCTCTTGATCGGAAAATCCAATTTTCAACTCGTTTTAAATCCCTCGGATTACTCGTATTGCGTGTGACTAAATAGGCTTTCGATTTATGTTGGTCGTCTATAATCAACAAATTATAGAACGATCATGAGTGGCACCTAGTAGTACATCATGACCCCCAATTAATCGAAAGATCAACGGTTTGACCTCAGAAGAAATTATTCTGAAACCCTTCAGCAGCTCTAATGAATCGTGCCCCATTCCCTTCACCATCTTATACCCACTTGGTTCAGGACACGGTCTATTTGTGTCAGTCCCCACTAGGCTGACTACGTCACACCTAGCCCAAGTAATGTCTTTCTCGTCCTTTGGATTTCTAATTACTCTCATGTATTTAAGAGACTCGCACTCTTAACATGATATACTCTGGCCAGAGGTTTTGAGTAACAATCCGACGATAGGCCTGCGTATACATCTCCTCGCAAGGAGAGGTGAATCCTTTGTAGGCTGTTCAAACGTCTTCGGGCACTTCGGCTTATACCCAATCATCCTGGGTCCACACCTCCTTGGAGATGCTTGCTTAATATGTTAAAGTATAAGTCTCCATGACCAAGATGACTTGAACACCGCAAGTCAAAGGAACATCGCACATAAGCTGCAGTAAGAACTTCATTGACATATCTACATGTAGATTCCCATATGAAGTCTTACAGCTAGTCACTCCAATGAACTAGTTCCCTTAACTAGCATCCATGTTTATCTCCGGACATCCCAATGTCACCAGCCAGTGAGAATCAGCTGATTAGAGAATAACCCATGCTAGTCTCAACAGAATTGATAGTGTCCGTTTTTATCAATTCATCGACTAGGGATAATTTCAATACTTCACAATTGCACATTAGAGATAATCACTAGTTGTGATCCCATCACAAATTCTCTTATGCTGTGAGTTGTATTGCAGACATTCAGTAGATGAGTTTTAAGATCCCAATCAAATACACAAAACATGTATACTCAAATAGTGAATTATCATTTATTAATATAAATGTTTACATCATAAGGCGATTGCCTTAGGACACTTCTCTCATATCACTAACAAACTCCCACTTGGCCTAATGCCAATCGCTACGGTATCCAATACCACAGGCTCTAACATGACCCTCAAACTTGCTTTGAGGCAAGGCCTTAGTTAAAGGATCCGCTATATTCCTTTCAGTGGGAACTCTCTCAATTTGTATGTCATTCCTACTTATAATCTCTCTGATCAGATGATAGCGTCAAAGCACGTGTTTGGATCGCTGATGAGACCTTGGTTCCTTTGCTTGTGCAATAGCTCCATTGTTGTCGCAGTAAACCGGCACTGCTTCATCAATGGTTGGAACCACACCAAGTTCTAAGACAAACTTCTTGATCCAAACTGCTTCCTTTGCTGCTTCCGAAGCTGCGATATATTCCGCTTCCGTGGTAGAATCCGCTACGGTGTCTTGTTTGGAACTTTTCCAACTTACTGCACCTCCATTCAAAGTAAATACGTATCCAGACTGCGATTTGGAGTCATCCTTATCTGTCTAGAAACTGGCATCTGTATACCCACGTATTACCATATCTCCTTCTCCATATATTAGGAACACATCCTTAGTTCTTCTTAAGTACTTAAGGATTGTCTTGACAGTCGCCCAATGATCCATTCCTGGATCCGACTGGTATCTGCTTGTGACGCTCAAAGCATACGATACATCGGGTCTAGTACATAACATAGCATACATGATAGATCCTATTGCGGATGCATAAGGAATCTTATTCATGCAAATCCTCTCGTCTTCTGTGCGCGGACACATAGACTTTGAAAGGTTGATCCCATGCATGATGGAAAGGTAACCTTTCTTGGATTCTGACATGCTAAACCTTTTTAGCACTCGGTCTATATATGTAGACTGCGAAAGACCAAGCAACCGTTTTGATCTATCTCTATAGATTCTAATCCCAAGGATATAGGTTGCTTCTCCCAGGTCTTTCATGGAGAAAGTTTTGGACAACCAAATTTTAACTGTTTGTAAGACTGATATATCGTTTCCTATAAGTAATATGTCATCGACATATAATACTAGGAATACGACTGCACTCCCACTAACCTTCTTGTACACACAAGGTTCGTCAGGATTTTGTGAGAAATCAAATCTTTTGATTGTCTCATCAAAACGGATGTTCCAGCTCCTAGATGCTTGCTTCAGTCCATATATGGATCGTCGAAGCTTGCATACTTTGGTTTTATCAACCGATGTGAAACTTTCAGGTTGTATCACGTATACATCCTCAAGCAGGTTTCCATTAAGGAAAGCTGTTTTCACATCCATTTGCCATATCTCATAATCATAATGAGCTGCTATGGCTAGGAGCATCCGAATGGATTTAAGCATAGCTACTGGCGAATAGGTTTCGTCATAATCAATTCCTTATTTTTGACGATATCCTTTTACCACTAATCTAGCCTTAAAGGTAACAACATTACCTTCCATGTCGGTTTTCTTCTTGAAAACCCACTTGCACCCTATGGGCTTAATCCCTTCAGGTGGGTTAACTAAGTCCCATACTTGGTTTTCGTACATGGAATCCATTTTCGACTTCATGGCTTCAAGCCATTTGTCCCTTTCTGAACATTTCAGAACTTCTTCATAACTGATAGGTTCGTCATCGCTTATGAGTAACACGTCGTTCGATTCACTTATGAGAAATCTGTATCTCTCTGGAATATTGCGTGTCCTATCAGATCTATGAAGAGGTGGTGTTGTTTTAGGTTCAACTGATAGCTCATCATTATGAGGTATTGGTTGTGGGTCTAGACTAGGTGTCTCTGTAATGTCTATTGGAGTTTCTTGAACTTCATCAAGTTCAATGCCACTCCCACTGTTTTCTTGTAAAAGAAATTCTTTTTCTAGAAATACAGCATGCCTTGAAACAAACACCTTTTGTTCCAAGGGATGATAGAATTGGTAACCCTTCGTTTCCTTAGGGTATCCAATAAATAGACATTTATCAGACTTAGAATCCAATTTGTCTGATACAGTCTGCTTCACATAAGCAGGACAACCCCATATCATAAGGTGAGTTAAGTGGGGATTCTTACTATTCCATGTCTCATATGGAGTAGTAGAGACTACCTTGGTCGGGACTCTGTTTAGCAAGTAAACAGCTGTCTTTAGTGCATAGCCCCAAAAGGATTTTGGAAGAGTTGCATGATTCATCATAGACCTAACCATGTCCATCAAGGTTCGGTTGCGCCTCTCAGATACACCATTATGCTATGGTGTATATGGCGGAGTCCATTGGGACAATATCCCATTGTCCATAAGATAATCTTGAAACTCTTGACTTAAGTATTCACCACCCCGATCGGATCGAAGTATCTTAATACTTTTGCCAAGTTGTTTCTCTACTTCATTTCTGAACTCTTTGAATTTCTCAAAAGCTTCAGATTTGTGTTTCATCAAGAACACATACCCGAATCGTGAGTGATCATCGATAAAGATGATGAAGTAGCTATAGCCTCCTTGTGCTAGAGTTGACATTGGTCCACATACATCGGTATGTATTAGACCAAGCAATTCTCCCACTGGATTACCTTTTCCGGAAAAGGGTAATTTGGTCATCTTGCCTTTTAAGCATGATTCGCATGTATCAAATGAACCGGGTTCAAATGATTCCAAAATTCCACATCGGTGTAATTCGGTCATGCGTTTCTTACTTATATGGTCAAGACGACAGTGCCACGTGTAGGAGTCTATTCGATTATCTATTCGAGCACGTTTGTTGCTAACTTCGATATTGAAAACGTCACTGGATAAATCTAACGTGTAGATGCCATTGCACAAAGTTCCATTCCCATAAAGAACGCCATTTAAAGTTATGTAACAACAATTGTTACTAAAAGTTAAATGATAACCCTTTTCATTCAAACATGAAATAGATACAATGGTCTTTATTAACGAAGGAACGAAATAACAATTATCCAATTCTAAGACACGTCCAGTTGGGAGCTTTAGCAAATATGTTCCGATGGCAACAGCAGCAATCCTTGCTCCATTTCCAACCCGCAAATTCGCTTCTCCCTTGACGAGTCTTCTTCTATTCCTTAGCCCCTGTATGTCATTACATATATGTGAGCTACACCCAGTATCAAGTACCCAGGTATCTGAGGAAATAGAGTGACATTCAATAATGAAGATACCTGAAGAGGATGGGGCATCGGATGCCTTTTTCTTCAAGGACTCAAGATAAACCTTGCAGTTTCTTCGCCAGTGACCCTCCTTGCCACAATGATGGCAAGTTCCTTTTGGTTTCTTTTCAGTCTTTTTGGCCTTTTTCTTCTTTCCTTTATTCTGTTCTTTGGCCTTCCTCTTAGAACCTTTCTTCGAGGAACCAACTAACAGTACCGTCTTTTGATCCTGCTTTACAGAAGGCTCAACAGTCTTCAGCATGTTGATCAACTCAGGAATGGTAGTCTCCAGCTTGTTCATCCGATAGTTCATCACAAATTGTGAACAACTTTTGGGCAAACAATTCAGAATTAAGTCAATATTTAGTTCATGATCCATTGCAAAACCGAGTGTGCTCAGTCGCTCAATGTACCCCAACATCTTTAACACGAACTGTGAGGCAGAAGTGCCTTCTTGTTGGGACCGGGTACATGTTGCCAAGGATACGAGTTCGTAAAATTTAAAATTTTTACGTGCAGCGGAAGAGTTTGCATAAAATAATTTCCTAAATTATTTTAACTTCGTATCTAGCATGCAACCCTATGGTGTGTTGACATAATCATACAATAAAATTTTGCGAAAAAGTAAACTAATTTACTTTTATACCTCGCGTAACTCGAAGAAAAGGGACGAGATCCAACCGTAGCGTCCCTTGGAAGCTTCGCCTCTATTCGCGTCCACGCCGAGTTCTCTTCGGGATGACTTCTCAAAGTCACGAGTTTTGTGCCGACGAGAACTACTAGATTCTCGGAAGGTACAACTAGAAGAACAAGAGAAAAATTAGGAAACTAACCAATAAAGTAACGGAATCGAATTCCGAGAAGAGAGGAGTCGCTATCCGCTTCTTCTTCTTCTTGTTCGGGTTCTCCTTCTTCTTGATTGCTCACGCCAACTTCAAAGGGGGAAGTTGTTTGGTGCGCCGGCCCTAAGCCACTAGGGTGGGCGCCGGCCCTAGGCAAGAGAGGGAGAGGGAGAGGAGAAGAGATTAAGAGAGAGAGGGAGAGCTCTATGATAAGTTGATTAGTTCGGAATAAGGGCTAGCCTTTGGTTCCTTTATATAGTAGCAACACCTTTGCTAAGTCTCCCTCTAAACCGAATTAACGGAATTAGTTATAAGAAATTTATCTTATAAATTTTCTTATTAATTATTCCGTTTAAACCGAGTCTTTATTATAAACCAATTTATAATAAAACTAATTCTTCTTCTCTTTAAATTATGGAATAAATTTTTATAAGAAATTTATAAACTTTCTTATTATGGAAAAATCAATTCATAATTGATTTTATAAAATTAAAATAAACCAATTCATGGATTATTTTAATCTTCCATAAAAGAATAAATTTCTATAAATTTTATTTATATAAATTTCTCTATACAAATTTATTTATCCATAATTTATAAAATAAATCACATTAGATTTATTTTATTAATTAAACCAAAATTAATTGGTTTTCTCCTCTTATTGTGGCCGGCCACCAAAGGGGGTTTTGACACCCTCTTTGGTCGGCCAAACCAACCCGAACCGCTGCGAATTAAACTCATTTAATTCGCCCAAAAAGCCTTCAAAAGACTTCGCCCTTTTTAGCTTCCATTGCGCCTCTGATTAACTCAGATTCGACTTATTTCTCTTGATCGGAAAATGCAATTTTCAACTCGTTTTAAATCCCTCGGATTACTCGTAGTGCGTGTGACTAAATAGGCTTTCGATTTATGTTGGTCGTCTATAATCAACCAATTATAGAACGATCATGAGTGGCACCTAGTAGTACATCATGATCCCCAATTAATCGAAAGATCAACGGTTTGACCTCAGAAGAAATTATTCTGAAACCCTTCAGCAGCTCTAATGAATCGTGCCTCATTCCCTTCACCATCTTATACCCACTTGGTTCAGGACACGGTCTATTTGTGTCAGTCCCCACTAGGCTGACTACGTCACAACTAGCCCAAGTAGTGTCTTTCTCGTCCATTGGATTTCTAATTACACTCATGTATTTTAGAGACTCGCACTCTAAACATGATATACTCTGGCCAGAGGTTTTGAGTAACAATCCGACGATAGGCCTGGGTATACATCTCCTCGCAAGGAGTGGTGAATCCTTTGTAGGATGTTCAAACATCTTCGGGCACTTCGGCTTATACCCAATCATCCTGGGTCCACTCCTCCTTGGAGATGCTTGCTTAAGATGTTAAAGTATAAGTCTTTATGACCAAGATGACTTGAACACCGCAAGTCAAAGGAACATCGCACTTAAGCTGCAGTAAGAACTTCATTGACATATCTATATAGATAACCATATGAAGTTTTACAGCTAGTCACTCCAATGAACTAGTTCCCTTAACTAGCATCCATGTTTATCTCCGGACATCCCAATGTCACCAGCCAGTGAGAATCAGCTGATTAGAGAATAACCCATGCTAGTCTCAACAGAATTGATAGTGTCCATTTTTATCAATTCATCGACTAGGGATAATTTTAATACTTCACATTTGCACATTTAGAGATAGTCACTAGTTGTGATCCCATCACAAATTCTCTTATGCTGTGAATTGTATTGCGGACATTCAGTGGATGAGTTTAAGATCCCAATCAAATACACAAAACATGTATACTCAAATAGTGAATTATCATTTATTAATATAAATGTTTACATCATAAGGCGATTGCCTTAGGACACTTCTCTTATATCACTAACAAACTCCCACTTGGCCTAATGCCAATCGCTACGGTATCCAATACCACAGGCTCTAACATGACCCTCAAACTTGCTTTGAGGCAAGGCCTTAGTTAAAGGATCCGCTATATTCCTTTCAGTGGGAACTCTCTCAATTTGTATGTCATTCCTACTTATAATCTCTCTGATCAGATGATAGCGTCGAAGCACGTGTTTGGATCGCTAATGAGATCTTGGTTCCTTCGCTTGTGCAATAGCTCCATTGTTGTCGCAGTAAACCGGCACTGCTTCATCAATGGTTGGAACCACACCAAGTTCTGAGACAAACTTCTTGATCCAAACTGCTTCCTTTGCTGCTTCCGAAGCTGCGATATATTCCGCTTCCGTGGTACAATCCGCTACAGTGTCTTGTTTGGAACTTTTCCAACTTACTGCGCCTCCATTCAAAGTAAATACGTATCCAGACTGTGATTTGGAGTCATCCTTATCTGTCTGGAAACTGGCATCTGTATACCCACGTATTACCATATCTCCTTCTCCATATATTAGGAACACATCCTTAGTTCTTCTTAAGTACTTAAGGATTGTCTTGACAGCCGCCCAATGATCCATTCCTGGATCCGACTGGTATCTGCTTGTGACACTCAAAGCATATGATACATCGGGCCTTGTACATAACATAGCATACATGATAGATCCTATTGCGGATGCATAGGGAATCTTATTCATGCAAATCCTCTCGTCTTCTGTGCGCGGACACATAGACTTTGAAAGGTTGATCCCATGCCTGATGGGAAGGTAACCTTTCTTGGATTCCGACATGCTAAACCTTTTTAGCACTCGGTCTATATATGTAGACTGCGAAAGACCAAGCAACCGTTTTGATCTATCTCTATAGATTCTAATCCCAAGGATGTAGGTTGCTTCTCCCAGGTCTTTCATGGAGAAAGTTTTGGACAACCAAATTTTAACTGTCTGTAAAACTGATATATCGTTTCCTATAAGTAAGATGTCATCGACATATAATACTAGGAATACGACTGCACTCCCACTAACCTTCTTGTACACACAAGGTTCGTCAGGATTTTGTGAGAAATCAAACTCTTTGATTGTCTCATCAAAACGGATGTTCCAGCTCCTAGATGCTTGCTTCAGTCTATATATGGATCGTCGAAGCTTGCATACTTTGGTTTTATCAACCGATGTGAAACCTTCAGGTTGTATCATGTATACATCCTCAAGCAGGTTTCCATTAAGGAAAGCTATTTTCACATCCATTTGCCATATCTCATAATCATAATGAGCTGCTATGGCTAGGAGCATCCGAATGGATTTAAGCATAGCTACTGGCGAATAGGTTTCGTCATAATCAATTCCTTGTTTCTGACGATATCCTTTTGCCACTAATCTAGCCTTAAAGGTAACAACATTACCTTCCATGTCGGTTTTCTTCTTGAAAACCCACTTGCACCCTATGGGCTTAATCCCTTCAGGTGGGTTAACCAAGTCCCATACTTGATTTTCGTACATGGAATCCATTTCCGACTTCATGGCCTCAAGCCATTTGTCCCTTTCTGAATTTCTCAGAACATCTTCATAACTGATAGGTTCATCATCGCTTATGAGTAACACATCGTTCGATTCACTTACGAGAAATCCGTATCTCTCTGGAATATTGCGTGTCCTATCAGACCTACGAAGAGGTGGTGTTGTTTTAAGTTCAGCTGATAGCTCATCACTATGAGTTATCGGTTGTGGGTCTAGACAAGGTGTCTCTGTAATGTCTATTGGAGTTTCTTGAACTTCATCAAGTTCAATGCTACTCCCACTGTTTTCTTGTAAAAGAAATTCTTTTTCCAGAAATACAGCATGCCTTGAAACAAACACCTTTTGCTCCAAGGGATGATAGAATTGGTAACCCTTCGTTTCCTTAGGGTATCCAATAAATAGACATTTATCAGACTTAGCATCCAATTTGTCTGATGCAATCCGCTTCACATAAGCAGGACAACCCCATATCTTAAGGTGAGTTAAGTGAGGTTTCTTACTATTCCAAATCTTATATGGAGTAGTAGAGACTACCTTGGTCGGGACTCTGTTTAGCAAGTAAACAGCTGTCTTAAGTGCATAGCCCCAAAAGGATTTTGGAAGAGTTGCATGATTCATCATAGACCTAACCATGTCCATCAAGGTTCGGTTGTGCCTCTCAGATACACCATTATGCTGTGGTGTATATGGCGGAGTCCATTGGGACAAATTACCTTTTCCGGAAAAGGGTAATTTGGTCATCTTGCCTTTTAAGCATGATTCGCATGTATCAAATGAACCGGGTTCAAATGATTCCAAAATTCCACATCGGTGTAATTCGGTCATGCGTTTCTTACTTATATGGTCAAGACGACAGTGCCACGTGTAGGAGTCTATTCGATTATCTATTCGAGCACGTTTGTTGCTAACTTCGATATTGAAAACGTCACTGGATAAATCTAACGTGTAGATGCCATTGCACAAAGTTCCATTCCCATAAAGAACGCCATTTAAAGTTATGTAACAACAATTGTTACTAAAAGTTAAATGATAACCCTTTTCATTCAAACATGAAATAGATACAATGTTCTTTATTAACGAAGGAACGAAATAACAATTATCCAATTCTAAGACACGTCCAGTTGGGAGCTTTAGCAAATATGTTCCGATGGCAACAGCAGCAATCCTTGCTCCATTTCCAACCCGCAAATTCGCTTCTCCCTTGACGAGTCTTCTTCTATTCCTTAGCCCCTGTATGTCATTACATATATGTGAGCTACACCCAGTATCAAGTACCCAGGTATCTGAGAAAATAGAGTGACTTTCAATAATGAAGATACCTGAAGAGGATGGGGCATCGGATGCCTTCTTCTTCAAGGACTCAAGATAAACCTTGCAGTTTCTTCGCCAGTGACCCTCCTTGCCACAATGATGGAAAGTTCCTTTTGGTTTCTTTTCAGTCATTTTGGCCTTTTTCTTCTTTCCTTTATTCTGTTCTTTGGCCTTCCTCTTAGAACCTTTCTTCGAGGAACCAACTAACAGTACCGTCTTTAGATCCTGCTTCACAGAAGGCTTTAATGTTTTTAGCAGGTTGAGCAACTCAGGAAACTGGTCTGGAGTTGCACTTTCGGGAGGACGGTTGGGAAGTTGATCTTCAAGGACATTAGCAAGCTTCTTTGCCTTGAGGACTCTCCTCAGGTTTCGAAGCCAGTCCATGAAGTTCGGCCCAGTCAGTTTATTGGTGTCCAAAATGGAACGCAAGTTTAGGGAAGACATGATCGAGTGATTATCCTAGAAATACAAATTGAGATTATGTGAGAAGAATGATTAAAGAATGTATCATCATACATAAATTAAATCCTATTTATTTTACGAATTGAGTCACCCTTATTATCAATTCGGGAGATCGTAGGAACATCTCCAAATAGGTTGATATCCAACCATAGATAAGAACTACCATGGTTGTGGCCATCAAGTTTTTCTTAGCTATGAAGGTAGGTAATTATATCGATTACATATCACATATATGTAACTATCACATTATGCTATCAACTAATTGAATGTTTGCATAAATCATTGGGTTGTTACCTCATTAACAAGTATGCAACAAAGTACATACCACCCAACTGCACCTCTCTTTGCATCGACCTTGGCTGTGGCACAACAAATCGATGCTCCAAGCTCAAGGCTGGCCCATTAATCAAGAAATAGTTTTAATATGGTTGGAGCTCATTCAACCGTTTAGTCAGGCTTGGATGTGTCCAACAACCAAAACTAAGGATTGACCTCTGACTCCAACTACATTATTCATAAACTAATTCCATGGTTTGAACATGTTGAGGTTCAAGCTGGGCATGGATGTGTCCATCAACCCAAACGAGAAACAAAACTCCGATTCTAACCATATTAATGGAAGGTGTTGGCCTTAATATTTTGTAAGGGGTTTTGGGTCTCATCTTTTCTTTTTAATACACATTCATGAGATATAATTATGTCATGACTAACGATATCCTTAATAAAGTATGTATGTGACTTAAGTTATCAAGTCTCATTAATTGAATTAGGAACCGGATTTCCTAATTCTAATTTCATACTTTATTAAAGGAATTGTTTTGGGAAACAATTTCCTAAATTGTCATAATCAATTTCGGAAATAATATGTTCAAGACTTTGATTTCTCTAAATCAAAACTTATTAAATTAAGAGACAATTCCCTTAATTCAACCACATATTATTTTCATGAAAATCTCAATTAAGAAACTCTATAGGAAACCATTTTCCTAATTAATTTTGGAGACAACAATATGTAAGAGCATCACCTCTTAAAACATATTTTATTCATGGATTTAATTAATTACAACAAATCGTTTTCTAAGGGTGGCTCCCCGAGGCTCAGATACCCAAAGAAAATTAATTTGTCGTAAATCCAATTTGGTCCGCTTCGGAAGCGCAACCAAATTAAACATGACAATTTCATTTAAAATTGGGAAATTAAATTACAATAACTAACTTTAAATTGGACGGCTCCCCGAGGCTCAATCCAAAATAAAGAATTTTGTTGTCAATTTAAAACCCAATTCAAATTTAATTGTCAATTAATTGTCCATAAATTTGTCTAGACTTTCTTGAAAGAAAGTGCCCAAAATTGCGAGATTTCATAATAGGTTTTCAGAATAATTGTAAGTTTCTGGAACAAAGAAAACTTACATATTTCCAAAGTTGGAAAATTTCTAAAATAGAAAATTTCCAAGATTGGAAAGTTTCCAAAGATGGGAAGTTTTCACAATTATTATAAAATTTCAGAAACTAGGAAATTTCAAACGTTTGCGAAATTTCATGAGGATTTCCAAACATTGAAATTCCTAAATCTAAAATTTATTATAATTGGAAAGTTTCCATAATTGAAATTTTTTTCCAAAATTAAGATTATGACAAAGTGTTCCACAAAACAATCATATGATTATGTCGAACACTAACCGGCTCTGATACCACTGTTGGGACCGGGTGCATGTTGACAAGGATACGAGTTCGTAAAATTTAAAATTTTTACGTGCAGCGGAAGTGTTTGCATAAAATAATTTCCTAAATTATTTTAACTTCGTATCTAGCATGCAACCCTATGGTGTGTTGACATAATCATACAATAAAATTTTGCGAAAAAGTAAACTAATTTACTTTTATACCTCGCGTAACTCGAAGAAAAGGGACGAGATCCAACCGTAGCGTCCCTTGGAAGCTTCGCCTCTATTCGCGTCCACGCCGAGTTCTCTTCGGGATGACTTCTCAAAGTCACGAGTTTTGTGCCGACGAGAACTACTAGATTCTCGGAAGGTACAACTAGAAGAACAAGAGAAAAATTAGGAAACTAACCAATAAAGTAACGGAATCGAATTCCGAGAAGAGAGGAGTCGCTATCCGCTTCTTCTTCTTCTTGTTCGGGTTCTCCTTCTTCTTGATTGCTCACGCCAACTTCAAAGGGGGAAGTTGTTTGGTGCGCCGACCCTAAACCACTAGGGTGGGCGCCGGCCCTAGGCAAGAGAGGGAGAGGGAGAGGAGAAGAGATTAAGAGAGAGAGGGAGAGCTCTATGATAAGTTGATTAGTTCGGAATAAGGGCTAGCCTTTGGTTCCTTTATATAGTAGCAACACCTTTGCTAAGTCTCCCTCTAAACCGAATTAACGGAATTAGTTATAAGAAATTTATCTTATAAATTTTCTTATTAATTATTCCGTTTAAACCGAGTCTTTATTATAAACCAATTTATAATAAAACTAATTCTTCTTCTCTTTAAATTATGGAATAAATTTTTATAAGAAATTTATAAACTTTCTTATTATGGAAAAATCAATTCATAATTGATTTTATAAAATTAAAATAAACCAATTCATGGATTATTTTAATCTTCCATAAAAGAATAAATTTCTATAAATTTTATTTATATAAATTTCTCTATACAAATTTATTTATCCATAATTTATAAAATAAATCACATTAGATTTATTTTATTAATTAAACCAAAATTAATTGGTTTTCTCCTCTTATTGTGGCCGGCCACCAAAGGGGGCTTTGACACCCTCTTTGGCCGGCCAAACCAACCCGAACCGCTGCCAATTAAACTCATTTAATTCGCCCAAAAAGCCTTCAAAAGACTTCGCCCTTTTTAGTTTCCATTGCGCCTCTGATTAACTCAGATTCGACTTATTTCTCTTGATCGGAAAATCCAATTTTCAACTCGTTTTAAATCCCTCAGATTACTCGTAGTGCGTGTGACTAAATAGGCTTTCGATTTATGTTGGTCGTCTATAATCAACCAATTATAGAACGATCATGAGTGGCACCTAGTAGTACATCATGATCCCCAATTAATCGAAAGATCAACGGTTTGACCTCAGAAGAAATTATTCTGAAACCCTTCAGCAGCTCTAATGAATCGTGCCTCATTCCCTTCACCATCTTATACCCACTTGGTTCAGGACACGGTCTATTTGTGTCAGTCCCCACTAGGCTGACTACGTCACACTAGCCCAAGTAGTGTCTTTCTCGTCCATTGGATTTCTAATTACTCTCATGTATTTAAGAGACTCGCACTCTAAACATGATATACTCTGGCCAGAGGTTTTGAGTAACAATCCGACGATAGGCCTGGGTATACATCTCCTCGCAAGGAGTGGTGAATCCTTTGTAGGCTGTTCAAACATCTTCGGGCACTTCGGCTTATACCCAATCATCCTAGGTCCACACCTCCTTGGAGATGCTTGCTTAAGATGTTAAAGTATAAGTCTCTATGACCAAGATGACTTGAACACCGCAAGTCAAAGGAACATCGCACTTAAGCTGCAGTAAGAACTTCATTGACATATCTATATAGATAACCATATGAAGTTTTACAGCTAGTCACTCCAATGAACTAGTTCCCTTAACTAGCATCCATGTTTATCTCCGGACATCCCAATGTCACCAGCCAGTGAGAATCAGCTGATTAGAGAATAACCCATGCTAGTCTCAACAGAATTGATAGTGTCCGTTTTTATCAATTCATCGACTAGGGATAATTTCAATACTTCACATTTGCACATTTAGAGATAGTCACTAGTTGTGATCCCATCACAAATTCTCTTATGCTGTGAATTGTATTGCGGACATTCAGTGGATGAGTTTAAGATCCCAATCAAATACACAAAACATGTATACTCAAATAGTGAATTATCATTTATTAATATAAATGTTTACATCATAAGGCGATTGCCTTAGGACACTTGTCTCATATCACTAACACTTCTTGCATCCTGGAGGTGAAGAGGAGTCTAGAGACTTCGAACCTTTCGGATCTCGCCTGCTCTTCAAACAACTCATGAAGATGGAAGATGATGGTATAAGCATCCATATGCTCATGCTGCTTCTGCAGCTCAGGTACCATAGAGGCTAGTATGATGCAACTTACAAGTTCAGAATCGGTCACATGTTTCTGATAGGCCAACAATTGGTCTGGAGTTGCATTTTCTGGAGGACGGTCGGGAAGTTGATTTTCAAAGACATAAGCAAGCTTTTCTACCTTAAGGACTATCCTCAGGTTTCGAAGCCAGTCCATGAAGTTCGGCCCGGTTAGTTTATTGGTGTCCAAAATGGAACGCAAGTTTAGAGAAGACATGATCGAGTGATTATCCTAGAAATACAAATTGATATTATGTGAGAAGAATGATTAAAGAATGTATCAACATACATAAATAAAATCCTATTTATTTTTCAAATTGAATAACCCTTTTTATCAATTCGGGAGATCGTAGGAACATCTCCAAATAGGTTGATACCCAACCATAGATAAGAACCACCATGGCTGTGGCCATCAAGTTTTTCTTAGCTATGAAGGTAGGTAATTATACCAATTACACATCTCATATATGTAACTATCACTTTATGCTATCAACTAATTGAATGTTTGCATAAATCATTGGGTTGTTAACTCATTAACAAGTATGTATCAATATACATAGCACCCAACTGCACCTCTCTTTACATCGACCTTGGCTGTGGCACAACAAATCGATGCTCCAAGCTTAAGGCTGACCCATTAATCAAGAAATAGTTTTATATGGTTGGAGCTCATTCAACCGTTTAGTCAGGCTTGGATGTGTCCAACAACCAAAACTAAGGATTGACCTCTGACTCCAACTATATTATCCATAAACTAATTTCATGGTTTGAACATGTTGAGGTTCAAGCCGGGCATGGATGTGTCCATCAACCCAAACTAGAAACAAAACTCCGATTCTAACCATATTAATGGAAGGTGTTGGCCTTAATATTTTGTAAGGGGTTTTGGGTCTCATCTTTTCTTTTTAATGCACATTCATGACATATAATTATGTCATGACTAACGATATCCTTAATAAAGTATGTATGTGACTTAAGTTATCAAGTCTCATTAATTGAATTAGGAACCGGATTTCCTAATTCCAATTTCATACTTTATTAAAGGAATTGTTTTGGGAAACAATTTCCTAAATTGTTATAATCAATTTCGGAAATAATATGTTCAAGACTTTGATTTCTCTAAATCAAAACTTATTAAATTAAGAGACAATTCCCTTATTTCAACCACATATTATTTTCATGAAAATCTCAATTAAGAAACTCTATAGGAAACCATTTTCCTAATTAATTTTGGAGACAACAATATGTAAGAGCATCACCTCTTAAAACATATTTTATTTATGGATTTAATTAATTACAACAAATCGTTTTCTAAGGGTGGCTCCCCGAGGCTCAGATACCCAAAGAAAAGTAATTTGTCGTAAATCGAATTTGGTCCGCTTCGGATGCGTAACCAAATTAAACATGACAATTTCATTTAAAATTGGGAAATTTAAATTACAACAACTAACTTTAAATTGGACGGCTCCCCGAGGCTCAATCCAAAATAAAGAATTTTGTTGTCAATTTAAAAAACCAATTTAAATTTAATTGTCAACTAATTGTCCATAAATTTGTCTAGACTTTCTTGAAAGAAAGTGCCCAAAATCGCGAGATTTCATAATAGGTTTTCAGAATAATTGTAAGTTTCTAGTACAAAGAAAACTTACATATTTCCAAAATTGGAAAATTTCTAAAATAGAAAAATTTCCAAAATTGGATAGTTTCCAAAGATGGGAAGTTTTCACAATTATTATAAAATTTCAGAAACTAGAAAATTTCTAAAGTTTGCGAAATTTCATGAGGATTTCTAAACTTTGAAATTCCTAAATCTAAAATTTATTATAATTGGAAAGTTTCCATAATTGAAAAAATTTTCCAAAATTGAGATTATGACAATGATTTTCGCAAAATAATTTTATGATTATGTCGAACACTAACCGGCTCTGATACCACTGTTGGGACCGGGTGCATGTTGACAAGGATACGAGATCGTAAAATTTAAAATTTTTACGTGCAGCGGAAGAGTTTGCATAAAATAATTTTCTAAATTATTTTAACTTCGTATCTAGCATGCAACCTTATAGTGTGTTGACATAATCATAAAATAAAACTTTGCGGAAAAGTAAACTAATTTACTTTATACCTTTCGTAACTCGAAGAAAGGGACGAGATCCAACCGTAGCGTCCCTTGGAAGCTCCGCCTCTATTCGCGTCCACGCCGAGTTCTCTTCGGGATGACTTCGCAAAGTCACGAGTTTTGTGCCGACGAGAACTACTAGATCTCTATGGGCACAACTTAGAAGATCAAGAGAAAAATTAGGAAACTAACCAACGAAGTAACGGAATCGAATTCCGAGAAGAGAGGAATCGCTATCCGCTTCTTCTTCTTCTTGTTCGGGTTCTCCTTCTTCTTGAATGCTCACGCCACAACCCAAGGAAGTGGATGAGGTGCGCCGGCCCTAGATGGAGGAAGGGCGCCGGCCCTAGGTCACCAAGTGGGCGCCGGCCCTAATGGAGGAGAGGGGAGGGAGAAGAGAAGAGAGAGAGAGGGAGAGCTCTTCACAACTTGATTAGTTGATTGGGAATAAGGGCTTGCCTTTGGTTCCTTTATATAGTAGCAACTCCTTTGCTAAGTCTCCCTCTTAACGGAATTAGTTATAAGAAATTTATCTTATAAATTCTCTTATTAATTATTCCGTTTAAGCCGAGTCTTATTATAACTAATTTATAATAAAACAAATTCTTCTTCTCTTTAAATTATGGAATAAATTTTATAAGAAATTTATAAACTTTCTTATTATGGAAAAATCAATTCTTAATTGAATTTATAAAATTAAAATAAACCAATTCATGGATTATTTTAACTTCCATAAAAAGAATAAATTTCTACAAATTTATTTATATAAATTTCTTTATACAAATTTATTTATCCATAATTTATAAAACAAATCACACTAGATTTATTTTATTAATTAAACCAAATAAATTGATTTAATTCCCTTTAATGGCCGGCCAACACCAAGAGGGTGGACACCCTCTTTGGTCGGCCAAAACAACCCGAACCGATCGCAAATTAAACCCATTTAATTCGCCCAAAAAGCCTTCAAAAGACTTAGCCATTTTTAGCTTCCATTGCGCCTCTGACTAACTCAGATTCGACTTATTTCTCTTGATCGGAAAATCTAATTTTCAACTCGTTTTAAATCCCTCGGATTACTCGTATTGCGTGTGACTAAATAGGCTTTCGATTTATGTTGGTCGTCTATAATCAACAAATTATAGAACGATCATGAGTGGCACCTAGTAGTACATCATGATCCCCAATTAATCGAAAGATCAACGGTTTGACCTCAGAAGAAATTATTCTGAAACCCTTCAGCAGCTCTAATGAATCGTGCCACATTTCCTTCACCATCTTATACCCACTTGGTTCAGGACACGGTCTATTTGTGTCAGTCCCCACTAGGCTGACTACGTCACACCTAGCCCAAGTAATGTCTTTCTCGTCCTTTGGATTTCTAATTACTCTCATGTATTTAAGAGACTCGCACTCTTAACATGATATACTCTGGCCAGAGGTTTTGAGTAACAATCCGACGATAGGCCTGGGTATACATCTCCTCGCAAGGAGAGGTGAATCCTTTGTAGGCTGTTCAAACATCTTCGGGCACTTCGGCTTATACCCAATCATCCTGGGTCCACACCTCCTTGGAGATGCTTGCTTAAGATGTTAAAGTATAAGTCTCCATGACCAAGATGACTTGAACACCGCAAGTCAAAGGAACATCGCACTTAAGCTGCAGTAAACACTTCATTGACATATCTACATGTAGATTCTCATATGAAGTCTTACAGCTAGTCACTCCAATGAACTAGTTCCCTTAACTAGCATCCATGTTTATCTCCGGACATCCCAATGTCACCAGCCAGTGAGAATCAGCTAATTAGAGAATAACCCATGCTAGTCTCAACAGAATTGATAGTGTCCGTTTTTATCAATTCATCGACTAGGGATAATTTCAATACTTCACAATTGCACATTAGAGATAATCACTAGTTGTGATCCCATCACAAATTCTCTTATGCTGTGAGTTGTATTGCGGACATTCAGTAGATGAGTTTTAAGATCCCAATCAAATACACAAAACATGTATACTCAAATAGTGAATTATCATTTATTAATATAAATGTTTACATCATAAGGCGATTGCCTTAGGACACTTCTCTCATATCACTAACATGAATCCCCAAAAAATGAGTGGATTTGGTTAATCGACCAACGATCACCCAAATCGCGTCGTGTCTTATCCGAGTCCTCGGTAACCCACAACAAAATTCATAGTGATGTGCTCCCATTTCCACTCAGGAATAGGGATCTTCTGGAGTAATCCATCAATCTCTGATGCTTGGCCTTCACCTGCTGGCACACCAGACTTCTAGCTACAATATCCACGATGTCTTTCTTCATACCATTTCACCAGTAGGAACATCTTAAATCTTGATTTACATGAGTTCCACCAGGATGTATAGCAAACCGAGATCGATGAGCCTCCTGAAACAACTCCTCCATGACCGAATGTGTCTAGGTATGCATAATCTCCCTCGAAAATATAGAATACTCTCATCATCATGTGTAAAGTCAGACTGCTGCTCTGAGGATATCTGCCTAGGAACTGCAAATGTTGATCACTAGCTTGAGCCTCTCTGATCCTCGTCCTAATTGAAGACTGAGCAACCATAGTCACCAATAACTCTTTCTTTGTCTGACCCTGCTCCTCTAGTCCTAACTCTGAGAAGCTCTGAATTAAGTCTGTGACCATAACTCGGTGACAAGCCAGAACACTCCGAGATTTTCTGCTCAGTGCATCTGCAACCACATTAGCTTTCCCTGGATGATAGCTAATAGTGTAGTCATAATCCTTCAAAAATTCCATCCATCTCCTCTGACGGAGATTCAGTTCCTTCTGAGTGAATAGATACTTGAGGCTCTTGTGATCTGTGAAAATCTCAAACGTGACGTCGTAGAGATGGTGTCTCCATATCTTCAGGGCAAAAATAATGGCTGCAAGCTCTAAGTCATGAACTGAATAGTTCTTCTCATGCTCCTTCAACTGACGAGAAGCATAAGAGACTACCCATCCATGCTACATCAAAACTACGCCAAATCCCTGATGTGATGTATCTGTGTAGAGTATGAAACCGTCCTCTCCTGAAGGTAACACCAAAACAGGTACAGTCACCAATCGCCGCTTGAGCTCCTGAAAATTGATCTTGCAAGCCTATGTCCAAATAAATTTGATGCCTTTTCTGGTCAAACGTGTCAACGGTGAAGCAATGCTGGAAAATCTCTCAACAAATCATCGATAATAACCAGCCAATCCGAAAAAATTGTGCACCTCCTGAACTAACTTCGGCTGCTCCCAACTGGTGACAACTTCGATCTTCTGGGGATCTACGGAGATACCTCTACTGGAAACAACGTGTCTGAGAAAACCCACAGAAGACAACTAGAATGCAAATATCGTGAGCTTCGCATACAATTGCTCCCGCCAGAGCATCTCGAGGACGATGCGAAGATGGCGCGCATGTTCCTCCTCGGGATGGGAGTAAATTAGGATGTCGTCGATGAAAAAAATAACAAACTGATTCAAATACCCAATAAAGACCCGATTCATCAAATCCATAAATACTGTAGGAGCATTGGTAAGCCCAAATGGCATTACCAAAAACTCGTAATGTCTGTACCGGGTGTGGAAAGCTGTCTTCTGGATATCTGAATCTTTGATCCTCAACTGGTGATATCCTGACCACAAATCAATCTTAGAATACACTGAGGTATCCTTCAGCTGATCAAACAAGTCATCGATACGAGGCAGGGGATACCATCTTTCTTCTTTACGAATAAAACTGGCGAACCCCATGGAGATATGCTAGGACGGATAAATCCCCTATCAAGCAACTCTTGAAGCTGGACCTTTAGCTCATCCAACTCCTTAGGCGCCATACGATACGGAGCCTTTGATGTCGGCGCAGTCCCCGGAATCAACTCAATCATGAACTAGACTTACCTTCTAGGAGTCAAACCAGGAAGCTCCTCTAGAAATACGTCCAGAAATTTTTGGACCACTGGAACATCCGAGAGATGAGGGTTACTGTTGTCATCAGTGCTAATTAATGACAATAGAAAACCCTGACATCCATGCGACATATGCTTCTGGGCATGAAATGCAGAGATAATTGAAATCCCATCATCTCTGGTGCCAATGAATTCCCACGAGGGTTGGTTCGGAGGTCGAAATGTGACCACCCTCGCTTGGCAATCAACTATGGCATGATAAGCTGCCAACGAGTCCATGCCCAGAATAATATCAAACTCTACCATCCCGAGAACTGACAGATCCACGGTGAGAGTATAATAGCCGAAATCCAATGGGCATGCCTTGACTTCCTGCGTGATATCCAATACCTCACCGGATGGCAGAGACACTGACATACATTATGATCTTAAGGGTAGGTAACCTACTAATCCTCCCCATAAACAATCGTGATATGAAAGAACTACAACTACCGGTATCAACAAGCAATTCAGCAGGAAATGCATAAACTAAAATCATACCATGGAAGGCTGATCTATCGGCCCACTGTGCCTCCTCTCTGGTAACTGCATAAAGTCATTCTGTCTCTGGAACTGGAGGTGGTAACGTTAAAACCTGCTGAGGCTAAGATGTCGAAGTCTAACAGTCTGCTGGGGCTAATATACAAAAGGCCCAACTGACTGCTGAGACTGATAACCTGAAGCTTCACCCGACTCCTGATGCTGATAAACTGCATGCTGGTATGCTGGGTATGGCTGCTGATAGTACGACCCTATCCCAGAATACCAAGACGCCACTGGTGAGGGGTACTCATGCCCAGGCATATAATAAATCTGAACTGATAGAGGAACTGTCTGCTAACGTCCTGTCTACTGCTGTCGGGATGACGTCTGATTCTGACGATCGCCTCACTGTGAACTCTGTTGTCCTGACCGACCTCCCTGGAGAGTAACTGCTACAGACTTATGTTGAGCCTTCAAGGGACAACCTTGACTCTCATGAACCGAAAGCTTACAATAATAACAGATGGGGTGCTCTAGAGGATAATCTGGTCTGCTGCGGTCCCTGAATCCACACTGAAAACAATGAGCCACACCAGTAGCAGACTTCTGGGTCTGCTGAGAACCCTGCGACGATCCTGCTGAAAATCATCCCGACTTCTAGGGTCGAGATTGAGGCCCAGAGTCTCCTGCGTACTCTGACTCCTGCTACTACCCTTCTGACCAATAGTCTGCTATTTTTGAGTCCCTGTTGAATCTTGAGATGACTGCTTTCCTTTCTTCGTATCACCATGCAACTGATGCTGGATCATCTCTATGTGTAGATCCCGGTCCAAAGCCTCGCGATAAGAAGTAGGAGCCCATCCAGACATACGTAATTGGATATATCCAGTGAGGCCTTGTGTGAACTGTGTCATCCGCTCCTCTTCGGTAGCCACCAACTGAGGACAAAACTCCGCCAAGCAATTGAATTCTGCCTCATACTCCAAAACTGAGCGATCTCCCTGATGAAGAGTAAGAAACCCCTATCGTTGGGTCATACGAAACGCAGCAGGATAATATTTGCCCTCAAAAGCTTTGCGAAAAGAAACCCAAGAAATTGATCGTCCACCAATAATAGTCTTTTGCATATTCCACCAAGTGACGGCATGATCTCGAAGGTGATAAGTAGCCAACTCCACCTTCTCTATGTCTATAAGAGTCATATAGAAGAAGGTGCCCTCCAATGTCTCCAACCAGGCATGAGCAGCATACAGATCTGGTTCTCCATGGAACAGTGTGAGACGACCCTTCACAGACGTTGCCAATAACGGAATCCAAACTCTGTCTAGAATCCAACCCGCTTGGGCAGGGGTACCACTGATGACATTCCAGGGACTGCCACTGGTGGCACTGATGGACCTGCCTCTGATAGTACTACTGGAACTGCTGTCGGATAAGGAGGAGGTACACTCAGTGGTGGACGTCTTAGCTCACCCAAAAGGTTCTGGTGAGCTGATCCCCGACCAATCGGCTCCACCTTGGTGAGCCTCTCAACCTCCTGAGTCGTGTCTCTCTCGGCCTCCTCTGGCCTCCCCCGTGATCGTCATCCACGACCACGTGCACAAGGCAGAGACAACTCAATACGACGAGACATACCTGTTAACAAAATCAACACGCATTTCTTAGATATAATTTTTATAAATTTAAAACCAACTTACTTCTGCTTGCTGGGATAGATTTCGTCGCTGCCAAGTCCCAAAACATAATCATGTCAAGAAAATGACTCCTCAAAAACTATAACAAATCTGTAAAACACAGATAGACCACGTAAAACAACTCCGTAAACTCACAAACACCAAAACATCGCAGAACCTCGCTCTAATACCAAAAATTGGCACGCCCCCAGACGCATATGCTTACTCAAAAATCGGGTAGCATCTCCCCTGTACGACGGACAAGTTGGGACAAATAATACATAATCCTCATCACATAAGATGGCTCAGCCATCCAAACTAGAAATTAAACACACAATTACGCAGTTTATATCAATAAAAATGATAACATAAAATAAACTTAAATATTTCAGACCGTTAATGTCTTTTAATAGTAATAAAACTAACGGATAGTCCAAATACAAAGGAAACTCCAACATAAGTCTAAATCAAGCATAATAGACCAATTAAAAGATAAGCATAAATCTTCTCAGACGATACCAGATACATAAAACAAAATACCAGTCTAGGAGATAAAAGCGAAAAGAAAATAGACACTAAACTAAATCTCCAAACCGACTCAATACTATGGGACTGGCAACTGGATCCTCTCCTGACTCCAGGTAATGCATCTACCTGCTACCTGAAACAAAAATAGGTGGTAGGGGTGGTGAGTCCGGGCGGACTCAACGGGTATATGAGTAGATAAACGCATTGTTAGTAATATGAGAGAAGTGTCCTAAGGCAATCGCCTTATGATTGTAATCATTTACTTTAATAAATGAATATTCACTATTTGAGTATACATGTTCGTGTATTTAATTGAGATCTTAAACTCATTTACTGAATGTCCGCAATACAATTCACAGCATGAGAGAATTTGTGATGGATTCACAACTAGTGATTATCTCTACATGTGCAATTGTGAAGTATTGAAATTATCCCTAGTCAATGAATTGATAAATACGGACACTATCAATTCTGTTAAGACTAGCATGGGTTATTCTCTAATCAGCTGATTCTCACTGGCTGGTGACATTGGGATGTCCGGAGATAAACATGAATGCTAGTTAAGGGAACTAGTTCATTGGAGTGACTGGCTGTAAAACTTCATATGGTAATCTACATATAGATATGTCAATGAAGTTCTTACTGCAGCTTAAGTGCGATGTTCCTTTGACTTGCGGTGTTCAAGTCATCTTGGTCATGAAGACTTATACTTTGACATCTTAAGCAAGCATCTCCAAAGAGGTGTGAACCCAGGATGATTGGGTATAAGCCGAAGTGCCCGAAGATGTTTGAACAGCCTACAAAAGATTCACTACTCCTTGCGACGAGATGTATACCCAAGGCCTATCGTCGGATTGTTACTCGAAGCCTCTGGCCAGAGCATCACATGTTCCGAGTATGAATCTCTCAGAAACATGAGAGTAATTAGAATCCGTTGGACGAGAAAGTCATTACTTGGGCTAGGTGTGACGTAGTCAGCCTAGTGGGGACTGACACACATAGACCATGTCCTGAACCAAGTGGGTATAAGATGGTGAAGGGAATGGGGCACGATTCATTATAGCTGCTGAAGGGTTTCAGAATTATTTCTAAGGTCAACCGTTGATCTTTCGATTAATTGGGGATCATGATGTACTACTAGGTGCCACTCATGATCGTTCTATAATTGGTTAATTATAGACGGCCAACATAAATCGAAAGCCTATTTAGTCACACGTACTACGAGTAATCCGAGGGATTTAAAACGAGTTGAAAATTGGATTTTCCGATCAAGAGAGATAAGTCGAATCTGAATTTTTCAGAGACGCAACGAAAGCATAAAATGACTAAGTCTTTTGAAGGCTTATTGGACGAATTAAATGAGTTTAATTCATATGATCTTGGCTTGGGTTTGGCCGGCCAAAGAGGGTCCCTACCCTCTTTGTTTGGCCGGCCACATTAAAAGGGAGAACCAAATTATTTGGTTCAAGTTATAAAATAAACCAAGTGTGGTTTGTTTTATAAAATTATGGATAATATAAATTTTATAAACCGAGATTTGGTTTATTATTTTCATGGAAATTAAAATAAACTTTGAATAGTTTATTTTATTTTATAAAATCAATTATGAATTGATTTTTCCATGATAAAAAAAAATTTATATAATAAATTTCTTGTGAAAAATTTATTCCATAAGAAAAGGGAAACATGGTTGTTTTTATTATAAATTAAATTATGATAAAAACTTGGCATGATGGAATAAATCATAGAAAAATTTATATGATAAATTTCTTATGAAAATTTATTCCATAAAAAGGAGACTTGACGGTTGAGAGGCTACTATATAAAGGAACCAAGGCAAGACTTGGAATTTAATCTAAGAGATCTAGAAATAAGCCCTCTCTCTCTCCTTCTCTCCCTCTCCCTCCTCTAGTGTCGCCGGCCCTAAAAGGAGGACCCCTTTGTTGCCGTGAGCTTCATCCACCAAGCAGCTGCCGAAGAAGAAGAAGAAGCGAGCGCAACTCCTTCCTTCCTCCCGGAATCTTGATTCCGTTCTTCGTTTAGTGGTTAGTCTTCCCATCTCTCTCTTGGTATTCTTGTCGTGCCTTTGGAGAATCTAGTAGTTCTTGTCGGCACGAAACTCGTGGCTTTGCGAAGTCATCCCGAAGAAAACTCGGCGTGGACGCGAATAGAGGCGGAGCTTCCAAGGGACGCTTACGGTTGGATCTCGTCCCTTCCTTCGAGTTACGTGAGGTATTAAGTAAATTAGTTTACTTTCTGCAAAATTTTAATATATGATCATGTCTACACAATATAAGGTTGCATGCTTGATGTATGGTTAAATAATTTGGAAAATTATTTATGCTAAATCTTCCGCTGCACGTAATAAATTTTAAAATTACAAACCCGCGTCCATGTCAACATGCACCCGGTCCCAACACGCATGACATCAAAAGGTATATGAAGCAACGAATACAATGGTGTACAACCTCTAGGAAATCAGAGGACATCTAAGCATGTATAAAACAACGTGATAATATACGAGATAACATAGTATCAAACATACATGCATGTTAACCAAATGCAACAATCATAGCTCATATAAATGCAACAAACACAAGAAAATGCATAAATGCAATAGATGCATATGATGCAATGACATGTGTCACTCCTGACGTCAGTCAAGCTGCCAACACATCACATCTGTGTGGCCGAGTGGGCAGGGTTGTGACAACTGTACGCACTCCAACGAATACCACTGATATATATGGTTGAGTGGACAGTATGTTGGGGAGCCAACTACTCCAAAATCCCAAGATAAAGGGGGAGCCACCAACAGCTTTGATATCCCTCGGAAACAACAGTGAGGGTGTCAACTGCTTGCCTATAACTCCAACATCCACTGTACATGAGTGGTCGAGTGTGGCGTAACAGGATAGTTGCTCGCACTCTAGCAACTACCACGATAAGTGGTTAAGTGACAAAGCAACTAAATGACTGACGACGACTTAATCATATGAAAGCCCAACAGTCATCAGTATGCAACGGTGCAGGTATGGTGCATGATACCAAAATGCACAAACAATCGAATAACAACGATGTAACAATATAAACAACATGTATCAGAAACCAACCTAAAACCAACGAATACACAACTAAACTACTAGGTAGGGTGTTTCTAATGCCTACCGTCTTAGTGGTGTTTAATGAACATCTAAGTACTCGCGTACGAGCGATACATTACAGAATAAAAAATCAACGAGAGACTGTACGGATACAAAAGTTTCAATTAAACTCAAAGACCAAGCAAGAAAGGTATCAACTGGCGATATTAAAATAAATAACAGCAAAGAATAAGGTCAAACAGACCTACTCAGATATAACAAGTCATGCATTTAAGGTAAATGAACTACTAGAACACAAAGGAGAAGTACCACCTTAATTATAGAAGACCTTAAGTGAAAAGAACCTCCCACGATCAATGATGTGAGTCCAAAGTCAAGGTCCTCTATCAAGGGCATAGTTTAGCTACTTATACAATTAAATAAATTAGCTAAACAATATACTAAACACCATTAGAACAAATCCTAATCACAACCTCTATTTAATTACATCTAGTTAAATAATTAGCTCACGCTAATCTGGGACTACATTCAAGTATAGGTTTAGTCCCCAAAATTTATCCCATTTAATGATTAATTTCCATTAAGTCCAATACTACCTTAGCTCTCAACCATTGTATCCATAAACAGATTCCTCACTAATCTTATTGATCGAGTCAAATCATGAGCATGAACCAAATCAAAACTTTCTCGCAGTAACAAGTGAAGAAATACAACATACCTGACGCATCTTCACACTACAACGCAACACTCCAGAACACTCCATTAAATCGAATACAACACAACATCCTTAAGCAAAAATTGCAAATGAATCTAATAGAAATAACTGTACCACAATCTCATGACCCTAAGCACTAGACTTAGTGGAATGGAATTATACAAACAACAAGGAAGGAAAAACAACACTAGGATAACACAAGTAAACATAACGCACAAAACACTATGCCTACCATCCTTCTCCTCGGGCTTATGGCAGCAAACGAAAACCACCCCCATCCAAGAACAACACCTAAAATTCTCAGCCCATGGCAAAACTACAATCTTCAACAAATTCCAAATAAAACCAATCCCTAATCAAAATCATACCTACTGTGAAGACCGGCAGGGATCCCCAAGCTTCACTTCGGCACACGACAGTGCCAATGCCCACGACGAGAGAACGACAACGACCAAGGTAGGAATGGCTCGTGAGTGGGGAAGGATGATCATAGGCGCTCGGCGTTGGTTGGTAAGGTCAGCGGCGTCGGCAAACCCGCGCAAGGCGGCGGCGCAATCAGAAAGACGAGGCGCGTGGCTTCCTATTTGTGCGCGCCATAGAAGAAGAAGAAGAAGAAGAAGAAGAGAGGGTGGCGTTGGCTGTTGCGCGAGGGAGAAGAGGGAACTGTCATCGCGTGCTCACAGCGTCACCGTCGCATGCTCGTGCGCGTGGGGTGTCAGCGTTGGGGGAAAGAAACAAAGAGAAGAGTGATTTCGGAATGTATTGTTAGGGTTTATATTGATTTTGGATTTTTACAAAAAGACCCTCCATGTTCTATTAATCCCAACAAGGCCCTTAGTTTTTTATTTTTAATCATTTAGCCCCTTAACTTTTCAGTATTTAATATTAAGTAAGTATAATAACCAAACTTTATCTTTATTAATAATAGAATATGATGCAAAAGTCTCGAGTCAATCATCACATAATTGACTCTAGGACTTCTACTAACAATTTGTTATTCATCACAAATTCTGCAATGAATATATAATTCATTGTTGCGACTAATTTCATATTCATCGCAAATTTTGTGAAATATTAGTAATTCATAAAAAATTTTATTTTGCAACGAATATGTTTTTCGTTGCAAAAATTGCGACGAATTAATTTTTCATCGTAGATTTTGTGATGAATATTAAATTTCGCTACCAAATTGCAACAAATTTGGTCACGAAACAAATTTTGTTGCTAATTAGCGACTAAATTTTTTTTTGTTGCCAAATTTATGGCAAATCTGTGATAATTTTGGATTTCGTCACAAATTTGTCGTGATTTTGTTTCGTCGCAAAATTTCGTTGCTAAATTTATTTTTTTTTTTTTGTAGTGGAGTGCATATTTATTTTTGCTTTTAATGATTTCTTCCTCCATCCTCTTGCTTGTAGCACTCATATCTTTAATTTCCTGATATAATTCTTTCTTCTTCTCATTAGAGCACATTTCATTAGAACTTCCATTATATGATCTTCTATAATATTGATTGCGTTCAAATCCTTACAGCCTCCCATTACATGGGTCGCCCATCACATCACACCATGATTTGAGATTGAATGAAGGCACAATAGAGTAATCATCAATTTTTGTCTTTCTTTATATTGTTCCTATCCATCCAATAATAACTTATATTAGTTTAATAAATATAGAAAACAAACAAGTAAAAATTAATACAAGATAATAAAAAATTAATCAATAATTAATTATGTTAACTTACACTAACTCAAACCGATTTGTTGTCCACAAACTCTCCAATACCTTACTTTCATTTATACATTTGTTCAAAAATCTCAAATTCATCAACTTCTCATCCCAAATCTTTTTTCTATGATCATACATAATATATGTCAATATAAAATAGAATAAACAAGATACATTAATTAATATCTAGATATAAAAATTTAATAAATTTATGAGATGTGTAAATTATTGGAATAAATGTGTTAGAAATGGAGGTTTACCATTCTCTCATGATGTGCACCAAAAGAAATTGAACCCCCAGTATATTTGGTAGTAGACCCATCCTTTGCCATCAGTTTATTTTTAAATGCAATTTCACATTTGATCTTGTGATCTTCTTTATTCCAATGAATTTAACCAAATCATTCCATATATTAGCTTCTGTCCAATTAGGTCTCCTGCCTATCATATCTAATATGTTTGGTTCCCTTCCTGAATCTTCTTGTGCAGATGATAATGTGCTTTCTTAGCTAAATGAATCAATGATTAATTATCCATACTCTAACTGCCCTATATCTCTAACTTGCATTTTCATTCCATACTTTTTCATTTCTCTATTAGTAAAATTATCTCAATTATATCTCAATTGCATCAAATCGAATAAGTAATCAATGGTCATAAATTATATCATAGGTGAATAAATAATCAATGATTATTATACATGTTAGGACCAAAAAAAAATTTAGATATCTCCACAATGACATAATATTGTCTACTTTGGACCTAAACTCTCATGGTTTTGCTCTTGGCTCTCCCAAAAGGTCTCATGTTAATGGAGATATCATTATTTCTTATAAGCCTATGATCTTTCCATGTATTTTTCGATGTGGGACTAAGTTTGTAACTTTGCAACCCCTAACAACCCCCCCTCAAACAAAGGATCACATGCCCCCACCACAAGTGGAAACCCTTTTCCGTTTTTGATGTCTAATCCTCAATCCACCAGGATTTTCTGCCCTCGGTTCACCTGACCTACTAGGACTTCACCACCTAGCTGCAACTAGAACTGGTCCTCTTGATCAAGACACGGGAGCCCACACATTCTTTATTTAAGGCTTAATGCACATGGTTAGATCTAGATCATAAAGAGCGACCTGGCTTTGATACCACTTGTTAGGACCAAAAGGAATTTAGATACCTCCACAATGGCATGATATTGTCCACTTTGGGCCTAAGCCCTTATGGTTTTGCTCTTGAGCTCTCCCAAAAGGCCTCATGCAAATGGAGATATCATTATTCCTTATAAGTCTATGATCTTTCCATGTATTTTTCGATGTGGGACTAAATTTGCAACCTTGCAACCCCTAACAATACAGAAATGAAATGAAAGAAAAAACCCATATAATTGAATTGTTTCCTTTATATAATATGATTTGATAATAAATAATTATGCAGAGTATCTCTCTTTCCAACCAAATAATGGTGCATCATTAGTTTATGCTAGGCCTAGCTGGTATAAACCTGAAATGCTTTATCCATATCAATTAATGCATACTGACATATTAGTGTAGGGAGAAGTTAGCGTATAGAATTAATAACAGAACCACATTCAACCTGGAATGCTTAATCCATATGTAACCAAAGGGCAGCAACTAATGAATGTAAAATGACAGAATATAAAATGCATCATTAGTAATATCAATATGTAACTAAACCCTAGCTTATAAAATGTTGTCAATGATGGTAGCGTCATAATTGCAACTCAGAAACACCATCGACCAAAGAAGGGCAGTATCCAATGCCAATGAAGTTATTTATCATTCTCTAATCTATAATACACACAATAATTCTATGTATCTCACACAAACTATGCACTCAATTCACAAATTCACACAAGCTTTCGGGTTGATATGATGTCACGCCCTGGGGCAATGCTTGCTCGAAAAATGGACAACATCTCCCCTATACGAACAACATATAGATCTTGAATACTATAGTCATATAGCTCAACAATACATGTCATCAGGCCACACGACTGAAAATGAAATAAAACACAAGCACGTAGTTTAATACTACAGCCCACATGGCTGGATCAACAACCACACGGTTTAAATGCAACCCACATGACTAATACAAACACAAAACACAGCAGAAACCCCTATGCTACTCTATAGATGTGTCTTCCGTCAGCTTGTCCATTCGCATGGTGTCATCTCGAATGACCCCTTGCAACCATATGCCAAGCACCGAGGGTTGCCCCTGCTATTCTATAGATGTGCTTTCCGACGGCTTGTCCGTTCACATGTTTGGTTGATGACTAAAAATATCATCCCGAATTGCCCCTTTCCCACATCAGACCGAGGGTACATTAGATTTATGATTTCGATTTTGTACTATTATGTTGTGGTCCTATATTTTAGCCTCATTGTTATTTCTATTTGTTTGGTGGTTATTGGGATAAGCCGAGTTGGCTTGCAGCCAATCATTATTGTTTTATGTTCTAAAAACCATCTTTTACCCTAATGGGCTTTTGAAAGAACTCAAAACTATCATTAAATCTGTATATAATATATAGGTACTGTTCCGGAAGGAATCGACGTCGACGGCCAATCACCAGGGTTTAGCCCACACGGACGCTGACGCTAGAGGAAGAGCTCACACCCTGCGAGATTAACACGAGCGTTAGGGGAACACGTCGGAGGTTGTCTAACGGAGCCCACTCGGACGCTCAACTCAGTGCCTCGATCCAGGAGATGAAGAGAAGGCAAAAAAGGTATGCGTGAAGTAGAGAGAATGTAACCCCTTTACCGGAGGGGTTGGAGTACCTTTTATACCTATGACGACTGTCTCACGAGTCTCCACGATCTTTGAAACGCCCCCCCCCCCAATTGTTAGTTACAGAATAACCTTTGCAACAGTGCACGCCATCATTAAGTTTGGCCCGTTACGATAATTATGGGTCATGATGACTCCGTGATAATGGGTGAAGGTTATCCGCAGATCCGAAGAAAGAGGGACCGCTCCTTGAAGGCGAATGCTTCTTGGGCTCCGCTTCCCGGAGGTGATCTCGGGGTCTTCTGGCCCGGGGGGTCCCGGGCATTTTACCTTCCCAAGGTGGTCTCGAGGACCTGGCTTCCCGAGGTGATCTTGGGAGTCCGTCCTCTGATTTGATCTCCAGGGCATGTCTTAGCTGCGGGGGTCTCGGGGGATCCCCTTCCCGAGAGGGTCTCGGGAGCTCCGGAAAGAGAGTCGTACAGACTCGCTATATTTTGCCACATAACTTCTTCAATCTGCATGTCACCCATGGGGTGCTTAACCCCATCACAAGCCCCTCCCTTCAAGTCTGATTGAAGAAAGTGTTGCTGACTGATTAGACTAGTATTTGTACTGAAGAAGCTATGTCACAGTGGGTCCTTGCACCCGTTACTGCTTCCCTGGCAGTTATACTGGGTTCGAGAATTGTAGAATTTGCCTCGGGTCTCGGGGCAATCCCATTTTGGTTTTGTCTTCCCCAAAAAGGCTTTTATAATTTTCGAGGTACTACAATGATACCTGTCCATCTTTCATAAATGAGCATGATGCTCTTTAATGGCGACAAAGCCCCTTTGCGAATTCCTCATCGCCACGTTCCTCAACTGCTCTCCTCGTGATCTCTTACTGACGTACACAACTGTAGCAGGCTCACGTCAAGCGGTTGTTCCATGGCGCTACCCTGATGTGGTGGTTTCTTGCCATCCACGTGTCCTGCCCCTATTGCGCTCATGTGGGTGGCTTCCTTAGTATAAGAAGGGGAGGTGAAGACGTTCGACCATCTTCTGGCTTCGTTGTTTGGTGAACCTCATCTTCATCTTCTTCCCTAAGGATTCTTTTCGCGTCAGTCTTCTACCTCCTTCTCGTCTTTTTCCTTAAGAACCATGGAAGGTTATCGAGATGAGTGGTATGAGTCTGCCTCTTCGAGAATGAGGTCGGAGGCTTTGCAGGCGGCCATTGAGGCCTACGACATTCTGGCCGAGATGGCGGTGGTGATCCCTAAAGTAGACCAGACGCCGGTGAAACCTCCCGTAGGTTTCTTTACCTTGTTTCTGGGGCAAGTAGAGTCTGGGCTTTGCTTCCCCATTCTCCTTTTTTCATGAATGTGACCTCCTATTTTGATATCCCCCTTCACTAGATAGCTCCCAATGCCTTTGCTCAGATGGGCGAGGCGTACATTATCTTCAAGCTCTTCGACATCCCCCTGACCCCTCGCCTTTTCCATTCATTCTTCGTTTCGATGGGCTTGCGAGGGGCTTTTAGCTTTTTAGTGCGTCCTGGCCATAGGTTCATAGGAGGGTTTCCTTCCCCGCACAAAGGGTGGAAGGAGAAGTTTTTCTTCATCCGACTACCTGCGTGACCCTTCAGTCCTCTCCGCTGGACGGAGGATCTGTCGACTCCTCCCTCACTAGGGAATTTTCTCCAGAGTCTAGCCTACCAGCACGCCAGGAACATACTCTCCGGCATGGAGTTCAGTGGCCCAGGTCTGGTGCAGAGTGAGGAGCTCATGTATTGAGTGAGCCTTAGCCCTAAAGTGATCTAGATTAGCCCCAACTTCGGTAAGTTCATCCTTTCCATCAATGCCTATTAGTTCTAACTGATATTCTCTTACCTGGTTATTGCAGAGGAAATCATCTTTTTGAGGGTGATGCACCGACTTATCAAGTGGGATGAAGCCAACAAGGAGGCTCCAGATCCTCCCCCAACCGCTCCTGGTGCGCCCTCAGCTTCAACCGAGTCCTCGGAGGGGATTGCTGAATCGTCCAGTGAGTATGCCATGCCAGAGCGGGTAGAGGCTCCTGCTGCGCCTCCGCCGTTTGCTGACCAGGGGACTTCAAGTCCGTCGGTTGACCCGGAGATGGGCGGCCCTTCGGAAGATGACCCACCCCCGACTGTTGTCCATTCGAAGGGGGCCACAGAGGAGTCGTCACCCCCGCTGCCCCATCAACATCCCAGTTCTCTGGTCAACAGAAGAGAAAGGTGCCGAAAGGCTTAGGACCCGGACGAAAAAGGTTGCGCCCCAGTGGCCCCAGCACACTTTCATCCATTCCTGACGAGGATGTTCCACCTTCCGATGGTGAGGAAGCTATTCCTCTAGCTCCACCTTTTCCGTTGACTGCTACTCCAAAGGCAGGTGGTCAGGTCTCTAGCTCTTCTTTGGTCGACCCTGCTGAGGTCACAAAGGGTAAGCAAGCATTGCCCACCCAATATCGAATGCAGCTTGACCGCCTTCGCAAAAAGCTAGATGTGGCGTTGGAGGCTGCCATGCAATCTTTCTCTTCGGTGCAGTTGAAAGAGGGGCATGCCGAGGATCTTTCTTTCGAGGGGACTTCTAGCTCTGAAGAGGACAATTCCGACCCTTCTACATTGCCACCTGGAGCTCCCACTATCCAGCCACTTCCCCCGCGCAGGGGCTCGTTGCCTTCAGGGACCCGGGTTGACACCCCGAGGTCTCAAGGGGGGAAGTCATGCGAGTCCCTGTGGGGCCTCTCACTACCCTCCGTGAGTCCCTTTTGAAGGTGTGCGTTCTAGGTACACAGGCTATTTTCTTGTATTCTTTATAATTTCTTGGTGCAATGATAGGCAGCTGAAGACTGCCTGACAGCCGGTCGTGGCTTGTACGCCTGGCTAGAGATTGAGGCCTTGACCCACCGGGCACTGAGAGCAGAGGTCGTAGCTGACCATGAGCACAAAGTGGGACTTATGCAAGCGGGGTCAGCAGAGCTCTCCGAGCGAAGGTGGAGCATCAGCTGGACACCCTACTGGCCAGGGAGTCCTCCCTACAGAGTTCCAGGTACCGGGAATGTTTGGCGTCCGAGAGGGTTGTGGCCATCAGTAACGACCTGCTCCGGGTGACTCAAGAGCGGGATCAGCTTTAACTAAAAGAGAAGAAGTTGTTAGGGGATATCCGACTTCTGGAGGCCTCGGCTGGAAGATTGAATGAACGTGTCAAAGACCAAGCACACCAACCTCATGATGGCGGGATGATCGCTTGTCTGACTTTGAGGAAGATCTGGCCTAAGCACGGTCGGAAGTATAGGCCGCCTCGGATAGGCTCAAGGAGGCTCTGGCAGACCAAGACAAAATGTCTGCTGAGATGGAGCAGCTAAAGCGTGCCAAGGAGGCTGCCGAGGCCAAACTATGCAACTTTCGGGCTACTGAGGCTTCCCGTATTAAAGAGGTCGAGGCAAACTTCAAGGCTAAGTTCCTAGAGTCGGATGAATTCAGCGATATCATTGTCGGTCAGGTAATGAAGCGCTTGAAGCAATGCTTCCATGGGGCCATCGACCAGCTGAGGAAGGCCCAACTTTTACCTCCGGATGCTGACCTGAGTTTCATGAGCATCGGCCGAGTTTGGGAAGAGCTCCCGCCCGAGGACAAAGAGCTGTAGGATTATTTACTACCCGGGAGCTTGGTCCCGATGTACCCCTTTTGATTATAATGAAAATATTTCTTTGTCTTACCTGAAAAATAGGCATTCTCTCTCAGCCCTTGGGGTAAGGGAGTCAGGGAGCTATTGCTCATCCCCCGCAGCCCCTTGGGTTGGTTTTAGGGACCCAGAACCCCCTGTGACACCGGGTGTCTTCTGGGGTTTTCGGGTTTGATCTTGGGTGTGGATCTCTCCCAGGGTAGCCCCAAAAGCCCAACCACCTGGCCCGCAGCTGTTTATCTGTAGGACCTATGTTAGCTCCTTTCTCTGTTGAGTGTTTACGGCCTCTGAACCGTCGTCTCCGGGCCCTAGGCGATCCATTGAATTGACCCCATAAAGGTTTGCGAATTCCTAGACGCCGCAGGGGCCTGCCAATCGATGGTGACAGAAAAAACGCGACGCTTCAGGATCGGCATCCATTACTGCTCCTGCGTCGTGCCCTCATTAAATGCGAATGGGCAGCCATCTTTATAATGGTGGAAGGCCAACACGTTCGTTCTCCTCCATCTTTCCTTCCCATTCTCATGGACTAGGAAGGGAAAAGAGGTTACAGTCTAGAGGGGAACCCGGCGAGGGAGGAGGTTCACCGCCTAGAGGGGTATGAAGCCCCGTCTACCTAGGCTAAGTCAGGTGCTCACAGAATCCCCTATGAAGTATATAACCTTCCGGTATATCCTTCATCGTCCCCCCTTCTAACAGGGGTTTTCTGCATCACTGGGGAGCATAACAGAGATGATATCGCACCTTTCCCGGGATAGCACGGCGGAGATGGAACCACACGTTTCACTGGAGAGTCCAAAAAGACATCACATGCTTCACCGGGGAGCATAGCAGAGATGTTTTTATTTGTTTCACTCGGGAGCATCTCGTGGTGGTTCATCTCCTGTCCATTTCAAATGCTCTCCCTCGTGGGATCGCTCGCTTTTTCGAGATTTGGGCATCGGCCATCAGTCGGGCCTGGAGTAGTTTGTCATCTAAGGAGGAGTTGTAGCTGCTGCTCCCCTTCTCTTCCCTTTGTATTTTGTAATTTTTCTTTATTCTTAAATGTAAGTTAACTGTAAGAGGCAATCAGGATCTTTGAATAGAACTGTTTCGTCCATGTGTACTCCAAGTTGTTCCTGTTCCTCTTTCGTCCGTGAATGGTCATGAGAAGGGAGGACCCAAAAGTCCCAATCGTGATCGAAAATTCAAGGATCCTGATCATAATAAAGATGGCTCCCCTCTTACCCACCATGGGAAGACAGTTCCGAGCTAAGCGACCATGCGGGGATGCTGAAACGATAGGGCATAACCCGGGCAAAGGAGTGATCTCCTCTACTAGATCCACTGATTGTATCCCCTATTCTTTGTATTCCCTTGAGATGTCATTGTCAATGTATTTCTCGTAGAGATGAAGGAAAACGCTTATTACCTCTAATGTGTAAGCACTTCGAGCAGTAATCAGATATTCTGTTGGTTTCACCTTGTTTGAGAATGCTTGTTTCATATCTGGTAGGTTGTGTGTTAACCTTTCGTCCTTGAGCCCCACCAATTCCCAGTTAGCGGTGGTAGAGGGTGCGTAGATCTTGGTTGGGTATCTGCAGCATCCAGATCGAGCCTAAGTACCCTGGACATCCGCAGCACCGTGAGACATTGGATTTTTTCCTTGGTCGGGCATCCGTAGCACCCAGACCAAGCCTAAGTACCTCGGGCATCCGCAGCATCGTGAGATATTAGGGTTTTTATTCCTTGGTCGAGCGTCTGTAGCACCCAGACCAAGCCTAAGTACCTCAGGCATCCGTAACACCATGAGGTATTATGACTTTTATTCCTTGGTCAGGCATTTGTAGCACCCAGACCAAGCCTAAGTATCTCGGGCATCCGCGGCACCGCGAGATCCACACCAAGCCTAAGTACCCCGAGCATCCACAGCACCGCGAGGTATTAGGGTTTTGTTTCTTGGTTGGGCATCCGTAGCACCCAGACCAAGCCTAAGTACCCCGGGCATCCGCAGCAACGCGAGGTATTAGGTTTTGTTTCGTGGTTGGGGCGTCTACAGTACCCAGACCAAGCCTAAGTACCCCGGGCATCCGTAGCACCATGAGGTATTAGGGTTTTGTTTCTTGGTTAGGCGTCCGTAGCACCCAGACCAATCCTAAGTACCCCTGGCATCCGCAGCACTACGAGGTATTAGGGTTTTGTTTCTTGGTTGGGGCGTCTGTAGTACCCAGACCAAGCCTAAGTACCCCAGGCATCCGCAGCATCGCGAGGTATTAGGGTTTTGATTCTTGGTCGAGCGTCCGTAGCACCCAGACCAAGCCTACATACCCCGGGCATCCGCAGCACCGCGAGGTATTAGGGTTTTGTTTCATGGTTGGGCGTCTGTAGCACCCAGACCAAGCCTACGGACCCCGGGCATCCGCAGCACCGTGAGGTATTAGGGTTTGATTTCTTGGTCGGGCGTCTGTAGCTCCCAGACCAAGCCTATGTACCCCGGGCATCCACACACTGCGAGGTATTAGGGTTTTGTTTCTTGGTTGGGCATCCGTAGCACCCAGACCATGCCTAAGTACCCCGGGCATTTGCAGCACCGCGAGATATTAGGGTTTTGTTACTTGGTTGGGGCGTCTGTAGTACCCAGACCAAACCTAAGTACCCCGGGCATCAGCAGTACCGCAAGGTATTATGGTTTTGTTTCTTGGTTGGGTTCCCGTAGCACCCAGACCAAGCCTAAGCACCCCGGGTATCCGCAGCACCGCGTGGTATTAGGGTTTTATTTCTTGGTCGGGGCGTCTATAGTACCCAGACCAAGCCTAAGTACTCCGGGCATCCACAGCACCATGAGGTATTAGGGTTTTGTTTCTTGGTTGAGCGTCTGTAGCTCCCAGACTAAGCCTATGTACCCCAGGCATCCGCAACACCGCGAGGTATTAGGGTTTTGTTTCTTGGTTAGGCATCCATACCACCCAGACCAAGCCTACGTACCTCGGACATCCGCAGCACCGCGAGTTATTTGGGTTTTGTTTCTTGGTCGGGGCGTCTGTAATACCCAGACCAAGCCTAAGTACCCCGGGCATCCACATCACCACGAGGTATTAGGGTTTTGTTTCTTGGTTGAGTGTTCGTAGCACCCAAACCAAGCCTAAGTACCCCAGGCATCCGCAACATCGCGAGGTATTAGGGTTTTGTTCTTGGTTGGGCGTTCGTAGCACCCAGACCAAGCCTACGTACCCCGAGAATCCATAGCACCGCGAGGTATTAGAGTTTTGTTTCTTGGTTGGGCATCCATAGCACCTAGACCAAGCCTAAATACCCCGGGCATCCGCAACACCGCGAGGTATTAGAGTTTTGTTTCTTGGTTGGTGCGTTTGTAGAACCCAGACCAAGCCTAAGTACCCCAAGCATCCGCAGCATCGCGAGATATTAGGGTTTTGACAGATATACTGGCACTTTTATGATAGCACGTTCCTTTATTTTATGAATTCGCTGCAAGGCAGCAAGGATACACAGGCAAGTACATAATATGCCACACAAATCTTACCGGGGGTGACAGGGTTGGAGATAGTCGGTCTGCTCTGGCCTCTTGAGCTTTTTGGCCCTGTCCTCCTGTGAATGGTGACTTCCTCCAGTTAGCCTTCCTACGCCCTCGGATTTTTTCAGGACTCTGATCTGACTTCCCCACTATAGCATCGCCAAGACACCAGTTGGTCTCCTTTAACTTCAGTCACTTGGTCGCCTACCGAGAATTTTATCTTCTGGTGGTAGAGAGAGACCACCACCTAGAAGACACTGAGTGTCGGGTGGACCAAGTGTTTGTAGGAGCCCTAGAGCCAATTATGTAATGATTGACTAGGGACTTTTTGTATCATATTCTATCATTAATAAAGGCATGTTTGGTTATTATACTTACTTTATATTTGTGTCAAATAACTAAGTATAATAATATTCTTGGGTAGTAGGTTCTTATCTACATCATATCGATTGGTTGAATCGATAGTGAGATGATGTAGAGAACACTATAATAAACCATTCCTAGTCAAGCATTAATATTCAATGACAATATTAATGCATGGAGACTAGCATGTAGGTCAATTGATGACTTGAGCACACAAGTCATGGATATGTGATATCAAGTTGACATGTGGGTATACATTAGAGAATGTGTACTAAATTGACCCGCCATGAGAAAGTTTCATAGATTGTCATATGAGTGTCATAAACTTTCTCATGTGATTATTAGTAGGAATAGTCCTTAGACCTGAAGTCACTACGGTTCCATACATAAGGAGTCATATACTTTGGTATCGTCAAACGTTACCCGTAATAGGGTAGACTATAAAGGCGATCACTGGGTATGTAATAAATTATGCAGAGGGATGTGAGTGATGTAGATGAGATCTATCCCTCCCATATGATGAGGAGTGATATCTGTGGGACCCTTGATCGAGTAGGACTACTAAAACGTATGGTCATGCTCAAATGAGTCAATATGAGATATTGAGCTCATTTGTTTGCGTGAGTCTACTCGGGGATCAAGAAACATAAAGATTGATCGAGGATGACACGGTCTATGCCTCATTGGTCAATCTAGATATCAAGGATAGAAGGACAAGGTCATACATTATCATAGTCAGGAGGTTAAGTCGTATCTCGACTTTCTCGTCACTTGGGTAGCAATGATGCATTGCTAGATGTCGCTCATTGCTTATGTGTCTAAAGTGGTTTAGACACATTGCAAACGTTACGAGAACCTATTGGGTCGCACACTAAGGACACGATGCTTCAAAGATTAATTGATCTTAGTTTGACTAAGATTTGATCCGAATTGGATTAATTGAGTTAGACTCAAGTGAATCCAATTGGATTATGGGATTGAGTCTAATTTGAGTTAGACTCATCTAGATTAAACTCAACCACTTAATTATCGATAATATTCATTAAATAGTTTAATAAAAATTATTTAAGATGAAGGCTAAGAGGCATTCTATTCATTAGATGAATAGAATATTAAGAGTCTCAAGGGATACCAAAAGGCTTGGTATTCATTGGGTTTTATTAGCATTAAGATGAGAGGAGCTCAAGGGTCAAAGACCCTTGGTATTCATTAGATGAGTATAAATACCCTCTCTTGTCAAAGGCTAGAGAAAGTACTTCTCTTCTTCTTCTTTCTTCCTCCTTATCCAAAACTCCTTAGTGGAGGTTCTTGTGCTTTGTGAACCATCCCAAGTTGCTAGCACAACTAAAGTGGTTCCTCTCCGAGGCAAAGATCATGTTCGTGTGGATACACATAGAGGCACAGACACTTGAACGTGCAAGATATCCGGCATATCTCGGATAAGCGGGATAAGCGAAGGACACGTGCCAAAGGTATACCTATACGATAGGGGGTTTTTGTAAATTCATTTTATATGAGTTTTCTTTCGCATGGATCGCTCGAGGGATCTTATTTCCGCTGTGGATTTTAAATAATTTTTGGCCATAGATCCCAATAGTGGTATCAAAGCCACTTGCAAAAGATCAAACAAAGTTTAGAAAAAAATTTTATATGTGATATAGAAGTAGGACATAATTTTGTTGTGGATTGTATAATGTATGAGCATTTGTTGAGATACAAAAGTTTGTGTTGATCAAACTAAATGTCCATAGCATTATCATATGAATATGAAAGTGTGCTATGGTCCGATTGTTCTCAACAAATTTTATAACCTTTGGTTTTGGCTCATGAGCATTTTACAATCATAATAAAAATTGATGTCCTAAATCTATTGTGTGTGATTGATGACATGGTGCATGGTAATGGCCTTAACCCCAATATGATTGGATGTATATGTGTGTGTGCATGTTGTAATGTAATTCATAATACGACCTACGTGTCGTGTTTTATCTCTATTTTTCTAGTTGTAAAATAGATTTAGACTCGAATGTAATTCGAGTTTTCCTAATTTGTAATGTATAGAATGAGGAGTGGAATGCCCATTGAAGGATGAAGTTACAGAACGATGTGCGACACATGACGATCGAAGGATGCACTTGGAGAAGATGTTATCCCTAGGTTGACCATCGATTTTCTCATTGGCTTGAGAAGATCATAGCATACAGGTCATAACCATGTCACATTTATTGCTTATATGTTGATATATGCAATGTGTGTATGTGATGCATGATTAGATAAATATTTATGTTAATTAAGTCAACTCGATATGCCTACCAAAGTTTGGTACTCATAAAATACCTCGATCATTTGTTGTTGGGTTTGCCAAAGCAAAGCGACACATTTTATCTTAGTAGAGTGCGAGAGGACAATTGTGATGTCCCGCTATCGAACTTTGGGTGAGACTTAACTAAGTCACCTCAATTGGATTGAGAAACTTAGAGGCATATCCCAAAAGTTGGGAAAATTGGGTAATAGAACAATTATACTAAGTCTTGGGTGATTAGCCAAAGCTAACTCAAGATGATGTGTAATGTGGATTTTGACCCTTTGTTTCCAAGAGTTGCATAAGATATAATTGGTAAAATATTACCTTCCCATGAGAAAGTTTCATAGATTGTCATATGAGTGTCATAAACTTTCTCATGTGACTATTAGTAGGAATGGTCCTTAGACCTGAAGTCACTACGGTTCCCAACATAAGGAGTTATGTACTTTGGTATCGTCAAACGTCACCCGTAATAGGGTGGACTATAAAGGCGATCACTGGGTATGTAATAAATTATGCAGAGGAATGTGAGTGATGTAGATGAGATCTATCCCTCCCATATGACGGGAGTGATATCTGTGGGACCCTTGATTGAGTAGGACTACTAAAACGCATGGTCATGCTCAAATGAGTCAATATGAGATATTGAGCTCATTTATTTGCGTGAGTCTACTCGGGGATCAAGAAACACAATGATTGATCGAGGATGATACGGTCTATGCCTCATTGGTCAATCTAGATATCAAGGATAGAAGGACAAGGTCATACATTGTCATAGTCACGGAGGTTAAGTCGTATCTCGACTTTCTCGTCACTTGGGTAGCAATGATGCATTGCTAGATGTCGCTCATTGCTTATGTGTCTAAAGTGGTTTAGACACATTGCCAACGTTACGAGAACCTATTGGGTCACACACTAAGGATACGATGCTTCAGAGATTAATTGATCTTAGTTTGACTAAGATTTGATCCGAATTGGATTAATTGAGTTAGACTCAAGTGAATCCAATTGGATTATGGGATTGAGTCTAATTTGAGTTAGACTCATCTAGATTTGACTCAACCACTTAATTATGGATAATATTCATTAAATGGTTTAATGAAAATTATTTAAGAGGAAGGCTAAGAGGCATTCTATTCATTAGATGAATAGAATATTAAGAGTCTCAAGGGATACCGAAAGGCTTGGTATTCATTGGGTTTTATTAGCATTAAGATGAGAGGAGCTCAAGGGTCAAAGACCCTTGGTATTCATTAGATGAGTATAAATACCCTCTCTTGTCAAAGGCTAGAGAGAGCACTTCTCTTCTTCTTCTTTCTTCCTCCTTGTCCAAAACTCCGTAGTGGAGGTTCTTGTGCTTTGTGAACCATCTCAAGTTGCTAGCACAACTAAGTGGTTCCTCTTCGAGGCAAAAATCATGTTTATGTGGATACGCATATAGGCACAGACACTTGAATGTGCAAGAGATCCGACATACCTCGGATAAGCGGGATAAGCTAAGGGCACGCGCCAAAGGTATACCTATACGATAGGGTTTTTGTAAATTCACTTTGTATGAGTTTTCTTCGCATGGATCGCTAGAGGGATCTTATTTCCGCTGCGAATTTTAAATATTTTTTACCCATAGATCCCAACACCAAGATGGCGTTGTAGGATGAGGGAGCGTCCACGATCAAAAAGGGTGTCCTCCTGGTCCTCTCGAGCAGGTCGTTGCCCAATGATAGCGAGCAGGTCCTCTCAAGCAGGTCGCTGCCCAATGATCTGACATACCTCGTCGATCTGCATCTGATCCAGAGCAGTCTGGTACAGGATGTTCACGGAACTTCCTGTATCCATGATGATACGCCTGACCTCATAGTTGGCGATGCGGGAAAGGATTACTAGGGTGTCTTCATGGGGAGCTTCCACCTCTTCCAAGTCTTCGGGGCCGAATGAGATCGTAGGGTTGTGATCCTAGCTCTGGCTCGTCCCAATTGCATAGTTCTCCAGACTCCAGGTGTTGGACTTCCTTGCCCGATTGGAATCTCCTCCGGTGGGTCCTCCGGAGATTACTCCCACATGTCCAGAGGGCGGGTCACGTGCAGGGGCCTTGCCCTTCCTGGGGTCTCTTTCCAAGGAGGGAGACATGTAGGGTGCAGGCCTCCAGCTCCTTCCCCTTGACTGCGACCGAGACCGTTATCGGGTCTTGTTTTCTCCCGACTGCCTTCGTCTAGGAGAACAACTTCGCCAAGGGGAATTCCAGCAATACCCCATCTTCTTCCACTTCCTCCGAGGTGTGGGGTATGCCTCTTCACTCAATTTTTTCTTCAAGGCATAACACTCCTCGGTGGAATGTGTAGTACTACCGTGGAAGCCACAGTACTTCATCAGTGGCTCTAGCTGCTCGGTGTCCACTATCTTGACTAGTTTCCGTCTACCAGCCCACTGGTCCTTCCCCAGGTGAAGGTCCCCGAGCTGGGGGTTCCCTCCTTTCGTATCGGGTAACGGCTTGAGGGGAGACTTCGGCTGGTTCCTTGCGACAGGCGAATTGCACCTCCTCCACGTTGACGTGCTTGACCGAACGCCCCAATAGATAATCGAAGCTGGCGGGTGGCTTCTTCACAAATGATCGAAAAAAATCCCCTTCCGAGAGCCCTTGGGTGCAGGCGCTGACGAGGATTTCCAACGTCGCACTTGGCACATCTTGCGTCACCCGGTTGAACGGTTGGATGTACTCCTTGAGCGGCTCTTTCGGCTTCTTCTTGAGAGCGAATAGATTGAGTGTCATCTTCTGATAGCGACGGCTACTGACGAAGTGGTGGAGGAAGGCGGTTCTAAACTCCATGAAGGAGTTGATAGAATTTGAAGGCAGCCTTTGGATTCATCGTTGGGCTGCTCCGGATAGGGTGTTCAAGAACACTCGGTACTTTACACCGTCGGTATACTGGTGTAGGAGTGTCGTATTTTAAAATTTACAGACATGATCCTCCGGATCTGTCTTCCCGTCGTAATCAGCAATCCAAGACCTACAAAACTGCTTTGGCATGGGGTCTTCTACAATCTCAAATGAGAAGGGAGTAGAGGGGGCCTTAGGTTCCTCCCTATTCCCCTATCCTTCTTCGTGTCTCAGCGCGCTAGAGGCTACCGAGTTGACCTCCTCAATATCTCCGGGAGAGTCTCGCCGGTGGTCTGAGGCTGCTCCGGCACGTCGCCCCGGTGGTGTGACGGATCTTCGCGGTTGGGGGTGCGAGATGGAGATTCTAGATGGAGATTCTGGGATCTCCTCCCGCACAGAAACACCTCGCTGTGAGACAGCCTGCTCGATTTGGTGTTGTTCGAGCGCCTCATTGATGGCATTGGTCACCAAGCGATACAGTTCCTCTTTCGTCAGATAGCTCTGCCATCGGTGCTCCTTCTGGTGCTTTACTGGTTTCCCACAGACGACACCAAACTTGTTCCGGAAGGAATCGACGTCGACGGACAATCACCATGGTTCAGCGCGGACGCTGACGCTAGAGGAAGAGATCACACCCTGCGAGATTAACATAAACGTTAGAGGAACACGCCAGAGGTTGTCTGGCAGAGCCCACTCCGACACTCAAGTCAGTGTCTCGATCCAGGAGATGAAGAAGGCAAAAAAGGTATGCATGAAGTAGAGAGAGGGTAACCCCTTTACCGGAGGGGTTGGAGTGCCTTTTATACCTGCGACGGCTGTATCACGAGTTTCCACGATCTTTGTCACGTCCCCCCAATTGTCGGTTACAGGATAACCTTTGCAATGGTCCACATCATCATTAAGTTTGGCCCGTTGCGATAATTATGAGTCATGATGACTCCGCGATAATGGGTGAAGGTTATCCGCAAATCCGAAGAAAGGGGAACCGTTCCTTGAGGCTGAATGCTTCTTGGGCTCCGCTTCCCAGAGGTGATCTTAGGGTCTTCTAGCCCGGGGGGTCCCGGGCATTCTGCCTTCCCGAGGTGGTCTCGGGGACCTGGCTTCCCGAGGTAATCTCGGGAGTGCGTCTTCTGATTTGATCTCCGAGGCGTGTCTTACCCGTGGGGGGTCTCGGGGGATCCCCTTCCTGAGAGGGTCTCGGGAGCTCTGGAAAGAGAGTCGTTCAGACTCGCTATATCTTGCCACATAGCTTCTTCAATCCGCGTTTCACCCACGGGGTGCTTAACCCCATCAGGTACCTTTAGACTCAATGATTTGAGCTTGCCATATTCATGATTTTTATTTGCCATAATCTCCACATGATATCAATATTATAATCTTGTCGTCCTGAACTCCTTATTTTTGCTACAATTGTTGTGATTATTATCCTTAAATTTCACCATAAAATTCATTGATCGGGTTGAATAGTCAGTGCCCAACACGGGGGATGAAGAAGCTGCGGGGCGTGACATGACGGATCGAAGCGACCATCCTTCCCGAGCCCTGGGGCCCCCCTCAGGAGACGCGCCCGGGAATGTTAGCCCGAAGACCCCTCTCAGGAGCACCCCGGGAGGGTAGGCCCTGAGAGCACCTCGGGAGTTATAGCGCCCGAATGTTGGATCGGGTTGGACCGGCTAGAGGGGGGTGAATAGACGGTAAAAAAATTATGAAAGTGGAGGCACTCATCTTTAAAAAAAAAAGAAACTTGGTCGCAACTGAGAACGTTGCTTCCAAGGCAGTGGACGCTCAATAAAAATCTCCTTGTGGCGGAGAAGCCTTACAAAAATAGCACGCTAGACTTTTAGAGATTTTACAAGAATGAATAAAATGATTCAGTAGAAAGACTAAAACTCTAAGCCTATTTATAGCCTAAGAGAATAAATCTGGATTGTTGATTGTTGAGGAATTTTCTCTTGGTCGTTGATCCATGGATGTAATCTGAACGGTTGATCTTGGATGGGATTAAACTGCATCCATTGGATCTGATTAAAGGATAAGGTTTTATCCTTTAAGACTTTTTCTTCTCCTCTAGACTTCGCTGTTGTAATCTTCAAGTAGCAACATCAGCAATTGCATGTTGCCATCACTAGCTATCCCAAGTGGTAACCATGGCAACATATCTTATGTGAGGTCTTGGGATCAAGTCTTCTTAGCAGCAATTAAATTCTTAATTTTTCGAGCGCCTTGTTTGACATGGTCAAACTGACCAGTCTTTTGGTTCATTGTCTTCTGGGTGATTTTCGGCCAACCGGAGTTAGGCTCACCCAAACCCGACTCTGGCCTTTCACCCCTCGAGCGTCCTTCCTCCCGGCTTCTCGTCCCTCAGACACTGCACACATCCTTCTCACTCCACCGGCGTACTCTTCCGCAACTTCCGCGTCCCTCGGATTGTACCAAGCCCGTTGGCTCACTTCCCCGCGCAATCCTTCTCGTCCGCTACATCTTACGCTCGACTTCCTCCGTACCTAAGCTCCTGCACACTTAGCAGAGGGATTAAACATACCAGGACCTATCTTAAATCGGTTGATCACATCAAAACCAACCAGGGGTAATTACACCAAAGACCCCGAGCTCACCTCGGGAGGTGGAGTCCCCACAATGACCGACCTCGGGAACTGACCCCCCCCCCTCTCGGTGCGAATAATCATGCTCATTGGAAAAGGTCTGCATGACCCTTAAATATCACAATGGGTGGAAGCGTGATAACGGCACAGACCATTTCAAAGGGTATCCAGTCACCGCCGAAAGAGAGGGGTGTGGCTTAAGTATCGGAGACGTGGCACCGATCGAGGGGGCACGTCTAGTCTATCGACGTTAGTATAAAAGATAGTCCAACCCCTCCGGTAATGGGGTTACATTCTCTTAACTCTAGATACATTCTTTACTTTTTGCTACCTTTACTTCTCGGATGGACACTGACTTGAGCGTCGGAGTGGACTCCGCCGGACCCCTACCGGCGTGTCCCTAACGCTCGTGCTAACCTTGCAGGACCCTAAGTTCCTCCCCGCCGCAGCAACTTTCGCAGGGGCAGAACTCCAGTGCCTGGCCATCGTAGTCGACTCTTTCCGAAACAAATTTGGCGTCGTCTGTGGGAAACTAGCAAAGCACCTGAAAGAGCACCGATGGCAGGATCGGAGGCACAACCCCTTGCCCTTACAAGAGAGGAACTTGACCGTCTGGTGGCTAACTCCATCAAGGAAGCGCTGGAGCAACACCAAGTCGAACAGGCTGTCCCGCGACAAGGGGATCTAACGAGGGAGGAGATCCCCAGAGTCTCTGTCTCGCATTCACGGAGATTTGTTACCCCTGCGGGGCGACAGGATGGAGCAGCCCCGGGCCTCCAAAGAGAATCTCCCAGAGACATTGAGAAGACCCACTCGGTGGCCTCTAGCGCCCAAAGGCACGAAGAAGGACAGGGGAGGAGGGATGAACCCAAGACCTCTCATAAGGTCCCCTCTATCCCTTTCTCATCCGAGATTGTTGAAGACCCCATGCCCAAGCAGTTCCGTGGGCCGGGGATCCCTGATTATGATGGGAAGACGGATCCAGAGGATCACGTCTATAAATTCGAGAATGCGGCACTCTTGCACCAGTATACTGACGGTGTGAAGTGTCGGGTGTTCTTGAACACCCTGTCTGGAGCAGCTCAGCGGTGGTTCCAGAGGCTGTCGCAAGGTTCCATCAACACCTTCGTGGAGTTCAAGACCGCCTTCCTCCACCATTTCGCGAGCAACCGTCACTACCAGAAGACGACACTTAACCTGTTCGCCCATAGCAGAAGCCCAAGGAACCGCTCAAGGAGTACATCCAGAGGTTCAACCGGGTGGCGCAGAACGTGCCTAGTGCAACATCAGAGATACTCGTCAGTGTCTGTACCCAAGGGCTCGCTGAAGGGTGTTGGGTTTTTCGGGCCGCGAAAACCGCCTTTTCGCGTCGCGAAAACCCCGAGAACCCAAAGCCATGGATCTCGTGCGAAGAAAACTTCCGAAACAAAATCACGTATTCATTTCATGCTCAAAAATCGATCTACTCCCAGATCTAAAGAGGGATAAACCATTTTACCTTTGGTGCGTGCCTCGCTTAATCCCGTTCGCTCCTTTTGGATGTCGGATCTCTAGGACGTCAAGTGTCGTCCCTCTAGAAGTATCCACGTGAACAAAGTGGATGGAGGAAACCCTTTAGGTGTGCTAGCACCTTTCAAGGGTTCGGCCAAGAGGAGAAGAAGAAGAAGAGCACCAACACTTGGAGGAGGAAGAAGAGAAGACACACCCCTTAGAAAAATAGAACCAAAACTTGGTTTTATTCTCTCATTATGGCTGGCCACATAATGGCCATTAATGACCATTAATGGCCATTAAGTGGCCGGCCATAAACCCCCTTTCAATTTGAATTCAAATTCAAATGGGGGGTTACAACCTTTGGAGATGATGTGGAGCATCATCATTGGTCAAATACCAAGCCAAGTCATCACTTGGTCAAGTCAAGGTGAGGTGGCCTTTTGGTCAAGTCAAACTTGACCATTAATCTTCCTTGATGAGGTGGCATCCAAACTTAATGCTCTTGATGATGTGGAGCATCATCAATGGTTGGCTCCATGCCAATTCATCACCATGATGTGGCATTAAGTCAAGTCTAACTTGAGGTGGATTTGGGTCAAGTCAAACTTGCCTTTTATGGACTTTCCATATTTAGTCAAGTCAAACTTGACTCCATTTCTTCTCCCATGTCAAGTCTAACTTGAAGTGGAACCAAGTCAAGTCAAACTTGATTTGGATTTGGGTCAAGTCAAACTTGCCTTTTATGGACTTTCCATATTTAGCCAAGTCAAACTTGACTTCATTTTTTTCTCCATCTATTTGTTCTTTGTGTGTGACCCTATAGGTTCTTGTAACGTTGGCAATGCTTCTAACCTCTTAGAAACATAAGCAATGAGCGGTATCTAGCAACACATCATTACTACCCAAGTTACAAGAATGTTGAGATCCAACATCACCAATGTGACTACTAATTATAACTTTCATAATATGTGACAATGTCCTTCTATCGTCAATATCTAGATTGATCTTCTATGAAGCATAGACCGTGTCATCCTCCAATCAATCTATGTGTCTTGAACTCCAAGTAGACTCACTATAATCAAATAAGCTCAATATCTCATATTGCCTTATTTGGGCATGGCCATGCACTTAGTGATCTCACTCTATCAAGACTATGATATCTCTCCCGTCATATAGGAGGGATAGATCTCATCTACATCACTCACATCCCTCCGCATAATTTGTTACATACCCAGTAATCGCCTTTATAGTCCACCCAGTTACGGGTGACGTTTGACGAAACCAAAGTACATAACTCCTTATGTAGGAAACTATAGTGACTTCAGGTCTAAGGACTAATAGTCATACTAATAGTCACATGAGAAAGTATATGACACTCATATAACGATCCATGATACTTTCTCATGGTGGGTCATTCAGTATACATTCTCCAATGCATACTCATGTGTCAACTTGATATCCCATATCCATGACTTGTGAGATCAAGTCATCGTGTTGACCTACATGCTAGTCTCTATGCATTAACATTGTCCCTGAATGCTAATACTTGACTAGGAATAATTAAGAGTAGTGTTCTCTATATCATCTCACTATCGATTCAACCAATCGATTGATATAGATATGAACCTACTACCAAGGACGTTATTACACTTAGTTATTTGGCACCAATACAAGTAAGTATAATAACCATAATCAAATGCCTTTATTTATATATATGAAATATGATACAATGAGTCCATACAACAACCATCACGTGATTGGCTCTAGGGCTCTCACTAACAATCTCCCACTAGAACTAGTGCCAATCACTGTAGTATCTAATACCCAATGACTTAGTGTGACCATCATGCTTGGTCTGTGCCAAAGCCTTGGTCAAGGGATCTGCAATGTTAGCCTCTGTGGGTACTCTGCATATCTTCACATCTCCTCGATCGATGATCTCTCGAATGAGATGGAAATGCCGTAGTATATGTTTGGTCCGCTGGTGTGAACGAGGTTCCTTAGCCTGCGCAATAGCTCCATTGTTGTCACAATAGAGCTGTACTGGGTCGGCTATGCTAGGAACCACTCCAAGCTCAGTAATGAACTTGCGGATCCAAACTGCCTCCTTTGCTGCCTCAGATGCAGCAATGTACTCAGCTTCTGTTGTAGAATCAGCAACTGTATCCTGCTTTGAACTCTTCCAGCTGATAGCGCCACCATTTAAGCAAAACACGAACCCTGACTGCGATCTGTAGTCATCCTGGTCAGTTTGGAAGCTTGCATCACTGTAACCTTTTACAGTTAGCTCCTCTTCGCCTCTAAATATCAAGAAATATTCTTTAGTCCTTCTCAAGTACTTAAGAATATTCTTGACTGCTATCCAGTGACGTTCACCTGGATCTGACTGGTATCTGCTCGTCATGCTCAAAGCATACGAGACATCAGGACGAGTACATAACATGGCGTACATGATAGATCCTATGGCTGAGGCATAAGGGATCTTGCTCATGCGGTCTCTCTCCTCTCTAGAAGAGGGACCTTGAGTCTTCGAAAGACTCACGCCATGTGACATTGGCAGATTTCCCTTCTTGGAATTCTGCATGGCAAACCGTTGCAAAACGGTATCAATGTATGTACTCTGACTTAGGCCAAGCAATCTCTTAGATCTATCTCTATAGATCTTTATGCCTAGAATATAGGCTGCTTCACCTAAGTCTTTCATTGAGAAGGAATTCCCCAACCAAGTCTTCACAGACTGTAGTGAAGGAATGTCATTCCCAATGAGTAGTATGTCATCTACATACAAAACAAGGAAGACAACTGTGCTCCCACTAACCCTTTTGTAGACACAAGGTTCATCTTCATTCTTGATGAAACCAAACTGTTTGATTGCATCATCGAATCGAAGATTCCAGCTTCGAGAAGCTTGCTTTAGTCCATAAAGGGACTTATGCAGCTTGCATACTCTACCAGTATGCTTTGGATCTACAAAACCCTCAGGTTGTGTCATGTACACTTCCTCGAGGAGGTTTCCATTCAGAAACGCAGTTTTGACGTCCATCTGCCAGATCTCATAATCGTGGTATGCTGCAATAGCAAGCAAGATCCTAATGGACTTGAACATCGCGACTGGAGAAAAAGTTTCATCATAGTCAATACCATGAATTTGCTTGAAACCTTTAGCTACTAGTCTACCCTTATAGGTATGTACAAGTCCATCCATGTCAGTCTTTCTCTTAAAGACCCACTTACACCCAATGGGTTTGACCCCTTCAGGTGGATCAACCAAAGTCCATACTTGGTTGGTGTACATGGAATCCATCTCGGATCTCATGGCCTCTAGCCATTTCTCAGAATCTGGGCTCATCACAGCTCCCTGATAGGAGGTAGGCTCGTTTTCAACGAGCATAACGTCATCATGGTCAGACAAGAGAAATGAGTATCTCTCAGGCTGACGACGTACCCTATCAGACCTGCGAAGAGGTAGGTCTACATGAACAGGTTGTTGTTCCACAGCTTCTTGTGCAACAACCTCATCAACCACCACACTTTGTGGTTCCTGTTCAACTTCCATCAAGGCTTCAGTACTATTGTCCATGTCTTGAACTTCTTCAAGACTGAACATACTCCCACTAGTCTTTCTAGAAACAAAGTCCCTTTCTAGAAATACTCCAGTCTTAGCAACAAACACTTTGTGCTGACTAGGAATGTAGAAGTAGTATCCCTTCGTTTCCTTGGGATACCCTATGAAAGAACACTTATCAGATTTGGGTCCCAGTTTGTCTGAGACTTGGCGTCGTACGTAAGCCTCACAACCCCAAACCCTCATGAAAGACATCTTGGGACTCCTCCCTGTCCATATCGTATATGGTGTCTTCATGACAGCCTTTGATGGAACACGGTTTAGTGTGAACGCTGCCGTGTCTAGAGCATATCCCCAAAAGGATATAGGAAGATCTGCGTGACTCATCATAGATCGTACCATATCTAATAAGGTACGATTCCTCCTTTCGGATACACCATTCCACTGTGGTGTTCCAGGGGGACTGAGTTGGGATAGAATCCCACACTCAGCTAGGTAGTCACGAAACTTATGGCTCAAGTATTCTCCACCTCGATCTGATCGAAGTATCTTAATACTCTTTGCCAAGTTGGTTCTGTACTTCATTTCTGAATTCTTTGAACTTTTCAAAGGATTCTGACTTATGTGTCATCAAATACAATAGCCATATCTACTGAAGTCATCAGTAAATGTGATGAAGTACCTGTAACCACCTCTGGCAGCGACATTGAAAGGGCCAATACATCACTATGTATGAGTCCTAACAAGTCTGTCGCTCTTTCGCTATGTCCACTAAAGGGAGTCTTAGTCATCTTGCCTAGAAGGCATGACTCGCATGTCTCATATGACTCAAAATCAAATGAGTCCAGCAAACCATCCTTATGAAGCTGGGACAAGCGACTCTCATTTATGTGGCCTAAGCGACAGTGCCAGAGATAGGTTGGGTTCAACTCATTTGATCTCAACCTCTTGGTATTCACGTTATAGATAGGGCTCTCTAAGTCTAGAATATAGAGGCCATTCATCAGATGTGCGCTACAATAGAACATATCCTTTAAATAAACAGAACAACATTTGTCCTTTATTATGAATGAAAAACCTTTGTTATCTAAACATGAAACTGAAATGATATTCTTTGTTAGTACAGGTACATAACAACAGTTATTCAATTCCAGTACAAGCCCAGAGGGTAGAGATAGAAAGTAAGTTCCTATAGCAACAGCAGCAACCCTTGCTCCATTGCCTACTCGTAGGTCCACCTCGCCCTTGGCCAATGCCATGC
>JAGFNQ010002831.1:370215-456757 GCA_024364735.1 Boesenbergia rotunda
TTCTTTGAACTTTTCAAAGGATTCTGACTTATGTGTCATCAAATACACATAGCCATATCTACTGAAGTCATCAGTAAATGTGATGAAGTACCTGTAACCACCTCTGGCAGCGACATTGAAAGGGCCACATACATCACTATGTATGAGTCCTAACAAGTCTGTCGCTCTTTCGCTATGTCCACTAAAGGGAGTCTTAGTCATCTTGCCTAGAAGGCATGACTCGCATGTCTCATATGACTCAAAATCAAATGAGTCCAGCAAACCATCCTTATGAAGCTGGGACAAGCGACTCTCATTTATGTGGCCTAAGCGACAGTGCCAGAGATAGGTTGGGTTCAACTCATTTGATCTCAACCTCTTGGTATTCACGTTATAGATAGGGCTCTCTAAGTCTAGAATATAGAGGCCATTCATCAGATGTGCGCTACAATAGAACATATCCTTTAAATAAACAGAACAACATTTGTCCTTTATTATGAATGAAAAACCTTTGTTATCTAAACATGAAACTGAAATGATATTCTTTGTTAGTACAGGTACATAACAACAGTTATTCAATTCCAGTACAAGCCCAGAGGGTAGAGATAGAAAGTAAGTTCCTATAGCAACAGCAGCAACCCTTGCTCCATTGCCTACTCGTAGGTCCACCTCGCCCTTGGCCAATGCCATGCTATTTCTCAGCGCCTGCACATTAGTACAAATGTGAGAAGCACACCCAGTATCTAATACCCATGATGTAGAAATAGAAAGGTTGACTTCTATAACATTTATACCTGAAGTAGAAGTCTCACTTCTCTTCTTCTTCAGATCTTCCAGGTATACCTTGCAGTTCCGCTTCCAATGCCCAGTCTTACCGCAGTGGAAGCAGGTAGCATCCTTAGCAACCCCACCTTTAGGTTTGAGTGTTGAAGAGCTGGCTTTGCCCTTGGTTTGGGTCTTACCCTTACCTTTGGGCTTCCACTTGCCCTTACCGTTGCCCTTTTGTACCATTAGGACGGTACTGGACTTGGCAGTGGTGAGATTAGGCTCAGCAGTTCTTAACATGTTGAGTATCTCGGGCAGTGGTTTGTCTAATTCGTTCATGTTGTAGTTCATGACGAATTAACGGTAACTCATCGGCAACGATTGCAGGATCAGATCGGTAGCCAGCTCTTGGCCCAAAGGGAACCCCAACCTCTCGAGGTTCTCGACGTACCCAATCATTTTGATTGCGTGAGTTCCTACAGAGGTTCCCTCTTTCATCTTGCATGAAAAGAGGGCCTGAGTCACTTCAAACCTCTCATGCCTTGCCTGCCCTTGATATAGTTGCTTGAGATGGCCAATCATATCAAAAGCATTCATTTTCTCGTGTTGCTTCTGAAGCTCAGGAGACATACAGCATAGCATTAGGCATGACACGTCTAACGCGTCATCTAGATGCTTCTGATGAGCATCTCTAACACTACGAGCGGCAGAGGCTGGTGGTGCATCAGGAACTGCTTGCTCCAGAACGTACAGCTTACGTTCCTGCGTGAGGACTATCCTCAGATTCCTGTACCAGTCCAGGAAATTAGCTCCTAGGATCTTGTCCTTCTCAAGAACAGATCGTAGAGAGAGAGTGTTCGTGTTTGACATGGTAATCTACAACATAAAATGCAGAAAATAAATATCCACCATTGTATCATATTTTATTTATCATTTAACTAGGCCTTTAATTAAATGATGCTCCCACTGAATTATAGGGCTTTGGTAGAATCGAGTCATAGATGTGGTAAAACCACACTACTAGATCCACACCAACTAACTATAATTCTCGTAGGTCAAGATCCACATCATACTACGCCTTGAGTTAGCTTTGGCTAAATCGCCCAAGACTTAGTATGATCGGTAGGTACTAATTACCAATTACATCTCTATGCAACTCTTGTTTATAGGATCAAGAATTAACATTTATGAATAATCTTGAGTTAGCTTTGGCTAAATCTCCCAAGACTATTGATAAATGCGATCTTGTCCTACCTTTCCAACTATTGGAGTATGCCTATAGTTAGGCTCGATCCAATTGAGCTAACTAGTTACTCAATCTAATTGAGCTCAATCTAACCCAAGCGTGATAGGCGGGACCAAGGTTGTCCCTCCGCATCCCACCAAGATTAAATGCATTGCTCTGCTTTGGCAGATTCAACAATCGCATATGATCGTGGTAGTGATGGGTATCAAGGCTCGTTAGGCATATACGAGTTGATTTCGATTTAGATCTAATCTAATCGATGATGTGCATCGTATTTAGGTATTTATTAAATCTAATTTAACCTAAATGTGTATTAGGTGCACATCAAGATGTGGTTCCCACATTACATGTGCATCACATACACTCATGTATATTCTATTCTATACTAACATGCATCACATACATATAAGGAAAAATAAAATATACAAGAAAATTAAAGTGTGATTAGTCATGGCCCTACTAAGATCTTCTCAAGCCAATGAGAAGATCCTTTGGTCAACCTAGGGTCTAGGCAGCAGCTTCTCCAAGCTCCTCCTTCCAGAACCCCATGTGTTGTCGGCTTGCTTCCCACGAGTCCGTCTTCTCCAGAATTTCCTTCATCTTCAATTTTGTACATTACAAAATTTATACTCGAGTTACATTCGAGTCTTAAACTAATTTTAATAGAAATAATAAATAAAAGGCCGACACGCAGGTCGCAATCACAATACAACACACACAACACAAATAACAGCACGCAGGCCGTAATATGAATTACACACATATTTTAATCTAATTAAAATAGGGTCTTGGGCCATGACCATCACACTACTGTACATAATTCAAAATTATGTATTTTACAGAAATTTATCTAATTTTTCTATGTATTTTACGAATTTTATGAGTCACAACTCCACGACGGTCCCGTTAAGCGGGTTTCGGGCACAATCACGTGACAAGGCCCCTTGCGGGGTTAGGGGCGGCGCCCCTACTCACGAAATTAATTTCGTGAGTGTCGTATCGCGATCTAACAGTGCCTAACCCGCTGTCCCAAAATCTATTTGGGCGAAACTTGCCGTTTCGGAGAAGTTTTTCTCGGTGGTCGAAGTGTACAAGTGCTTCGCACTCGTTGCTTCGCCTCTACGAGAAAAATACTCACAAAATCCTAAAAATTAGAAAAATTACAGAATCATAAACTACTCTAAATTTTGTATCCCATACAAAAAATAAATAAATACGTGCTTCGCACGTGGCTCTGATACCACTATTGGGTTTTTCGGGCCGCGAAAACCGCCTTTTCGCGTCGCGGAAACCCCAAGAACCCAAAGCCATGGATCTCGTGCGAAGAAAAATTTCCGAAACAAAATTCACGTATTCATTTCATGCTCAAAACTCGATCTACTCCTAGATCTAAAGAGGGATAAACCATTTTACCTTTGGTGCGTGCCCCGCTTAATCCCGCTCGCTCCTTTTGGATGTCGGATCTCTAGGACGTCAAGTGCCGTCCCTCTAGAAGTATCCACACGAACAAAGTGGATGGAGGAAACCCTTTAGGTGTGATAGCACCTTTCAAGGGTTCGGCCAAGAGGAGAAGAAGAAGAAGAGCACCAACACTTGGAGGAGGAAGAAGAGAAGACACACCCTCAGAAAAATAGAACCAAAAACTTGGTTTTTGTTCTCTCATTGTGGCCGGCCACATAATGGCCATTAATGGCCATTAAGTGGCCGGCCATAAACCCCCTTTCAATTTGAATTCAAATTCAAATGGGGGGTTACAACCTTTGGAGATGATGTGGAGCATCATCATTGGTCAAATACCAAGCCAAGTCATCACTTGGTCAAGTCAAGGTGAGGTGGCCTTTTGGTCAAGTCAAACTTGACCATTAATCTTTCTTGATGAGGTGGCATCCACACTTAATGCTCTTGATGATGTGGAGCATCATCAATGGTTGGCTCCATGCCAATTCATCACCATGATGTGGCATTAAGTCAAGTCTAACTTGAGGTGGATTTGGGTCAAGTCAAACTTACCTTTTATGGACTTTCCATATTTAGTCAAGTCAAACTTGACTCCATTTCTTCTCCCATGTCAAGTCTAACTTGAAGTGGAACCAAGTCAAGTTAAACTTGATTTGGATTTGGGTCAAGTCAAACTTGCCTTTTATGGACTTTCCATATTTAGCCAAGTCAAACTTGACTTCATTTTTTTTCTCCATCTATTTGTTCTTTGTGTGTGACCCTATAGGTTCTTGTAACGTTGGCAATGCTTCTAACCTCTTAGAAACATAAGCAATGAGCGGTATCTAGCAACACATCATTACTACCCAAGTTACAAGAATGTTGAGATCCAACATCACCAATGTGACTACTAATTATAACTTTCATAATATGTGACAATGTCCTTCTATCGTCAATATCTAGATTGATCTTCTATGAAGCATAGACCGTGTCATCCTCCAATCAATCTATGTGTCTTGAACTCCAAGTAGACTCACTATAATCAAATAAGCTCAATATCTCATATTGCCTTATTTGGGCATGGCCATGCACTTAGTGATCTCACTCTATCAAGACTATGATATCTCTCCCGTCATATAGGAGGGATAGATCTCATCTACATCACTCACATCCCTCCGCATAATTTGTTACATACCCAGTAATCGCCTTTATAGTCCACCCAGTTACGGGTGACGTTTGACGAAACCAAAGTACATAACTCCTTATGTAGGAAACTATAGTGACTTCAGGTCTAAGGACTAATAGTCATACTAATAGTCACATGAGAAAGTATATGACACTCATATAACGATCCATGATACTTTCTCATGGTGGGTCATTCAGTATACATTCTCCAATGCATACTCATGTGTCAACTTGATATCCCATATCCATGACTTGTGAGATCAAGTCATCGTGTTGACCTACATACTAGTCTCTATGCATTAACATTGTCCCTGAATGCTAATACTTGACTAGGAATAATTAAGAGTAGTGTTCTCTATATCATCTCACTATCGATTCAACCAATCGATTGATATAGATATGAACCTACTACCAAGGACGTTATTACACTTAGTTATTTGGCACCAATACAAGTAAGTATAATAACCATAATCAAATGCCTTTATTTATATATATGAAATATGATACAATGAGTCCATACAACAACCATCACGTGATTGGCTCTAGGGCTCTCACTAACAAAGGGGACTTCTTCCGATCCTTGGTAAGGAAGTCCCCCGTCAGTTTCGATGATTTGTTGGGATGCTCCGTCAAGTATGTCAATGTGGAAGAAGTACAATATGCCCGTAGCAAAGATCCTGTCGGAGCCCCCCCCCTCCGGCGGTTCCCCAATCAGATAAGAGGGAGCCCCTGGCCCAGGCCTGAGGAAAGAAACTTCATCCTGGGAAGGACCATTGGGATGGTAGGCGCCAGATGGTGGAGACGGTAGACACCGAGCTGCCAGAGCCATCACCAAGGTACTGTGGTTACCATGGCAGCTCGACGCATTCTACTGAAGAGTGTCACGCCTTGAAGAAGAAGTTCGCCGAGGAGGCAGACACCAAACCTCGAAGAAAGTGGAATAAGTCAGGGTACCGTAGAAGGTCTCCAAGGTGAAGTTTCTCTCCTCGGCGATAGCATATCGGGGAAAACGAGGCCCGACCTCGTTCTCGATCACGATCGTGAGGTAGGAGTCGGGGGCCTGCACCCCGAAGATCTCTCTCCATAGAAAGAGACCCCCAGAAGGGCAAGGCCCCCATGCGGGGTCCGCCCTTGGGTCATGTGGGAGTCATCTCCGGAGGACCTACTAGAGGGGACTCCAACCGGGCCAGGAAATCTTATACCCGGCGATTGGAAAACTACTCCATCGGGATGAGTCGGAGTCAGGAGCCGGGCCCTACGATATCCTTTGGGTCATCTGACCTTGAAGAAGTAGAAACTCCCCATGAAGACGCCATAGTGATCGTAGCCCGTATTGTTAACTATGAGGTTAAGCGCATCTTTGTGGACACAGGGAGTTCTGTGAATATCTGGGATTAGATGCAGATAGACCAGGAGGAACTGATCTCGATCTCGACTCCGCTATTCGGTTTCACAGGGAATCGAGTACAGCCGGTAGGGCAAATCACCTTGTCACTTTCATTGGGCAGTGACAGACTCGAAAGAATCTGGAGGACTCCTTTCTTGATTGTGGATGCGCCCTCCTCCTACAATGCCATCCTGGGCCGCCCTGCGCTCAGCACTTTCCAGGCGGTGGTCTCTGTTTACCACCAGAAGAGGTAGGCGACCGAGTGGTTGAAGTCCGAGGAGACAAGTTGTTGTCTCAGCGGTGCTACAGCGAAGAGGTTAGAACAGAGTCTCGAAAGAACCCGACGGGCTTGGAAGACTAGCTGGAGGAGAAGGGAAAAAACCCAGGAGGTCCCGGCCCGACTGCGGTCTCGGGCCCTTCTGGTCTTGGTAAGATTCATTTTTTATTTTGAGTGTCTGTCTATGTATCTCTGTTCCCTCGCAGAAAAATCAAGTAATAAAGAGATATGCTTTCACCCAAGATAACAATGCACTACCAAGGAGTTGAAAACCCTAATGTCTCGTGGTGCAGTCAATACTCGAGGTACTTAGGCTTGGTCTGGTGATGTAGACCAAGGAGTTGTTCATCAAGACCGGGTTAAAACCGCAAGAGATCATTTTTCACTTCCTGAAGGGCAATTACAAGACTTCAAGCAAAGCGTTTCAAGGAAGCACTAAATCGGCTAATCCAAGAACAATGGCCTGGCTATGAGAAACGAGAAACCAAGTTAAGCCCAAGTACAAATCAAGGCTTAACCCATGTGATCGGTCTTATTCAGCCATGACTCATCCCTAGCATGATGGTTGGAAAAGGGAAAGGAGAAAAGAAGCATGGAAACTTGGGATTTTGGGTTTCTAAGTTATTTAATTTCATGCATGCAAAAGTATGGAGACTTGGAGTTTTTTTTGGGTTTCTAAGTGTTTAAATGCTTGCATGCAACATGGGTACTTGTATTTATTTACATGCATGCATGTAGGTACTTTAGTTGCTTGCTCCCATGATATAAGGGAGAGAATTCCGAATTTGTAAGGGCTTTGGTTTTGGTAAACATCCTAGTGAGGAGTTTGTGATCTCTTGGTTCTTAAGGGAACTTCTGAACTTATCGAGTCTATCTCGTGGCATTCAACAACCGAAACTTATCACCATCCTGGTGTGGTGTTTCCTTCTTTTGTAGTCTTTGTTCGTGCCAGTCTTGGTTGCGGGTAAAGGCTCAAACTCTTGTCATCTTGTTCCTGGGGTTCTATCCATCTTTGTCTCGGGTTCCATCACGTCTATTGGTGGGGTTCGTATCATCTGGTATCAGAGCCTCGTTTCAAAAGGTAAGTGTTCAATTTATCTTTTCTTGCTGTTTGGTATATTGAAAAAAAAACAAAACAGAAAAAAAATCGTGGGAAAAAAAATTCAAAAGAAGAAGAAGAAGTTGATGGTGCAAGTCAAGTTTCTTTGAACCCTTGAAGTAGTTTCACCTTCCATTTCTTTGTATTCGTCATCTTTTGCTCTTTCTATTCTCTTAAAGTTTCTGCCTTTCCTTAAAGTTTCGGTTGGATTACTCTGAATTGTCACATGATATTCTGATTTGTTCTCGAAGTGTGATTAAGAACTAAAGAGACACAATTGAGTGAAAAAAAAGGGAGAAGAGAGTGTGTGAGACCACTACTAGTGTGAGTTCCCAAATCTTGAGAACGCTAGAGGGAGTGCTTGTGAGATTTCTTCTATTTTTTTACAAAAATATCCAACATTCCAGAGGTTGATATAACTGAGAATGCTAGACAACATCCAAATCTTCAATTGCAAGCATTAATGGGAGAAATCCGGCGTATGATGAGGGCGGAATTGGAGTCTATACATGAGAGGATGGATCGAGTTGAAGCTGAAACACCCAGGAGACATCAGCAAGGGTATCCTAATGTGCAACAACAAAGATGTGCTCCGAGGGCTGAAATAGAAGAAGAAGAGGAGTTGGAAGGATTTGGTGAACAAAACTACAATCGGGGCTGGAATGGTAATAGGGAAGAAAGTGTTGATGCAGTCTGACCCTGATTGGTGTTTTGGTGTTGACACCGATTTAAGTTTTGATTTAAGTTTGGTTGAGCGAATTTGGGTTAAGTCCTGGTCGGGGACTGGGGATGAAAGCCTGGTGAGTGAAGTCAGGTGATGGAAATCCCGGTGAGTGAAGCCGGGTCCTGGTGAGTGAAGCTAGGTGATGGAAATCCTGATTAGTGAAGCCGGGTCCTGGTGAGTGAAGCCAGGTGATGGAAATCCCGGTGAGTGAAGCCGGGTCCTGGTGAGTGAAGCCAGGTGATGGAAATCCCGGTGAGTGAAGTCGGGTCCTGGTGAGTGAAGCCAGGTGATGGAAATCCCGGTGAGTGAAGCCGGGTCTTGGTAAGTGAAGCCAGGTGATTGAAATCCTAGTGAGTGAAGCTAGGTTGAAATCCTGGTGAGTGAAGCCGGGTCCCGGTGAGTAAAGCCGGGTGACCGAAACCTTGGTGAGTGAAGCCAGGTCCTAGCTTGGAGGGCTAGGTTGAAGTCCCAGTGAGTGAAGCTGGGCATGGCACGAGTCAGAGAAGGGCTGGAGGCTTATTTTCGTGACTTAGAGTGCATTTGGAGCCCCTGGATCGGTCTGGTCACCGATCAGGGAGTTAGCACGGTGCTCCTTTGTGGATCGGTCTGGTGACCGATCCAGCGATGACTGATCGGTCTGGTGACCGATCAGGGAGTATGCGTTTCACCCACTACTTGGCTCCTGATCGGTCTGGTGACCGATCAGGGAGCACATAGTGAGGTTGAGTTCCCCTGCTGATCTGCTCCTGATCGGTCTGGTGACCGATCTGGATCACTGTGCAGATCGTTCTGGAGAACGATCCAGTGTCGCGAGTTCCTCACTATGATCGATCAGGACGGAGCCTGATCGGTCTGGTCATGACCTGATCGATCTAGTGATCGATCAGGAGGCTCCCTGATCGGTCCGGTGACCGATCAGGAGGTTTGGACTGCGAAGCTCAGAAATCGCCCAGCAAAGGGGTGGATCGGTCTGGTGATCGATCCACAACCTTGGATCGGTCTGGTGATCGATCCAGGAGAGTCCCAGAGAAATTGCGATTTCTGATTGAGCGTTAGGGACCGATCAGGACGGAGCCTGATCGGTCTGAACCCAGCCTGATCGGTCTGGTGACCGATCAGGCGGCTCTCTGATCGGTCTGCTGACCGATCACTTTAATTCAAAATGCACTGTCAAACGCTCTGATCGCGTCTGAACGTATCCGATTCTCTGCGTTTCATCTCTAATGCTTGATTTTCTGTTTGATATACTGCTCTAATGATCTGATTAAGCTGCAGGTGACAGGGGAGGATTCAAACACTCAAGGAGAGTCAATGGAGGCCTTTCCTTGGAGCAGGTTTGTCCGTTTTCCATCTCAGGTTGCAACGGCTGGAGCTGCAGACTGGAGCTGCTGACTGGAGGGAGTCCAGGGAGAGCTCAGTGGTAGCTGGCGTTGGCAGGTAAGCAGCTGGAGGCTGCTGTGAGATGGTGTCACCTGTGCTAAGTGGAGAAACAAAAGGCGTAGTGGAGAAGAGCAGAGTAGAAGTTTTTGCGAAATGATTTTCTGGCTTGTTCTTGCTGCGCGTTTGTGTTCTCCACATCTTGCTTGTGTGTTCTGAAGTTTCATCATCTTGAGCAAGCATCTGTAATCAGTGAAGCAACCATCCCTTACTTGAGCGCTTGGAGGAAGGAACAAGAGGCTTTGAGTCCGACAGCGAGAAGACACGGGGAAAGGGTTCTTGCGTGAGATCGTCGCTGGGTGGAGCTCAGGAAAAGCTTGCTGTGTTCTTGTCTTTGCTAAGTGCTAAGTAAGATCTTTCTTGTGTTTCATTGTGCTTAAAACTATATCCTTGATTGAAATGCTGTGGAGAGGTTTCTCCACCGAGAAGGAGGTTGCTTTCTATCCGGTGTTCACCAGGGCTTGATCTGCCGACGATCAAGGGATCGCCCACCTTACGGGCACGCCAAGGAGTAGGGGCAAGTTATCCCCGAACCTTGTAAACCCTCCTTGTTAGCGATCTTGCTAGTTGTGTTAGTTTGCTTTCATTTTCTATTTTTCTGCACACTCTGTGTTTGCTACTTCCGCTGTGCTACTAACAAATCTAAGTGCAGAAATTCGATAAGTGTCAAGGTCCAAGTAGTTGGCTATATTCACCCCCCCCTCTCTAGCCATCCGGGTTCCAACAAGTGGTATCAGAGTTTGGGGCTCTGTTCATGGCTTAACATCCCAGAGCTTACAACAAGATGGCTATGGGAGGAGAAGGTTACAGCACAAACAGACCTCCATTCCTCGACGGCACTGATTTTCCAGATTGGAGGTCAAGGATGGAGTTCTACCTCAAAACCAACATGAGCATATGGTTCTCAGTGAAGGAGGGTTTCTCCCCTCCAAAGGATCATGAGGGAAATGAGCTTGAGTTTTCTAGTTGGTCGGCTGAGCAAGTCAAGAAGGGGGAAGCTAATGCCAAAGCTATCGTCACCTTGCAATGTGGGATGACCAAGGATCAGTTGGTCAAGGTGGGTCCTTTCACAAGTGCTAAAGATCTATGGAATAAGATTATTGAGCTCCATGAAGGAACTCATGAAACCCGGACAGCCAAGAAGGACCTCCTTCTCAACCAACTCCAAAGTCTCACCATGGAAGAAAATGAAACTGTAAGTATGCTTCATTGTCGATTCAAAGAGGTATTGAATGGTCTCCACTCCATTGATGAAAAGGTAGAAAACAGAGACCTAGTGAGGTATGTACTCAAAGCCTTCCCTAGGAATACTTTGTGGTCATCCTTGGTGGATGCTTACAAGATTTTCAAGGACTTATCTTTTGTTAAGTTAGAGGATTTATTTTGTGAGATGGAGCTACACGAGATCTCTAACACAAGTCCAAAAGAGAAAGGGCTTGCTTGTGTGACAGGTAACAAAAGAAAGGAGAAGAAGAATGAAGAGGAGGAGAAGAACTTCCATCATTTTGCTTTCATGGCAGTAGAGAATTCAAGTGAAGGAAGCAGTGATGAATCTTCAAGCTCCTCAACCGCGCCTTCATCATCTTCGGATGATGAAGAGGTAATCTCTCTGGAGTTAGACAAATGCTATAGAACAATAGCGTGCTTGACAAAAATGCTTAAGAAATCTAAGGCCAAAGTCAAAGCATTAAGGTTGGAAGTAAAAGAATTGAAATCCTCTAAGGTTGAGGACATTAATGATTTGCATGATAAATCCCTTAAGGATGAAAATAAGAACTTGAAGAGCGAAGTTGAAAACCTCAAGAATGTTCTTGAGAAGTTTTTAACAAGCTCTAAAACATTAGATATGATACTCAACTCACAAAGGGCGATGTGCAACAAGGTTGGTTTGGGTTACCAACCTAAAGAACCTAGTGCCATATCTTTAATGTCAAGAACCCATTGTAGATCATCAAATGATTCTAGGGTCCAAAAAGTCAAAAAGAAAATGACTAAGGCATGGGTGTCTAAGTCCTTCATTATTAATACATTAGGTCCCAAAATTTGGGTACCTAAAACCTCCATATTTCGAATTGTATAGCTTTGATTGAGGGGGAGCATCTATTAACATGGGTGGTTGATATTGGGTGCTCCAAACCCACGAATTGAGATGAATTGTCATTCACCACAACAAGTGGTCTAAAATTAGGTTTTTCATTAGGATTACCTACATTTCATAAATTTAGACAACTTCATGATTTTTGTGATCCATAGTTAAGTAGATACTTGTTTGTGAATTTTCTTATTAGTAAAGTACAAATTTATGATGAGGAATTCATTGTGATCAAAGGAGCATGAATAGATTCCTATCGACATTATACTATGCTTCATTTTGACACAAACTTGATTGGAACCATGAAAACTTAATACTCACTTGATACAAGCATGTTTTGGAATTTAATCAAATATTGATGCTAATTTGATTCAAGCAAGCCAAAATTTTCTTATATGTGTATTATTACAACTTTGGTTAAGAACATCATGTTTCAAAATTTAGTATTCAAGGTCTATGACTTGTTTGATCATATATTGATTTTAAATATTTTTGGAGTTGAACCTAGCTGAGTGTGCCATGATTTTATTGTATGAATGCATGATAAAGAACAAGGATTAATACATAGTTTGTACTAATAAGGTATCACCAAACAAAGAACATGAGCTTTAACATTCACTACTTAAGTTCTTTGGGTTAATGCTTTCTTTGTATCAAACTAAGGTTCTATCTATAACTTATTTGTTTTCCCACTGATCATGCATTGATATAAATCTGTTCTTGGGACTCAAGTTCATGCTTAAGAACATACTCATCATGCTTTGATACAAATCTGTTTTCGGTAATTCATAGAAATTCTTGATGGGGAATAAACCTTAGTTAAGGGACATAAATCATGTTGCTTATTTTTAATAAGGGAAACTCTTCTTAGGATCAAACAAATTAAAACCAATTGAATTAGGGTTTAGGAATGGTTGAGATTTGAAACAAAGTTGATTTCACAGTTTCTGAAATTTTGTTTCTGAAACTGAAAAACCATTCTATATCATCCCTGATCGGTCCACCGACCGATCAGGGGTGATTCTGATCGGTCTGGTGGCCGATCAGACCAACTCTGATCAAGGAACTCCTGGATCATTCCAAATTGATCCAAAACCTCCTCAAACTAATCTCTTCTCATCGAATTGTATCAGTTTAATGATCATACTCCTAACAAATCTGATACAAACCACTACAATTGAAACATATTTGATCCTCCATTGGTACAATCCTGGTACTAAGGAAGTATAAATTTGTTCAAGTGGTACTTGAAACAAAACCTAAATACTGATTTGATACAAACCTATGTTGGAATGTTCAAATTCATAAGAAAGGGTTTGTTTGAGTCATGACTCTTGTTCTTAATGTCGAGTTTCAGAAATTTTTCTGAAATATCGAATATTGATAGAGTCTACTTCACTGTTACGGAATGCAAATTGTCAATGCAGTCTGATCAGGAATGTATCAGAGTTTCAGGAATTTTTTCTGAAATTTGATCGCTCCCCAGACTAATAAGAAATATTTCTGTATCAAGTTATCAACGAACCTAATAGGTCACGGAGACCACTCAGGATTATGTGTCGGATACAGATGCATTCCTTACTTATCATATGAAACATATACATGTTTGACCATGATATACTTCTGTATATGTTTTATGTGAAATTCACACTCTTTGGCGTATGATGCATATACATTGTTGCCATGATATATTTATGGTATATGCCTCTCATATGCAATTCAAAAATTATCCTTTGATTATTTTGAGTTTTGGGGGGAGACCCGTGTTTGAGGGGGAGGTATGTTCAAACTTAATAACCATACCCTTTTCGATGTTTAACAAGGGGGAGAAAATGGTTGATTAAGTTTAGGGTTATTGTAGGGGGAGGATTTTGATTCCCTTACGATAATTGAACTATCTTCAATTGATCATCAATACCTAAACTTAAATCGGGGTGTCAAACAACAAAAAGGGAAGATTATTGATGCAGTCTGACCCTGATTGGTGTTTTGGTGTTGACACCGATTTAAGTTTTGATTTAAGTTTGGTTGAGCGAATTTGGGTTAAGTCCTGGTCGGGGACTGGGGATGAAAGCCTGGTGAGTGAAGCCAGGTGATGGAAATCCCGGTGAGTGAAGCCAGGTCCTGGTGAGTGAAGCCAGGTGATGAAAATCCTGATTAGTGAAGCCGGGTCCTGGTGAGTGAAGCCGGGTCCTGGTGAGTGAAGCCAGGTGATTGAAATCCTAATGAGTGAAGCTAGGTTGAAATCCTGATGAGTGAAGCCGGGCCCCGGCGAGTGAAGCCGGGTGACCGAAACCCTGGTGAGTGAAGCCAGGTCCTAGCTTGGAGGGCTAGGTTGAAGTCCCAGTGAGTGAAGCTGGGCATGGCACGAGTTAGAGAAGGGTTGGAGGCTTGTTTTCGTGACTTAGAGTGCATTTGGAGCCCCTGGATCGGTCTGGTCACCGATCAGGGAGTTGGCACGGTGCTCCTTCGTGGATCGGTCTGGTGACCGATCCAGCGATGACTGATCGGTCTGGTGACCGATCAGGGATTATACGTTTCACCCACTACTTGGCTCCTGATCGGTCTGGTGACCGATCAGGGAGCACACAGTGAGGTTGAGTTCCCCTGCTGATCTGCTCCTGATCGGTCTGGTGACCGATCTGGATCACTGTGCAGATCGTTCTGGAGAACGATCCAGTGTCGCGAGTTCCTCACTATGATCGATCAGGATGGAGCCTGATCGGTCTGATCATGACCTGATCGGTCTGGTGATCGATCAGGAGGCTCCCTGATCGGTCCGGTGACCGATCAGGAGGTTTGGACTGCGAAGCTCAGAAATCGCCCAACAAAGGGGTGGATCAGTCTGGTGATCGATCCACAACCTGGGATCGGTCTGGTGATCGGTCCAGGAGAGTCCCAGAGAAATCGTAATTTCTGATTGAGCGTTGGGGACCGATCAGGATGGAGCCTGATCGGTCTGAACCCAGCCTGATCGGTCTGGTGACAGATTAGGCGGCTCTCTGATCGGTCCGGTGACCGATCACTTTAATTCAAAATGCACTGTCAGACGCTCTGATCGCGTTTGAACGTATCCGATTCTCTGCGTTTCATCTCTGATGCTTGATTTTCTGTTTGATATACTGCTCTAATGATCTGATTAAGCTGCAGGTGACAGGGGAGGATTCAAACACTCAAGGAGAGTCAATGGAGGCCTTTCCTTGGAGCAGGTTTGTCCGTTTTCCATCTCAGGTTGCAACGGCTGGAGCTGCAGACTGGAGCTGCTGACTGGAGGGAGTCCAGGGAGAGCTCAATGGTAGCTGGCGTTGGCAGGTAAGCATCTGGAGGCTGTTGTGAGATGGTATCACCTGTGCTCAGTGGAGAAACAAAAGGCGTAGTGGAGAAGAGCAGAGTAGAAGTTTTTGCGAAATGATTTTCTGGCTTGTTCTTGCTGCGCGTTTGTGTTCTCCACATCTTGCTTGTGTGTTCTGAAGCTTCATCATCTTGAGCAAGCATCTGTAATCAGTGAAGCAACCATCCCTTACTTGAGCGCTTGGAGGAAGGAACAAGAGGCTTTGAGTCCGACAATGAGAAGACACGGGGAAAGGGTTCTTGCGTGAGATCGTCGCTGGGTGGAGCTCGGGAAAAGCTTGTTGTGTTCTTGTCTTTGCTAAGTGCTAAGTAAGATCTTTCTTGTGTTTCATTGTGCTTAAAACTATATCCTTGATTGAAACACTATGGAGAGGTTTCTCCACTGAGAAGGAGGTTGCTTTCTATCCGGTGTTCACCGGGGCTTGATCTGCCGACGATCAAGGGATCGCCCACCTTACGGGCACGCCAAGGAGTAGGGGCAAGTTATCCCCAAACCTTGTAAACCCTCCTTGTTAGTGATCTTGCTAGTTGTGTTAGTTTGCTTTCATTTTCTATTTTTCTGCACACTCTGTGTTTGCTACTTCCGCTGTGCTACTAACAAATCTAAGTGCAGAAATTTGATAAGTGTCAAGATCCAAGTAGTTGGTTATATTCACCCCCCCCCCTCTCTAGCCATTCGGGTTCCAACAAACAGGAGTGGCTATAGAGATCGGACTGAGCATAGGGAGGATCAGATTGGTGGAAATAGAAGAGTTAATGACTTAGGAAGCGTAAAGCTGAAGATTCCATCCTTCCAAGGTGAAAATGATCCAGAAGTTTATTTGGAGTGGGAAACCAGGATAGAGATGGTGTTTGATTGTCATGAATTTTCAAAACATAAGAAGGTTAAGTTAGCTGCCATTGAATTCACTGATTATGCTATTGTGTGGTGGGATCAAGTAGTTATGAACCAGCGATGAAATGGAATGCGGCCTGTGTCCACTTGGGAGGAAATGAAGATGCTCATGAGAAAAAGATTTGTACCCAGTCATTACTATAGAAGTTTATATCAGAAGCTGCAAAGGTTATCCCAAGGCACCAAAAGTGTGGATGAGTATTTTAAGGAGATGGAGGTTTCCATGATACGAGCTAATGTGGATGAAGATCGAGAAGCCACAATGGCTAGGTTCTTTCATGGTTTAAATCCAGAAATTGTTGATATTGTTGAATTGCAACATTATGTTGAGTTGTCTGACATGGTACACCAAGCAGTAAAAGTGGAGGAACAACTAAAGAGGAAGAGGCTTACTAGAAGGGGACAACCAGTGACTAGCAACAATACATGAAGGGTAGCCCCAAAACAAGAGGAACAGTTACAAAGCAAGCTAAAATTTGAACTCTTTAAGAAGCCCAAACCAACGACATCCACAACCCCAGGTATTAGCGAGTCCACTACTTACAAAACTCGTGATATCAAGTGTTTCAAATGTTATGGGCATGGTCACATTGCTAACCAATGTGTGAGAAAAAGGGTGATGGTTATAAATGCCCAAGGGGAGCTTGAATCAGAAGATGAGGATGAAGTTGCTAAAGAAGTACCACAAAAGGAGGACAGAAATGATGAGCAACATGCTGTTGTTGGAGACTTATTGGTGGCTAGGGGAGTTCTAAGTTTACAAGCTAAGGAGGAAGACGGTAATCAATGGGAAAACTTATTTCATACTCGTTGCTTTGTGAATAATAAGGTTTGCAGTGTTATTATTGATGGAGGAAGTTGCACCAATGTGGCAAGCACTGATTTAGTGGAGAAATTGTCGCTACCGATCCTGAAACATCCATGTCCTTATCGACTACAGTGGTTGAACGATTGCGGGGAAATCAAAGTGACAAAGCAAGTCTTGGTATCAATTTCTATTGGCAAATATGAAGACGAGTTGTTATGTGATGTGGTCCCCATGCATACATATCATCTTTTGTTGGGAAAACCTTGGCAATTTGATCGGAAGGTAACTCACGACGGGTTCACAAATAGGTATTCTTTTACTCGGAAAGGACAACCTATTTCGCTTGTACCCTTGACTCCACGACAAGTTATGGAGGATCACTAAAATTACAAAGAGCCAATGAAAAGAAGAAAGAAATAGAAAATGAAAAAAAGAGGGAAAATGAAAGTGGGAAAAGGAGAGAAAAGGAAGATGAGGGAAAAAAATTGAGAGGAAAGAATCAAAGGGAGTTGAGAAAACTACAAAAAAGAAAGAGAAAAACTTTTATGCAAAAAAAAGTGAGATCAAAAAAGCTTTGTTTTCAAATCAGTCACCTCTTATACTTTTGTATAAGGAGGCACTTTTGAGCACTAACGATCTTAACAATTCTTTGCCAAGTATTGTTGTTTCTCTTTTACAGGAATTCGCGGATGTTTTTCCCGAAGAGGTTCCACCTAGTTTGCTTCCGATTCGAGGCATTGAACATCAAATCGACTTCATTCCCAATGCATCAATCCCAAATCGGCCTGCATATATAAGCAACCTGGAGGAAACAAAGGAACTTCAAAGGCAAATTGGCGAACTATTAGAGAAAGGGCATGTTCGAGAGAGCCTAAGTCCTTGTGCTATTCCAGTGTTACTAGTTCCTAAGAAGGACGACACATGGAGGATGTTTGTTGATTGCCGAGCCGTCAACAACATAACGGTAAAATATCGTCACCCAATTCCTAGACTTGATGATATGCTTGACGAATTGTATGGCTCTTGTGTGTTCACAAAGATAGATCTTAGGAGTGGATATCATCAGATTAGGATGAAGGAAGGTGATGAATGGAAGACTGCTTTTAAGACCAAGCATGACCTATATGAATGAAAAAAATCTAGAAGAGCATGTTATACATTTAACATCTGTATTAAGTGTGCTCAAGGAAGAGAAGCTCTTTGCCAACCTCAAGAAGTGCACCTTTTGTACGGAGAGGGTTGTGTTTCTTGGGTTTGTTGTTGTTGGTGCAGTTTGCACTAACGGTCAAACTCGGGTTTTGATGTATGACAAAGTGGTTAAAGTTAGGGTTGTTGGTGTTTAACCTCTTTACTAAGTGTGCAGGGTTGAAAGACTTAGGACCAGACACCAGGCTGAAGTCCAGGATGGTTGAGTCCTGGCGGGAAGTCCAGTTGGGTCCGCGGGACCTGACAACTGGCTGAAGACCAAGTTGGTTGAGACTTGGCAGGAAGACCAAGGTGGTTGAGCCTTGGCAGGAAGTCCTGGTGGGTCAAGAAGTCAAGTAGAGCTGCACAAGGTAAGTGAGGTAAGTCACTGGAGGAGCGAACCAGTGAGGACGCGTTCCCCGTCGAGGGAACAGTAGGCGTCGGTTCGACCTAGGGCTCCATTTCGGAGACCAAAGTCAGAACCAAGACAGCCAAGGCTGTGTAAAATTAACTTATTAATTGCTGTTTTGGACTAACCCTGGATGCAGGACCGAAGGACTGTGTTTCTGCAGCTCAGATAGCCTCAAAGGAGTGAGGCAGTAGCTGAGCAGGGCGCCCCGGATGCTTCGGGCGCCCCAGAGTCAACCCAAAGTCAGCAGAGCAAGTAAACGCCCCGACAGCAGCACATTTGGGGGCGCCCCGGATGTTTCGGGCGCCCCGCGCGCGTCGGGCGCCCGCGAGTCGCGGGCGCCCACTGTGCCACGCCACTGGCAGCTGCAGCAGCTCACCCTCTCAAAGAAGATGAAGCCTTGACCGGTCAACCCGGGCGCCCCGCGCGCGTCGGGCGCCCCAGTCAAAGGTGATCCCGAAGAAGCAGAGATCAGCCTTGACCAGAGGGCTCGCCGGATCGAAAGCCACGTGGGGGGCGCCCCGAGCATCCCGGGAGCCCCCAGCCCTATATAAAGGGCCCTCGACCCTCTTCTTCAGAACAACACTTCTTCCAAAGCCTCCAAGTTCTTCTACGCTCGCGCCTTGCTCCGGAAACGCTTCACTTCGAGCCGACGACGTCCAGCTGCCCCGAAAGAGTCAACCTACTCCGGACGTCGGTAAAAAGATAATTTTTTAATATATAGATTGTTGCATTTAATTACTTGAAAGTGTGGGGTTGTCACACTTTCAATTCCTTTGTACTCGCCTACTCTATCGGTGTTTACCGGTAGAGAGTATTAGTGGATTGCCCAACGGAAAGGTCCGAGGGACCTGGGCCTTCGAGTAGGAGTCGCCGAAGGCTCCGAACGAAGTAAAAATCGTTCGTGTTTGTGTGTTCGTTTTTCGTTTCTTTCGTTTCCGCTGTGCACGCTTTTTAAAGCACTCTGATTTAAATTTAAAAGTCACGTGATTCACCCCCCCCTCTCACGTGCATCGATCCTACAAGTGGTATCAGAGCAAGGTTCGCTCTGTATCGGTGCAACCACCATAAGAGCCGGGGGAAATTCAGTTTTTTTTTCAATTTTTGGTTTTTCGCTACACAAGATCTAAATTAGGTATCGTTGCCTAGATTTGGATTATCTTTTTCGTTCATTTGATTTTACTTGAATCTGGTGCAACACCGTTCAAGTTGCTTTTAGTTAGTTTATCATTTCCCGCACTACTAATCCAAGACCCAGTCTTGGGATATTTTTCTACTTCGTGTGCACAGAAGTTAAATGGCCCAAGGTGAAGGCTATAGTACTGCTCGCCCTCCCCTCTTTAATGGGGAAGACTTTCCCTACTGGAAGAGAAGGATGGAGGTTTATCTGAAGACCGACATGGATCAGTGGTTTGCAGTTCAAACAGGCTACACACCGCCAATGGATGAGGGAAATAATGCTCCACTGAGGCCCGACAGATGGAACTCGGAGATGAAGAAAAAGGCTCAGACCGAGTTCAAAGCTCAGAACACCCTCCAGTGCGGACTTACCAAAGAGGAGCTAAACAGAATTGGACCAACCGACTCGGCGAAGGAGTTATGGGACAAATTAACAGAATTACATGAAGGCACTTCTGATGCAAAGGTAACAAAGAGAGATCTGTTATTAAATAAGTTATTTAACATAAAAATGCAGGAAGGAGAATCAGCAAGTCAACTCCACGCCCGGATTAAGAACATATTAAATGGACTCCACATGATCGGGCACAAACAGGAGAACCGTGACATCATAAGGTATGCGTTGAATGCGTTCCCTAGAAATTCACTATGGGCATCTATTATAGATGCCTATAAAATTTCTAGGAACCTTTCAAAAATTAATCTAGATGAACTATTTTGTGAATTAGAGCTGCATGAGCAAACTAACGCCAAGGTCGAGAAAGGGCTAGCCTTATTTGCAGGTTCACCAAAGGAAGTCAAATCAAAGAGAAAAATCCAAGAAGAACCTGAAGATGAGTCAGGCTCTGATGAAGAAGAACAACTGGTGAACTTGGTAAGAAAAATGTTCACCAGAAGGAAGAACAAATTTTCAAAGAAAGATATTCAAAAGGTAATGAAGCCCTACAGCACTGAAGGTAAAAGCAAAATCATCTGCTTCGGCTGTAATAGAAAAGGGCACTTCAAACATGAATGCCCTTACAAGAAAGAGGACCAACCCACTAAGAACAAAAAGAAGAAGGCTCTTCAAGCCACGTGGGACGAAAGCTCGGACGATTCCGACGATGAACAACCGAAGAACGCAAGCTACCTCGCACTGATGGCAACCGGACCAGAATCGGACTCGGATCAAGACGAGGATTCCGAATACGAGTCGAGCCAAGAGATCGGACTATTTTCAGACGGCTCTACTAAGGTATATTTAGATACAGTGAATGAAAAGTTCTTTAAAATTATTTCTGTCTTGAATAAAAAATTGCTTGCATCTGAATCTAGAAATGACCAGCTCCTTAAGGAAAATCAAGACCTTAAGGAGCAATTAATTAATACCAGAACATTAACTGAACAAACTCAAAATCAAAAATTAATTGAGCTTGAAACTGAAAACTCAACCCTAAAGGGCGAAGTCCTAAAACTTAAGGATCTACTAGCAACTTTCACAACCCGATCCAAGAACCTTGACCTTATTCTTGGATCACAAAAGGGCATGTACAACAAATCTGGGATAGGATATAAATCAAGATCGAACCAAAGATCTTTTATCTCCTTTATCCACCCCCGCAAAAATCAACGAAAAGCGTGGGTTCCGAAAGCTTATCCAACAAAGCAAGTAGGTCAGAATCAATTTTACGTCCCAAAAAGGGACATCCATTACATTGACCCTAGACACCAAGTCTACAATTTAGGGGGAGGCTCCAAACTAGTTGGCACCTTAAAATCAGCCTCTGCCCAGGTGGGCACTTAGGACTAGCTTCAAAGTTAATTTGAATCTTGTACTATTTAGTACCAAGGTTTTCAATGAGTAAGTTAAAAGTCTAACTTCTTTAAGCGGCTTTGCCTAGAAAATGGTTGTTGCTCCAATAAGGCTTCGGCCAAAGAAGGCCATTGTGCCTCGCCATGGCCTGGAAGCCAATTATTGAAGTGTACTTTTAAATTACTACTTGTTAAACTTGGATCTAACACAAGGTCAACTTAACTTTTCTAAACAAACTCAAAATCATCTCACAAAATCATAGGACTCCCTTGATTGATGACTTAGACCGAGTGAGATGAATAAGGATAACCAAATTCAAATTATTGATTGATAACTCAACTTTCAAAAATTAAAATTCAAATTCAAATTAAAATTAAAATTAAAATTCAAATTAAAATTAAAATTAAATTAAAATTAAAATTAAATTAAAATTAAAATTCAAATTCAAATTAAAATTCAAATTAAAATTCAAATTAAAATTCAAATTCAAATTAAAATTCAAATTAAAATTCAAATTAAAATTAAAATTCAAATTCAAATTAAAATTCAAATTCAAATTAAAATTAAAATTCAAATTCAAATTAAAATTAAAATTCAAATTAAAATTAAAATTCAAATTCAAATTAAAATTAAAATTCAAATTCAAATTAAAATTCAAATTCAAAAATTAAAATTCAAATTCAAATTTAAATTAAAATTAAAATTAAAATTAAAATTCAAATTCAAATTCAAATTCAAATTCAAATTCAAATTAAAATTAAATTCAAATTCAAATTCAAATTAAAATTAAAATTCAAATTCAAATTAAAATTAAAATTAAAATTCAAATTCAAATTAAAATTAAAATTCAAATTAAAATTAAAATTAAAATTAAAATTCAAATTCAAATTAAAATTAAAATTCAAATTAAAATTAAAATTAAAATTAAAATTAAAATTAAAATTAAAATTCAAATTCAAATTCAAATTCAAATTAAAATTCAAATTCAAAAATAAAAATCAAATTCAAAATCAAAATTAACATAACTCAAATTTAAAATTCAAACTCAAGTTTTTAAATCTTCTTAGATTTTTTTTTTAAAACTCAACCTAAGGTCTAAACCTTTTACTTAACTGTAGGAAAACAAATGGATCATTGACAGTGGATGCTCCAGACACATGACTGGGGATCCCACCAAATTTACAGAACTCAAGTACAAAAGACTAGGGACCGTTGCTTTTGGAAACAACGGTAAACTTAAGGTAATTGGCCTAGGCAATATTGAACTTGAGTCTGATTTCATAATAACAAATGTATTACTTGTTGAAAATTTCAACTTCAATTTACTAAGCATTAGCCAATTGTGTGACACTGGTTATAAGGTTAGGTTCCTATCCAATGAATGTCTGATCAAACACAATGACAACCCAAACATCACACTTAGAGGACTTAGGCACAATAACATTTATGAAATTAAGTTAACCTGTCCCTTAGAAAACTGCCTCTTAACCCATAAGGATGAGACTTGGCTCTGGCATAGGAGACTTTCACACACTCACTTCAGAAAACTACCTAAACTAAATGGTTTAGTTAGAGGCCTACCAAAGTTATCTAACCTTGAGTCAACCTTATGTAATGCTTGTCAACAAGGAAAACAAACTAGGTCAACCCACAAACCAACTAATCAAACTCAAACCAAGTCAATTCTGGAATTGATTCACCTAGACCTACTTGACTCACATGGGGTTAAATCAATTAATGGTAACCTATACTGCCTAGTAATTATAGATGACTATTCAAGATTTACCTGGGTAAAATTCTTAAAAAATAAAGATGAAACGTTTGATATACTCACTCAATTTTGTAAATTAACAGAAAATGAAAAAGGGATTAAAATCAAAAGACTTAGGAGCGATAATGGCGGAGAATTCAAAAATCACAAATTTAATCAATTTTGTCTAGAAAAAGGCTACCATCACGAATTCTCTTGCCCTAAAACACCTCAACAAAATGGAGTTGTAGAAAGAAAAAATAGAACACTACAAGAAGCAGCTAGAACAATGCTTAATGAATACAACTTACCTAAATACCTTTGGGCTGAGGCTGTTAGTACAGCTTGTTATGTACAAAATAGAATAACTCTAATTAAAAACCTAGGAAAGACCTCTTTTGAAATCTATTATAACAAATAACCTAACATTAAATACCTTAAAGTATTTGGATGTAAAGTCTATATCTTAAATACTAGAGAACACTTAGGAAAATTTACTTCTAAGGTTGAGGAAGGTATCTTTGTAGGTTATTCCCTTACCAGTAGAGCCTATAGAGTTTATAACAAAACTACCCTAAAAATTGAAGAAACTACAAATGTAAAATTTGATGAAAAATCTGACCCAAATAACTCTGATCAAACCACCTACCAACCAATTGACTTTGTTAGATCCAGTACTAACCCTGATGAAAGGCCAATTGAAGACCAAAACGATGATCTAACTGAACCCACACCTGAAACTGAACCTAACCAACCCAGAACTGTTCGAGTTAGCTCAGCCCACCCAACTAATCAAATCTTAGGTAATCCAGAACTAAGGGTTCAGACTAGATCAGCTTTTAGGAACCTTAGTCAAATTGCCTTGATTTCAAAAATTGAACCCAAGTCTATAGAAGAGTCCTTACTTGACCCTGATTGGATCATAGCCATGCAGGAAGAGTTAGCCCAATTTGAACGTAGTCAAGTCTGGGACTTAGTACCCTTACCTAAAGGCAAGAAATTTATTGAAACTAAATGGGTCTTTAGGAATAAACTTAACGAACAAGGAGAAACAGTCAGGAATAAGGCTAGGCTAGTAGCTAAGGGGTTTAGCCAAGTAGAAGGTCTTGATTATGATGAAACCTATGCCCCTGTAGCTAGACTTGAATCCATTAGAATGCTCTTAAGTTATGCAGCCCATAAGGGATTTAAGCTTTTTCAAATGGATGTTAAGTCAGCCTTCCTAAATGGCCTAATTAAAGAAGAGGTTTGTGTAGGTCAACCCCCTGGTTTTGAAAGCTTAGAACACCCTGATTATGTATTTAGACTTAAGAAAGCCCTATATGGACTTAAGCAAGCACCTAGGGCCTGGTATGAAAGACTGTCTAACTACTTAGTTTCAAAAGGTTTTAACCAAGGCAAAATTGACCCAACACTATTTATCAAAACCCTAAAAAATGATATTTTTGTAGCCCAAGTATATGTAGATGATATAGTATTTGGCTCAACTAACTCAGACTTTTTACAAGATTTCACAACTATAATGGAAACTGAATTTGAAATGAGTTTAGTAGGTCAATTAACTTTCTTTTTAGGGCTACAAATAAAACAGACCAGTGATGGTACTTTTGTCTATCAACAAAAATACACTAAAGAATTACTTAGAAAATTTGGAATGGATAATGCTAAAGAAATTAAGACACCTATGGCTACCAATCAAACTATAGACAGTGACCCAAAAGGCAAACTTGTTGACCTTAAGTACTATAGAAGTGCTATAGGAAGCCTACTTTACTTAACTGCAAGTCGACCTGATATTCTTTTTGCAGTTAGTATGTGTGCTAGGTATCAAACATGTGCTAAGGAGTCACACCTAACCCTAGTTAAAAGAATATTTAGGTACCTTAAAGGAACAGAAAGATTAGGAATTTGGTACCCTAGAACAACCCAGTTTGAGCTTATTGGATATTCTGACTCAGACTATGCTGGCTGTAAATTAGACAGAAAAAGTACCAGTGGTGGATGCCAGCTTCTAGGACCCTCACTAGTTAGTTGGTTCAGTAGAAAGCAACATTGTGTTGCCCTATCCACCACTGAAGCTGAGTACATAGCTATGGGTGAGTGTGTAGCCCAACTACTCTGGATGATGCATACCCTAAAGGACCTTCACTTAGATTTTAAACAAGTCAAAATTTTTATAGACAACCTAAGTTCAATCAATTTAACCAAAAACCCAATCCACCACTCTAGGACCAAACATATAGAAATCAAACACCATTTTGTCAGAGATCATGTAAATAAAGGAGAAATTGAACTTAACCATGTTGAATCTAAGTCTAACCTAGCTGATATATTTACCAAACCACTTCCTGAATCTGAATTTAGCAACTTAAGAAGGTTAATAGGAATGTGTGTTATAAACTAGGACTGACCTGATAAGCTTAAGTTGACTTTTGGTTTAACTAATTAAGCTTGTGAGTTTAAAAACATGGATCTTTCAAACCTGTTTTTCAAAAGTTTATTGTCTTTCAAAATTTAACTTAAACACGGACTTTTCAAACTTGTTTTTCAAGAACTTTATTGTCTTTCAAAATTTGATTTTCAAAACTGGCAAACTTAGCCTAAGCTTGACCCCTAGAATTGCATGAACCTATAGATTTAGGTAGCCGCATCTCACAAAACACATTAAGATTAACTTGTTTATGTTTGCAAAAACATAGAACGGTTGTGAGATGCATAGGACTCTGCCTGGACTTCCGAATGCTTAAGTCAGTGCATCACAGTAAGTCTGGGCGTAAAATACCAACATTACAGTGATCAAGTCAAGTAGTCTTGCACTAAAATCTGAGCTAGACATTATTACATGACTTGACTAACCCTGTGAACACTACTATCATCTAGATAGTTAGTCAGTAACTAGAGTTAGACACATGAAAAAAGACCACAATCATTACTTGGTCCAGGGGGAGCTGAGGTCAAAATACTTTTTCAAAATATCATTTTTGACAAAACACATTTGAAAATTTTGATAAAAGTTGATAAAGATTGAGAGGGAATTCCAACTAATCCCTAAAAACATTTTTTAAGATTGATATTTTGAAAGAAAATTTTTTTATGAGCTAAGTAAATAGATTTAAGACTTGTTTATTTCTAACACTTAGCCTATATTTCTACTCCCTTAAACTTGTTATGCCTATTTTTTGATGAATGACAAAGGGGGAGAGTAGGGTAAAGGGTTAGAAAATTACAAACAGCATGCTTATTTCACAGTTAATTAATTCTGCTTTCTTGTGTGCTGCAACTTTCATACCTATGCTTATGTTATATTATTTGCATGTTTATGCAAGTTCATATCTGCTTTTTTTTCTAACTTTAACCTGAGTTGTCAATACATCAAAAAGGGGGAGATTGTTGGTGCAGTTTGCACTAACGGTCAAACTCGGGTTTTGATGTATGACAAAGTGGTTAAAGTTAGGGTTGTTGGTGTTTAACCTCTTTACTAAGTGTGCAGGGTTGAAAGACTTAGGACCAGACACCAGGCTGAAGTCCAGGATGGTTGAGTCCTGGCGGGAAGTCCAGTTGGGTCCGCGGGACCTGACAACTGGCTGAAGACCAAGTTGGTTGAGACTTGGCAGGAAGACCAAGGTGGTTGAGCCTTGGCAGGAAGTCCTGGTGGGTCAAGAAGTCAAGTAGAGCTGCACAAGGTAAGTGAGGTAAGTCACTGGAGGAGCGAACCAGTGAGGATGCGTTCCCCGTCGAGGGAACAGTAGGCGTCGGTTCGACCTAGGGCTCCATTTCGGAGACCAAAGTCAGAACCAAGACAACCAAGGCTGTGTAAAATTAACTTATTAATGGCTGTTTTGGACTAACCCTAGATGCAGGACCGAAGGACTGTGTTTCTGCAGCTCAGATAGCCTCAAAGGAGTGAGGCAATAGCTGAGCAAGGCGCCCCGGATGCTTCGGGCGCCCCAGAGTCAACCCAAAGTCAGCAAAGCAAGTAAACTCCCCGACAGTAGCACATTTGGGGGCGCCCCGGATGTTTCGGGCGCCCCGCGCGCGTCGGGCGCCCCGCGAGTCGCGGGCGCCCACTGTGCCACACCACTGGCAGCTGCAGCAGCTCACCCTCTCGAAGAAGATGAAGCCTTGACCGGTCAACCCGGGCGCCCCGCGCGCGTCGGGCGCCCCAGTCAAAGGTGATCCCGAAGAAGCAGAGATCAGCCTTGACCAGAGGGCTCGCCGGATCGAAAGCCACGTGGGGGGCGCCCCGAGCATCCCGGGCGCCCCCAGCCCTATATAAAGGGCCCTCGACCCTCTTCTTCAGAACAACACTTCTTCCAAAGCCTCCAAGTTCTTCTACGCTCGCGCCTTGCTCCGGAAACGCTTCACTTCGAGCCGACGACGTCCAGCTGCCCCGAAAGAGTCAACCTACTCCGGACGTCGGTAAAAAGATAATTTTTTAATATATAGATTGTTGCATTTAATTACTTGAAAGTGTGGGGTTGTCACACTTTCAATTCCTTTGTACTCGCCTACTCTATCGGTGTTTACCGGTAGAGAGTATTAGTGGATTGCCCAACGGAAAGGTCCGAGGGACCTGGGCCTTCGAGTAGGAGTCGCCGAAGGCTCCGAACGAAGTAAAAATCGTTCGTGTTTGTGTGTTCGTTTTTCGTTTCTTTCGTTTCCGTTGTGCACGCTTTTTAAAGCACTCTGATTTAAATTTAAAAGTCACGTGATTCACCCCCCCCCTCTCACGTGCATCGATCCTACAGTTGTTAGTGCTAAAGGGGTTAAGATGGATGAAGAAAAGGTGAAAGCAATCCAAGTATGGCCAACACCTACAACAATCAGCCAAGTAAGGAGTTTCCATGGATTGGCCAGCTTCTATCGACGATTTGTGCCAGATTTTAGTAACATTGCAGCTCCTCTTACTAACGTCATCAAGAAAAATGAGTCATTCAAGTGGAGAGAGGAGCAAGAGAAAGCATTCAACACCTTGAAAGAAAAGCTAAGTTCGGCTCCTTTATTGATTCTACCTGACTTTTCTAAAACATTTGAAATCGAATGTGATGCTTCTGGTATTGGTATAGGTGTTGTGCTTATGCAAGAAAGGAGACCCATTGCTTACTTCAGTGAGAAGTTGAGTGGGGCAGCTCTCAACTATCCAACGTATGACAAAGAGTTGTACGCATTGGTAAGGGCATTGGAGACGTGGCAGCATTACCTATGGCCAAAGGAATTCGTGATTCACACAGATCATCAGTCACTAGACATTTGAAAGGACAGCACAAGTTGAACCGACGCCGCGCAAAATGGGTAGAGTCCATTGAGACATTTCCTTATCTGATCAAATATAAGCAAGGAAAAGAGAATGTGGTAGCTGATGCATTATCTCGAAGGTATGCTTTGCTTTCCACGTTAGATGCGAAATTATTTGGATTTGAATACATCAAGGACTTATATGCCAATGATACTGATTTTTCTGATGGGGTCAAAGCATGTGAGCAAGTTGCATTTGGAAAATTCTATAGGCATGATGGATTTTTATTTTGAGGAAATAGATTGTGTGTACCCCTATGTTCATTGCGTGAATTGTTTACTAGAGAAGACCATAGTGGTGGGTTGATGGGGCATTTTGGTGTCACTAAGACTTTAGGGGTTTTGCAAGATCATTTTTTTTGGCCTCATATGAAACGTGATGTAGAGAAGATTTGTGAGAAGTGTATCACTTGCCAATAAGCTAAATCTAAGTTGAAACCACATGGCTTATATACTCCTTTGCCTATACCCAATGAACCCTGGACTGATATTTCAATGGACTTTGTATTGGGATTACCCCGGACTAAGAGGAGAAGGGATTCAGTTTTTGTTGTGGTAGATAGGTTTTCTAAGATGGCTCATTTCATTCCATGTCATAAAACCAATGATGCATCCCATATAGCTGATTTGTTCTTTAAAGATGTTGTTAGGAAAAATGCATGCCTAGGACCATTGTCTCTGATCGAGATGCAAAATTTTTGAGTTACTTTTGGAAGACTCTGTGGGGAAAATTGGGAACTAAATTGTTATTCTCTACTACTTGTCATCCCCAGCCCGATGGGCAAACTGAAGTTGTTAATCGCACTTTATCCTTCTTACTTCGTGCTATCATAAAAAAGAATTTGAAACTCAATTTGCATACAATAGAAGCACTATCATAAAACATGGGAGGATTGTCTACCGCATGTTGAGTTTGCATACAATAGAAGCATACATTCTGCAACTCAATTTTCACCATTTGAAGTTGTTTATGGATTCAATCCTTTGTCACCAATAGATTTGATTCCTCTACCTTTAAGTGAGCATGTCAACTTAGATGGTAAGAAGAAGGCTGAATTTGTGAAGCAAATTCATGAACAAGCACACTTGAATATTGAGAGAAGGACTAAGCAATATATACAGCAAGCTAACAACGGGCGCAAGAAAGTTGTGTTTGAACCAGGAGAGTGGGTTTGGTTGCACCTACGAAAGGAGCGATTTCCAGAGAAACGACATTCTAAACTCCTACCTCGAGGCGACGGGTCATTTCAAGTGATAGAACGCATCAATGATAATGCCTACAAACTTGAATTACCAGGTGAGTATGGTGTGCATACTACTTTTAATGTTGTTGATTTATCCCCATTTGATGTAGGTGTTGATTTGAGGGCAAATCCTTTTCAAGAGAGGGAGAATGATGTAGATCAAGGAGTTGTTCATCAAGACCGGGTTAAAACCGCAAGAGATCATTTGTCACTTCCTGAAGGGCCAATTACAAGACTTCAAGCAAAGCGTTTCAAGAAAGCACTAAACGAATCCAAGAACAATAGCCTGGCTATGAGAAACGAGAAACCAAGTGAAGCCCAAGTACAAATCAAGACTTAACCCATGTGATCGGTCGTATTCAGCCATGACTCATCCCTAGCATGATGGTTGGAAAAGGGAAAGGAGAAAAGAAGCATGAAAACTTGGGATTTTGGGTTTCTAAGTTATTTAATTTCATGCATGCAAAGTATGGAGACTTGGAGTTTTTTTTGGATTTCTAAGTGTTTAAATGCTTGCATGCAACATGGGTACTTTAGTTGCTAAGTATTTGTTTACATGCATGCATGTAGGTACTTTAGTTGCTTGCTCCCATTATATAAGGGAGAGAATTCCGAATTTGTAAGGGCTTTGGTTTTGGTAAACATCCTAGTGAGGATTTTGTGATCTCTTGGTTCTTAAGGGAACTTCTGAACTTATCGAGTCTATCTCATGGCGTTCAACAACCGAAACTTATCACCATCCTAGTGTGGTGTTTCCTTCTTTCGTAGTCTTTGTTCGTGCCAGTCTTGGTTGCGGGTAAAGACTCAAACTCTTGTCATCTTGTTCCTGGGGTTCTATCCATCTTTGTCTCGGGTTCCATCACATCTGTTGGTGGGGTTTGTATCATCTGGGACATACGCGCCCGACTAAGTAGCCAAAACCCTAATATCTCACAGTGCAGGTGATTCCCGGGGTACTTAGGCTTGGTCTGGGACATATGTGCCCGACCAAGTACCCAAAACCCTAATACCTCGCGGTGCAGCCGATGTCCGGGGTATTTAGGCTTGGTCTGGGACATACACGCTCGACCAAGTATTCAAAACCCTAATACTTCGCAGTGCAGCCGATGCCCGAGGTACTTAGGCTTGGTCTGGGACATACGCGCCCGACCAAGTACCCAAAACCCTAATACTTCGCGGTGCAGCCGATGCCCGGGGTACTTAGGCTTGGTCTGGGACATACGTGTTGGTGCAAGTTGCATCAATGATATTTCTCTTTAAGTGTTTTAATGTTTGACAATACACTTAAGTCAGTGATATATTGAACAGACAAAGGGGAGCAAAGGAGAAGTAACTCAAGTTGAAGAAATGTCCTAGTTAACCTAGGTATTGAAACCCTAAAGACCTAACGAAGGGCTGTTAGGCACCTAGCGAAGGGCTGCTAGGTATCGTAACCCTAAGACCTAGCGAAGGGCTGCTAGGCACCTAGCGAAGGGTTGCTAGGCATCAAAACCCTAAGTCCCAGCGAAGGGCTGCTGGGCACCTAGCGAAGGGCTGCTAGGTATCGACACCCTAAGACCTAGCAAAGGGCTGCTAGGCACCTAGCGAAGGACTGCTAGGTATCGAAACCCCAAGACCTAGCGAAGGGCTGCTAGGCACCTAGCGAAGGGATGCTAGGCATAGAAGACCTAGTAAAGGGCTGTTAGGCACCTAGCGAAGGGTTGCTAGGCATAGAAGACCTAGCGAAGGGCTGCTAGGCACCTGGCGAAGGACTGCCAGGGAATTAAGTCTTGGTCCGAGGGACTGAGCAACTTAGCTGAGCAATGACTAAGGACAGGAGTAGAGACGGGTCAGGGTTTGGGCGTCTCGAGGTCCGGAGGTATCGGAAGCTAAGCAAAAGTCCACCCGAAGGGCTGGGTGGCAACTGTCTCCTGAAAGGAGTAGGTGAAGGGCGAGTTTTCGGGGATAGGAACTCGTGCCGGTTCGACCTAGGGTTTCGTGCAAATCCGAAGTCCGAACCAAGTCCTTAAGCTTAATATTATATGCATATATGCTTTGTGTTTGTGTATCTTGCAGGTAACAAGAACCAGAGACAAAGCGAGCAGAAGAACTAGCCTTGCAGTGTTAATGCAGGGTGCCCCAGTGTTGGGGGCGCCCTCATGCACCAGGGCGCCCTCATGCACCAAGGCGCCCTCATGCACCAGGGCGCCCTGGTCAACACCATTTTCGCTGCTGCGAGTCAGAAGCCGTGGATAAGCGCTGACTGGGTTCAAGATGGGCGCCCGGAAGATCCGGGGCGCCCTGGTCAAAGCTGTTATCAGCTGCGGCGAGGTAGGCGCAGGGATAAAGTTTGACCGAGTCTTCCGGGGCGCCCCCAGCGTCCAGGGCGCCCCCAGGAGGCCTATATAAGGGGCTTCGACCCCTCAGCTTCAGACACGACTTCCAAGCACTGTTCTAATCATTCTGACCAACGGCAACACACTAGAAACGAGGCTCTACTACCGGGAGGCTCCAGGAGGAAGTGCGCGGCACTTCGGAGGTCCAGATTGGCCGAGCTTCATCCTTGTCTTGTTGGTTTGCATTTTGTTAATTACCATACTTAAATTTCTATATTATTGATTGTAATATTGAACTGTAAGTCGGGTTTCTCCACCTCCGGAAAGTCCGGAAAGGAGACCAATAGTGGACGGGCGTTCCCGTGCATAGGCCTTGGATGTACTGACCCTGGGGGGTCGGGAACCAAGTAAAATCCGTGTGTCCCTTACTGTGTTGTTATTAGTTCTACTTATTTTCCGCTGCGCTACTAATATTCTAAGTCCAGAACGAAAGTATTACGAGATTTCCACGAAAGATTTTCACGGTCGATATTCACCCCCCCCTCTATCGACGGCACCGATCCTATAATACGCGCCCGACCAAGTATCCAAAACCCTAATACCTCCCGGTGCAGCCGATGCCCGGGGTACTTAGGCTTGGTCTGGGATATACGTGCCCGATCAAGTATCCAAAACCCTAATACCTCGTGGTACAGCCGATGCCCGGGGTACTTAGGCTTGTTCTGGGACATACGCGCTCGACCAAGTATTCAAAACCCTAATACCTCGCAGTACAGCCGATGCCGGGGGTACTTAGGCTTGGTCTGGGGCATACGCGCCCGACCAAGTATCCAAAACCCTAACACCTCGCGGTGCAGCCGATGCCCGGGGTACTTAGGCTTGGTCTAGGACATACGCACTCGACCAAGTTTCCAAAACCCTAATACCTCGCGGTGCAGCCGATGCCCGAGGTACTTAGGCTTGGTCTGGGTCATACACGCCTGACCAAGTATCCAAAACCCTAATACCTCGTGGTGCAGCCGATGCCCGAGGTACTTAGGCTTGGTCTGGGATATACGCGCCCGACCAAGTATCCAAAACCCTAATACCTGACGATGCAGCCGATGCCCAGGGCACTTAAGCTTGGGTCGGGTTGTTTCAGACTCCCTACCAAGGATACAAACTGGGGTGCCTCATAATATCCCTAGTGACATGCGGGCTCTACGGAAGCAATGGTAAAATGTCATGCCCGACCCGGGGAAAATGAGAAAAACGCTCTAAAAATATAATCCAGGCATACACATTCACAGGGTAATAAAGATGTTTTCCTTATATGAAAAGTACAGGGAGAACAATATCTCAGAGAATTATCAAGATACAAGTGGATGAGAGAAAGCACTCTTCTACTTGGGTTTTTCTTCTCTACAGCTCCATTCCTGTAGGGTCGCTAGGCTCGGAACCACCTTCTGAGTATGCAAGGCACGGAAGATAGGGTCCTTGAATCTTTTCCACCTTCTGGGTACTCTATCCGAGTAGTCAGCAATGGGTGAGGACGCCTGAGATAACACATGGGTAGCTCGACCCCCTCCGAAGACCCCCTCCTCGCAAAGATGCGGTCGAGTACAACATTCAAAAGGCAGAAAAAAGAGGAGGGGAAATAGCGACTGCAATTTCTCTCCGGAGCGTGTAAAGACGCAATGAAGAATTGCCTTAACAGGAGAGGGGGAACAGCAACCGCAATTTCTCAACAAAAAGAAGAAAGAGAAAGAGAAAAGCCAGCGGCTGTAGCCCCTCCCCTCTTGGTGACGATGCATCCCATAAATACCTTCTTATGCATGGAGCCCGGGGAAAACGGGGATCCGGAAGAAGATGGCGCGTGGGGTACACCGCCACGGGCCGACCAGGGTTTGGTGATCAACAGGATAAGTCATCTCCTCTATGCCCCCTAGCAGACCACATAAGGTCTTTTCTGAACTCCTTAGATAATCCGGGAGTCCCACATCCTCTAGGATCTTCAGCGAGACCATGGACCTCATCTCCACTATGCTCCCCGGTAAGGGTAACGGTACAAAAGACTCTACCTCTGAGGGGTCCCTCAGCCAAGAACAATCCTGCATACTCAGCATTGGGCAGCTTGGACACCGACGAGGATGAAGGAAAGAGAGGTGACATCCAGCCAAAAAGAAGCAAACAGACAGAAGGGATGAGGGAGACGGTACACCCCTCTCCCCCTATTTATAGTGAGGGTTGCCTCTCCGTGCAGTTAATGCAAGGAGGGCGCCAAAACAACAATAGACGCCGAAGCGTCGTTTCGACCCACGCGCCCACTGCATCTCGGAACCCGCGACTCTTTATGAGTCTATTCAATAATATTGCGTATAAGGCGGAGGTGATGGTTCGGGAGCCGCCCGCATATTCCAGAAGGAAACATCAGCGGGGACCCGTCATGAGCATAAATGCAAGCATGATGTTTTGACTTGTAGAATTTTCAAAAGGGATCTGCCCTCAGGATCAACCTCGAAACAGACAACTGTTCGTTAAGCCCGTAAAGCGAAGACACGGGACACAGCGAGCAAAGGCACATACACAAAGAATAGTAAAAGTGATCACGTTAGTTCAAAAATTGCTACAATAGGTCCCGACCCCAGGTAAATATGGGGCTCCGCTGGCACGAGAGAAGACCCCTCTCTAACCCCGATGACACTTACAATCGCGGGTCTGCATCAGGAGGGAGGAGATGATCCTTCTTCAACTTATCGATAGCCCCGTGGAAGCCATGTTGTAGGCGCTGCATTACTTGGTCGGCTACGATGGTACGGAACTCATCCGACTCCAGAAACTTCACCTTGAAGCCTGCCTCGGCTTCCTTAGAACTAGAAGCTCGGGCAACTCGAAGGGTAAGGAGCTTGGCCTCAGCAGCCTTGTAGCAACGTCTCAACCATTCCAGCTCGGCAGACATCTCGCCTGCTCGGCCAAGGCCTCTTTGAGTCTCTCCGACATAGCATGCTCATCCGACCGAGCCTGGACCAGGTCATCCTCCAGGACGGACGCGCAGTCGGTGGCCATCAGGAGATCTGACTCCTTCTGATTGAGCTGTTGCGCCTGATCCTGACTACGTGAGTGCAGTCTCTCGGCCGAGGTTACCATGAGTCGGATGTCGCCCAACAACTCCCTCTCCCTCGCCTGGAGCTGGTCTTGTTAGATGTGTATACTAAAAGACATTGCTCTTTTATATATGAGATCTTCTAAATTTTGAAAAGAGAATCACAACTACACTAGGTGCTTGTTTACATTAGTACACGCATGAAGTCCAATTACTTTGCATTGTAGATAACATGGTGTGTGGTGTCATATGGAAGATCGTGTTATCAGTTCCTTATTTAGTATAAATAAGAGGCCCACAACCGAGATGGAATTGGACAACCCATCGAGATGGTTGTAGTGTAATTAGGTGTGGTTGGTCTTGACCATAGAATTACCTAGTGTGCTATGAGTACATTGAGCAGGACCGAAACCCGAGGTTATCCAATTTGTACTGACTAAATAATTGGATAGGATCTCAGTTTATATTATGGAGTATGATCCCTTAATCCAGAAATAATATCGGGCATATATTATTAATTATTATTTCTTTGATTTATCAATGGGCGAGATCTATTCTGTTAGATCGATAGGCCCGGTAAGTTGGGAGATAAAATTAATAATATGATGTGCCGATGATTATTGACGAAATCCGTGTCCTGGTGAGTCAGGATGATGATGCCCCCTTGATGAGCTCAAAAGGTTCATCTTGCTAAACCCTGTAGGGGATTTGATCCGGCACGATGATAAAGTTGAGTGATACTAGTCAAGGACCCAGAGGTTAATTAATTTAAATTATCAGTAATTTAATTAATTAACGGGCATTCGAGATCTTAAACATGGGGGGGGGGGGGGGATGGACGACTCGTAATAAGTGGAGCCCATGTGTAAATATGGGAGTTTGTGAGGTAATTCAATGAGGATCCTTTAGTGGAATGGATCCTCATTAATGGACCGGGTTTGGATCCATTAGCAGGCCAAGATCCAACTCCTCCTCATGGTCCCTATCGTAGCCCTATATATACCCCATAGTGGCATGGAACCAAGGGTGAATCGATCCGGTGGATGAATCCAAGAAGACACAAGAAAACCCTAAGGTTTTCTCTCCTCCTCTCTCTCTTCCCCTCTCGGAGCGCCGACTCACACATGGAGTCTTTCTTCTCCGGAGCTCAGCCTTGGGCGGCAATTGCCGAGGCTGGTAATTGACGGCGACAGGGCAATTGCCGGTGCTAGCGGCGCTAGGGCAATTGCCCCAGTGAGGCAAATTTCCTTAGGGCAATTGCCGGCGCCAGCGGCGCCAGGGCAATTGCCCCAGCGAGGCAAATTGCCTCGGAGCAATTGTCGGCGCCAAGGCAATTGCCCCAGCTAGGCAATGGGCAAATTGCCTCGGGGCAATTGCCGGCGACGGCGCTAGGGCAATTGCCTCGGGGCAATTGCCGGCGACGGCGCTAGGGCAATTGCCTCAGCGAGGCAAATTGCCTCAGGGTAATTGCCGGCGCCAGGGCAATTGCCTCAGGCAATTGAGGCAATTACCTTGGCAATTGCCGTGAGGCAGTTGTAATTGCCGGAAGGTAATTCAACAATTGCCGAGAGTCTTCCTTGGGGAGAAGAGACAATGAGTTTGCCTCGTGTTTGGGGCATGGCAACTTTCTCTGAGTTGCTCAGAAGAACACAAGTTGGAGTTGTGGAGTTGCTCAGAACACAAGTTGCTTGTGCAACTTGGAGTTGCTCAGATCACATGAGCTCCAAGATACTTGTTGTTCAGGCGCTGGCAGTGGAGGAAAGAATCAATTGGGTTTGTGTTTGGATTATCTCCTTGGAGTGGCCGGCGACATCCCTTTTGTTAGGGATTGGTTGGCGCAAGGAGAAGGGATCGACTTGGTGACCACGGGTCTTGGTAGATCATCGCCCACACGACGTCCAAGAGGGGAGGGTTATACGGGTAAGGTATAATTCTTCCTTTGGCTCCTTATGTTATTTTGTGCCTTATTCATTTGCCTCGTCATTTATGTTTGATATTTAATTATTTTGATTACGAATCATAGTCAATAATTATTTAACTGGACCCCGACCATAAACACAAAAGCCGGCGATCCACTCGTCACTTTTTCCGCGGTCGAATGGTCAAGCAAATCACAAGGCCGATTTTGGTAATTGGCCAAGTTGTGATTTGGATCGTTTGATACGACACGAGATGGTCGTAGGGAGACGGGTCTCCATTTGGATTAATTTTTTATCCGTAGACATGGAGAGGTCTCTCGGGTCAACCGAGTATTCGCTAAGGAAACCCGCAAAGCCATACCCAATAGGTCTCTCTCTTGCGTCACCTGGAGCAGGTCCTTGGTGACACTCACAGCCTTCTCGGACGCCAGACGTTCTCAGTGCTAGGAATTTTGAAGAGCCTGCTCCTTGTCTTGCAAGAGGTGCATCAGGTGCTCGACCTTCACTCGGAGAGCCCTGCTGACCCCCGCCTGCATCAATCCTGCCCGATGCTCGTGGTCAGCTACAGCCTCTGCCCTCAATGCCCGGCAGAGCAGGGCTTCAACTCGGGGCCAATAATATAGACCCTGGTCGGTTATCACGCAATCCTCAGCGGCCTGCCATTGCGCTAAGAAGTCAGGTAATGGGCAAGAGAACATCCAATGCAATAGTGATTTGTACTTTCAGGAGAGTTTCCCGAAGAGTGGTGAGTGGGCCCGCCGAAACATGTACGACCGCCCCTCTAGAGGTACTCCCGCGCCCCTCAGGCCACGGCAAACCCGGACGGGGAGGAAGTTGCTCGATGGTGGGGGCTTCAGGTGGCAGACTAGAGGGGCCGGAATCGCCTTCCTCGGAGCTAGAAGTGCCCTCGGACACGACCCCCTCGGCGGAACCTCCTTAAACTGCACCGGGGGGAAGGATTGCATGGAGGCCTCCAACGTTGCGTCCAACTTCTTCTTTAAGCGGTCTAGTCTCATCCGGTATTGGGTACGTAACACCTCCTTACCCTTGGAAGACGTAGACGAGTCAATGAAGCAGGTCGGAGGCGCTGGGACGACCACCTTTGGAGCAGGGACCGGTGGAGTAGGTACAAAGGCTACTACCTCAGTAGGTAGAGTTGCTTCCTCAGGCACCGAGGGAAGAGAAGAGAGGAACGTACAGAACGCAGCTTTTTCCATGAAGGGCCCAAGCCCTTGGGGAGCCGCCTCTTTTGCCGCCCAGCAGACCGGACTATTGAAGAAACAATAGGAGGGGAGGTCCCCTCACTAATTCCCTCTGGACAGACAACCCTTGGCAAAGATCCACCCCAAGAGAAAAGATCTGCCTCAGGGCCAAACTGTTGATCGGAAGGCCCTCGGCTCACAACCGGTGGGGATGTAACAGTAGCCTCGACCCTCTCGGGTGAAGCGTGTTGGGTATGGCTTGGCAGGTTTCCTAAGTGAATACTCGGTCGATCCGAGAGGCCTCTCCATGTCTACGGATTAAAAATTAATCTGAATGGAGACCCGTCTCCCTACGACCATCTCGTGCCGTATCGAACGATCCAAATCACAACTCGGCCAATTACCAAAATCAGCCTTGTGATTAGCTTGACCGTTCGACCGCGAAAAAGGCGACGAGTTGATCGTCGACTTTTGTGTTTATGGACGGGGTTCAGTTAGTAAATTAATGGTTATGATACGAAATCAAATTAATAAACTAACACACATAAAATGACGAGGTAAACAAAACAAGCACATGTATGACATAAGGTTAATCAAGGGAGTATGGGAAGAGATATACCTTCCCGATCACCTCATGATCTTCTACCTTATGTCCCTCCCTCCACGGACATCGTGTGGGCGACGATCTTCCGCGAACCGAGATCACCGAGCCCTCCGATCAATCGCACTATCTTCTTCCTTCCAAGCCGACCCAAACCCTAACCTAGGGTTATTACCGCCGGCTCCTATCTCTCCACCTCCTTTGCGCCGTCGGCCGCCGGAGCCTCCAAGCTCTTGTCGGCTCAGATGCAGACCTCGAGGGGAGAACGAAGAAGAAGAAGATTCCTTTACCCAAAACCGACTGCTCTCCTTCTCTTCTCAGCCTAGTGCCGCCGGCTTCCTCAGCCGCCCGCCGGCCTCCCTTGCGCGCCACCCACCGGGCCTCCCTCTCCTAGCCGTTCACCACCAAAAGGAGGAGAAGATCCTCCCTTTCCTTGGTAGAAACCGACAGCCTAGGAGAAGAAAGGTGAGATGAGGAGGAGGAAGTTATCCTTCCTCTACTCGACGCCCTAAGAGAGAGAAATGAGAGAGAGAAAGTGAGAAAGCCTTGGGTGGATTGTTTGGATTGTCTAGCCTTGGTTTCATGGTCTCATTGGGTATATATAGGGCTAAGGTAGGGACCAAGAGGAGGAGTTGAATTTTGGCCCACCAATGGATCTAAACCCGACTTATTAATTAAGATCCATTCCACTAAAGGATCTTAATTGAACTTCCTCACCGACCCCCATATTTTCATATGAGCTCCACATATTACGAGTCGTTCATCCCCCTGTGTTTAAGATCTCGAATGCCCATTAATTAATTTAAATTACTGACAATTCAAATTAATTAACTTCTGGGTCCTTGACTAGTACTACTCAACCTTATCATCATGCCGGATCAAATCCACCTGCAGGGTTTAGCATGATGAACCTTTTGAGCTCATCAAGGGGGCATCATCAACCCGACTCACCAGGACACGGATTTCGTCAATAATCAACAGCACATCATATTATTAACATTATCTTCCAACTTACCGAGCTTATTGATCTAACAGAATAGATATCGCCCATTGGCAAATCAAAGAAATAATAATTAATAATATATACCTGTTATTATATCGGGATTAAGGGATCGTACTCCATAATAAAATCTGAGGTCCTATCCAATTATCGAGTCAGTACAAATTGGATAACCTCGGATTTTGGTCCTGCTCAATGTACTCAAAGCATACTAGTGTAATTCTATGGTAAAGACCAACCACACCTAATTACACTACAACCATTCCGATGGTTTGTCCAATTTCATCTCGGTTGTGAGCCTCTACTTATACTAGGAAAGGAACTGATAACATGATCATCCGTATAACACCATACACCATGTTATCTACAATGCGTAGTAAAAGACTTTATGCATATACTAATATAAACAGACACCTAGTGTAGTTGTAATTCTCTTTTCAAAATGATGATGTTCATATAAAGAAATCATGTCTTTCAGTATACACATCTAACAAAGCGACCCCACGGGACGAGACAGTAGGCCCCTCAGGGGATTCGGCGGGAGCAAGTGGAGCGTCAGGAGCGGCTGGAGGAGGATTCAATGCCTCCTTGTTGGCCTCCTCCCATCTGATGAGCCTGCCCATCACCTTTGGGAACATGACTTCCTCTGCAAAAGCCAGACAGAGAGAATATCAGGCAGAACCAACATGCATTAAAGGAAAAAAGATGAACATATCCATGGAGGGGTTGATTCGCGTCACTTTAGGGTTGAGGCCCGCCCGGTACATAAGCTCTTCACTCTGCACCAGCCCGGGGCCGCTGAACTCCATACCAGAGAGTACCACCTTAGCACGCTGGTACACCGAACTGTGGAGAAAGTTCCCTAGAATAGGAGGAGTCGGCAAATCCTCTATCCAACACAGGGGGCTGAAGGGTAAGGACGACAGCCTAATGAAGAAGAATGTCTCCTTCCACCCTTTATGCGTAGAAGGGAACTCTCCTAAAAACCTATGGCCCGGTCGGGCTGTGAAACTAAAGACCCCTCTAGACCCTATCGAGACGAAGAAAGAATGAAAAATGTGAGGCGTCAGAGGAAGGTCAAAAAACTTGAAGATGATATACGCCCCTCCCATCTGGGTGAAGGCATTAAGAGCCATCTGGTGAAGGGGAACATCAAAATAGGAGGATATGTTCGTGAAAAAAGGGGGACTTAGGGAAACGGAGCCCTAACTCCATCTGCCCTAAGAAAAAGGTCAACATGCCTACAGGGGGCTCCACGGGCGTCTGCCGCACTTTGGGGATGACCATTGTCATCTCGGCCGGGATGCCATAGACCTCGATGGCTGCCTGCAAGGCCTCCAGCCTCACTCTCGAGGAGGCGGACTCATACCACTCCGCACGATAGCTTTCCCTGATCCCTAAGAAAGAAGACAAGTAGGAGACAGACTACTCACACACAAAAGAGGCTTTACAAGAGAAGAAGACGAAGTGCACCCAGCTGCCGAGTCAGAAGTAGGCTTAACATCTGCACCTTCCCCTCTTATACTCAGGCGGCCGCTTGCTTAGACGCAAGGGGGAAGAGACACGTGGAAAGCGAGAAACCGTTGCGCACAGGTAGTCGCTTGTCGCGAGCCAGCCAAGGCATCGCATGAACTTGTGGAGATGGCCGTTGGGACGCGTGGCAATAAGGCATTCACCAGGGTACCCTGCGCCTTTATAACGAAGAGACATACGTCATTATAATACCTCAAGAGTCGGGATATCCTTTTTTGAAAAGGATGAGACCGTTAAGGGGGATTTCTCGGAACTCGGAATAAGGATTATAATCCAAAGGCCCTTTACAACTACAGGGGAAGTAAGGAAGGTGAAGGCCCGTAGCTTCTTCATCTTGGCACTAGTCCGATCAGTCAGCCACACTTTCTTCGATCAGACTTGAAGGGAGGGACTTGTGATAGGGTTGAATAGTCCGTGCCCGGCACGGGGGATGAAGAAGCCGCAGGGCGCGACATGACGGATCGAAGCAACATCCTTCCCGGACCCCGGGACCCCCCTCAGGAGACGCGCCCGGGAAGGTTAGCCCGAAGACCCCTCTCAGGAGCACCCCGGGAGGGTAGGCCCCGAGAGCACCTCGGGAGTTATAGCGCCCGAAGACCCCGAGCTCACCTCGAGAGGTGGAGTCCCCGCAATGACCGACCTCGGGAACTGACCCCCTCTCCTCGGTGCGGATAATCATCCGCGTTGGAAAAGGTCTGCACGACCCTTAAATATCGCAACGGGTGGAAGCGTGATAACGGCGCAGACCGTTTCAAAGGATATCTAGTCACCGCCGAAAGAGGGGGGTGTGGCTTAAGTATCGGAGACGTGGCACCGATCGAGGGGGCACATCTAGTATGTCGGCGTCAGTATAAAAGGTAGTCCAACCCTTCCGGTAAGGGGGTTACGCTCTCTCAACTCTAGATACATTCTTTACTTCTCGCTACCTTTACTTCTCGGACAAACACTGACTTGAGCGTCGGAGTGGACTCCGCCGGACCCCTGCCGGTGTGTCCCTAACGCACGTATTAATCTTGCAGGACCCTAAGTTTCTCCCCGCAACAACTTCCGCAGGGGCAGAACTCCAATGTCTGGTCATCGTCGTCGACTCTTTCCGGAACATTCATCAAAAACTAAATCACAATTTCTAAATATAAATCATTAAGTCATTTGTCACTTAGGTGTTTATACTATTCTATGCTATTTGCATGTTGTATGTGCGCAACTAGTGGAAAACTAAACAGAGAGTATGTCAGATTGCCATCTTGTAATGACTTAATCCAAGAAGACATCTTGTTCTCATTTTTCTAAGGTCTACTTAAGGTTGAGCTGTGAATTTTATCTATCTTTTTTCTCTATTATTCGGTGCCAATGTGATTGCCACTTCAGAAGAAACTCGCTAAGAGATTAGTTCCTTTAGATCTACTTTAATCCTTTTTTTATCTCCCTGTCATTGTGTTGATTTGAAATTGAAGAAATAGTTATCTATTTACTGGTCTGAGTGAAGGGATTGTCTATGTGAACCATTAGCAATTTCTAAAACTTTGCTGACACGAGTTTGGAAACATTGTTTGCTATGCGTCCATCAACTATATAATTATTTTTTTCATTTGTGTTGTTTTCTTTTCCGCATCTTCATGTCTAATTTGTGTTTTTGTTTATGAGAGTTTCTCTAGTTCACGCAATAAGTTAGACTTAGATTGTATCTACTATCAGCTTATTAATGCATTACTAGACTTGTGACAAAGGTTGAGATAGAAAATGTTATGTCTAAGGTTTTCATTCGAGTCACTGAATATATGTAATTATACTTTTAAAAATAATGCAGTATAATATTTTGTTGTTCCTTCACTATGCTGTGTTTTATTGTCATGTCGTGCCTTGTGTTGAAGTAGAATTAGAATAGGGTGTATCGCTTGATAAGTGTGAGACAACTCTAACAATTTGAACAAGGGTTAGATGGACAGTGAAATCTCTTATCAACTTAGTGGAATCGTACCTCCAAAAATCTCTTAGGGAGTTTCTGAATATGGGCCGCTTCGGCGGTAGGGTCGATCACTATAAAAAGTTTACTCGGACAGTTTTTTTGTCAATGTGACTTATCCCAAGTGGTAAGTATAGAGACATGTGTTGCCTGAGGTTCCGGGTTTGAGTCTTCTTAGCAACAAATAAATCCCCTCTTCGAGAGGCCGTTGATTGAGGTGATGTCTTGACAGTGAAACATCTTATCAACTTAATAGAATTATGCCTCCAAAAATCTCTTAGGGGGTTTCTGAATATGGGGCTGCTTCGGCGGTGGGGCCGGTTACTATAAAAAGTTTACTTGGATAATTTTAAACAAATCTTGGCAAAGCCAGTATGCTCACCCTCCCCACGCGCTAGCCATAGCATCCGGGCTAGTATCCCCCATGATTTACCTCCTCCGTGTTGACCCTGGGACGGGTTGGCAGGGGCGCTAGAGACGAGCGAATCGCCTTTTACCACTAAGAATTTTGAACTATGGCTATTTGTTATTCGTCTAGGTTGTCTTTTTTTTAAGTATACTTGATAGAAATACTCAATCTATGCATATTGTTCTTGCCTCAACATGTTGGCATATTATTATGTTTTTGGAGCAAAATTCTTAATCTATTAAAGCATTGCACACTAGACATGATTTCACTAACGACTAATATTTCTTGGTTTTACAGTTCTACCTGAATGTGTGGTTTAGAATTTTATCTGTTATGTTAATATTATCTTCACCCCTACCCAACTACCAGTACCTAAAATAGTGAAAACCACCTAAAATAGTGAAAACCATGATTCTAAGATGTATTATTTTTTTACTCTTAAATATTTATTCCCCCTTTTTTTTAACATCAACAAGACACAGTTAACCTCAATTGGTTTCGAGGTTCACATTGTATTATTTATTGATTTCGTTAAGTTCTTCTAGGTTTTTGCTCTACCTTTCTAGTAGAGTTCTACAGGATGCAGATGATACATATGCCACTTTAGCACTAATGTATGAATATGCTGCTAGATTGCTCTTTTAACAAGTCATTGAAGCTAGAATAAATGCACTATTGGTATGATTCCTGATCCCTAATTACTTTTTCAAAAGTTCATTGTGATGTTACTGAAAATTTGCTATTTTTCTTGATATGAGCTCAACTATGACTCTAAATTGTCTTCTTTCTTTTTAAGTGGTTTTTTTGGTCTAAATCTTTATATTGGGAGGCGTACCTTTTTGTATTATTGTTTTCAATACTATAATGCTACATGATATCTAAAATAGTTGTGGTAATTACTATTTTATTTCCTATGATTTTCTGTGGAATAAATACTCCCATGTTTGGTCGCCTAAATGAATTTGAAATACCAAGTACCATAGAATTGTTGTTCCACTTATCGTCTTTCTATCTATTCCTTATTATATTCCAAGGACTATCTATTCTGTTGCATTATGTGACAAACTATTCAGTTCTCCAAGAAAAGAGGCAGAGGAATCCTGTCCTATTGCTTGGGGTAGTAGGCAGAGGTAGAAACTCTGGCTCCTTGGCACTTTTATTTTTACATAGAGCTGTGAAGGGTTGTTGGAGGAGATGGTTTTCGTGAGGGAAGGAAGACCTTGGTCACGGTAAGAACACATATGGTTTTGGCAGAAGGGTGGTTGATAGTGTAGTTGGGCTACAAAAATCCTATCAAAGAAAGGGCTTGTTTTGGGGCAAGAGTATTTGGCAACAAGGAATACAGGAGGCATTGAAAAAGGGTAATATATAAGGAAATTGTAACCTATGTAATATATGTTGTACGCTATATGTCTAACTATAATAAAAAAATTGTGAGAAACTGACATGTGCTCGTCAATATTACCATTAAGAAAAGTCATCTTTATATTCATTTGATATAATTCTAAGTCAAAATATACTACTATAACTAGGATGATATGTATTAATACAAACTTCACAACTGGAGAGAATGTCTCTTCAAAATCAATACTCTTCATTTGGGTATATCCTTTTGCAACTAAATGAGCTTTGTATTGGTTAATCGACCCATCCGCTTTCCTCTTAATTTTGAGAATCCACTTATTCCCAATAGTCCTTCGGCCCGGAGGAAGATCGACTAAGTCCCAAACTTGATTCTTTCTCATAGATTCCATTTTCTCATCCATTGTAACTTTTCATTTCTCCTTAACTGAGCATTTCAACGCTTTCTCAACTGTTCGAGGTTCCTCATTATCAACTGGAAGAATCATTAATGCCTCATTCTTAATATCAAACCTCCTTTGAGGAATAATCTGACGACTACTTCTTCGTAGGTTAGACTGTTGAGAAACTGACTCATTCATAGACAAGTCACTCCCACTAAGTTGACTAGATTCAGGTATTCCCTGTGATTCATGATTCGTTGATAAAGAAATAATATCCTCCTCCTCTATTATAAATAGATGAATCGATTTATCAACTTCACCTCTTGTTGGAAACTCAGTTTCTAGAAAAGTAACATCCCATGACTCTATTTCAGATACAATTCCATCTTGTTACTCACCAATAAAAATATAACCCTTAGAAGTATCAGAATATCTTACAGATCACATCTTCCTCACCACTACCTACCATCTCCCCATCCGGCGAGGTCTAGCCCCCACGGGCTGGCTCGGTTGGTAAGGCGTCTGGCCGCTTGTTCCGGAGGTCTTAGGTTCGAGAGTCGTCAGTTGCACACGAGGTAAAAACCTAGTCTGCTGGCTTAAATCCTCTCGGCCCCAGGGGCCTTACCCGACCAGTAAAATCGTGATTTGCCTCCCTCTGGAGACCTGTGAGGCAGGGACTAGGAGCCGCTAAGGTGGCGGTTCCACCTTTTGTCCCATCCGGCGTCGGCGAGGTCTCAAATAAGCAAAACACCAATCTTTTGTGCATTCTATCCCCTAGATACCCCGCCATTTGCAACCCTTTCATCTGCTTCTATTCGAAACAGTCAGCTCCTACTCTTTCAAAGATGCCCTCCATCAGGAAGCCTCTTGGAAGCTTTCTCTTTCTCCTTCAATGGCGCCATTTACAGTCTCTCCTCCTGGCTCCACCACCCCTCCAGTACGACCATACCTCAAGATTATGGATACGCCCTATTCATCATCTAAACCATCAAGATTTCTTGAACAAGTACTTTCCTAACCCTTAATTCGTCATCTTTGTGATTCTTGATCTGTGAGTCTTTATGATCTTGATCCGTGATTCATTATCTTTTTCGTATCTGATTTGTAGGTTTCCCAACGTGTTCAAGAAAGATTGAGGTCTCTATGGAAGAAGGTAACTCTTGTTTTTTTTTTTTCTAAATTATAGTGAGTTCCATCTTGTTTGGTTAATATTCTCCGTGAAGTTGTTGGACGTTTTTCTTGCCAAGGTTTTGTGCCACCTAAAGTCCTCAAGGTTCATGCTTTCATTGACTTAGAGAACTTTCATAACTGAGGTGTTTTATATCTTCTTCCACAATACATTTCTAAATCCTATATCATGTCTTTCTTGTGATTGTTCTTTTATATTTTTCTTTCTTCATTATTTTTTCTTTTTCAAGTATGTAGCAGGGACTTCTAAATTAGGGTACGAATGTGGCCATCCGGTCTAACAACAATATCATCATAAGGAGTTAGAATCTTAATATCACACTCAACTTTTTTTTTTCTTAAATCATTTATATTAATCTAGTTCCAGCTTATTATTTTCGACCATATAGGCTGTTATTGCTTTTTTTTTTCTTCTAATTTTTCTTGCAAACTTTATGTTGGTTTGTCATTTTGGGTATGGGTATGATAGCAGCAGTTTATACCCTATGCATCTCAGTGGTTTAGTATTATGTCGATAGACTATCCTTAGGTGTCATAATGACGACACTAATTTAAAAAAGGCGTTTGACTCTTGAGCAAACTAGGCGAGTATGACTGTAGTCTTTTAAATTTTCTTCTAAACCTTGTCCTTTACCATTAATTTTGTCTTTGTAATGTATTTTGTCCTTACTATTAATTTTAAACTCTTCTAGGAAGTAGATTTATATTACCTTTGTATTATTCAAAATAAAGACTGTTTCTTCATAACTATGTCTCATATTTTTGGTACTGAGCTTATATATTCACCTTTGTGTTTGAGTTTAGTTTTTATGCAATAAACAAAGGCCATTTATTGATAATATAGTATAGTATTGTCCTTGTAAATGGATGTTACTTAATCTTTGACTAAATATGTTTTAATAACATCAACAATGAACTTTTTCCAATAGGTTTTACCATAGCCTTTCAATTCCCAATTGCTCTCTAGAAACTTGAATATTCTTAGAGTCATGTTTGTTTTATGGTTAACACCATTTAATTTTTTTTTTCCCTAAAGAGCTATAATAGGATCCATTCCAAAACCATATCGAACTTAGACACTTTAGCACCACTATGCCCACTACCTAGGTTTACTCTCTTAAGTCCAAGGTACAATTGCAAGCCTCCCATTCTACTCTTGCAACACTCCTTGGCAAATACATCATCTAACAACTTGTTTTATTCAAAAGTCATTCGGACTATCAAGAAGGAATCACAAGATACAGGGTATTGACTAACTTCAATTTTTCACATAGCCTTCGCTTCATGTTTAGGGGTTCAAATACTTACTCTCCTTGTACCCTAAATGACTTAGAAATACATCACTAAGTTGAAATGTATAACATACAATTACTTTCCCCATAAAACTGTCTTAAATTGCTCTCATGTGTCATGTTATTTAGTGACTTAAAAGACGCCACCAATTAAGATATCAACTATGGTCACAATCACAATTTAGATACATTTTGCTCATCGGATTTGTGAATACTATGGGATGTTGGTCAAACTCATTAATCAATAAAAATACAACACTGAAAGTCTCAAAACCTTCTTTGATGCATTTGAATTTAATCTTAAGACAGGTGATAACTTGACCATGTCAATCCTTGAGTATGTCTCTACCTTTAATGTTATAAAACTCTTAACTAAAAGGGTGTTGATATTCAAATACCACCATTAACCTATCTGTGTTACGTGTTACGGAAAAGATTTTATTTCTCTTTATAAAGAACTTCACCAATGCACCCTTCTTTATAAAGATTCTTACTTGACCTTCAACTTCTTTAGCTCCCTAGACATTGTCTATAGATAATAACATCGTTTAGTTACTAAGGGATAGATTGTCTCAACCACCTTTATATGCCCAACTCATTTTGAGGATAAAGAAATGATAGAGAACCGTCCATCATGAGCACCTCTTAGTATTTGAATAGAAGCTCACAGTAAACCCTCTCAAGCTATCTATTAATCTGATGATGATGGTATAGTGTGTTGCATCTAAACTCTTGCATAAGTATCATTTACATTAATCTTCTTATTACTCTCCGATGCTCTATTTCAATGCGCTAAGATTCCCAATCATCTTCCTACTGTCGTACATTATCCTTTACACATATTACCTCTAGAAAGATCTCTTAGAATATAGACCTTAATATTGGCTATATTAAATGAAAAGTACTACTAGTGTGCCTGATATAACTTGATCCTCGATTGAGTAAGACTCTAGCATGCACAAAGAATTTCCAATGTACAATTTTTAACTCGACTAAAGCTTACAACATAGTGATCTCATGCTCATGCACTTCTTGCACTTGTGATCCAAAAATGTTACAAACATAGTTGTATATTAAAAATGTTGCTGCATTTTAACAGCTAGTACGATAAGCATGTCACAACTTGGTTCTGTTGCACCAATGCTTCCCCTAAACCCTGAATCAAGACATCAACAATGTAATTATCACTCTCACTAAGAAGGCACCAATAAAATGTAGTAGCTATTTATTAACCTTAATTTTTCCATTTCATCTCCTCCTTTTTTTCGTGATCCACAAACATGCACTTCTTATACATCAAAAGCAATGAAACCTAGAATTATCACTCTATTTTTACAATCCTCACGATTGAGGGATCGCTCCACTCCTTGGTTGGGGCTGGATTTTCCCTAACTTGCTACAATCCTCACAACTGAGGGATCTTGTCCTCGGTTGAGGCGAGATTTACCCTATCTTGTTACAATCCTTATGATCAATGGATTGCTCCTGTCCCTGATCGGGGCAATTTGCCCTATCCTAGTAATCGAGGAATCAATTCTCTCCTAGAATAGGGTTGGATTTATCCTATCGCACGATTGAGGGATTGCTCCTCTCACCGGTCAGGGTGGGATTTGCACCATCGAGACTTGACATTCTTCTTATTTATTCTTGGTCACAAGATGGAACTCTTCTCCCTCCTCTAAACTAAACAAATATTCTAGTATTCTGGACATTCATATTATTTTCATGGTCGTGTGATCAAGCTCCTCTTCCTGATTGAATTATATCTGGTATTTAGGTATTCTTGGCATTCTTATGCTTATTATCTTCATGGTTGTGGTATCAAGTTCCTCTCCTCGGTTGAATTATAATCAATATTCAGGCCATTATTATTCTTGGTGGTGGGATTGAACTCCTCTCCTTAGTCGAATTTTAATGGGTATTCAGGTATTTTATTATCATGGTCATTCGATCGAGCTCCTCTCCCCATTCCATATGCATTTATTTCGGTCATTCTTATGCTTATTATCTTCGAACTCCTCTCCCCTATTGGTATTGAGGTATGTTGGGCATTCTTATTCTTAATTGTGGGAGCAGCTTCTCTTCTTGGTCAGATTATAGTTCGTACTCAGGCATTCTGACATTCTTATGATCTTCATGGTTGTGGAGTCGAGCTACTCTCCTCGAATTCAGGTATTCTAGGTATTCTTATACATTATCTTCATAGTCATGATCGAGCTTCTATCTTAGTATTGACATTCTTATTCTTGGCTGTGGTCACCTTTACAAATTTATTGATTATTGATTTACCTTGCAACTATTCTTAACCATGGGATTGAGCTTCTCTTCTCGGTCAATTCCTGTTGGTACTTTTGGACATTTTTTTTATTATCTTCATGGTCATGAGATTGAACTCTCTCCCCGATCCGATTGTAATCAATATATAGGTATTCTAGGTATTCTTATGCTTATTATCTTTATAGATGTTGGATCGAGCTCCTCTCTCTGATCGGATTATAATCCGTTTGTACGCAGTCTTCAGGGCATTTTTATTCTTTGCAGTGGGATCGAGCTCCTCTCCTAGGTCGGATTGAGCTCCTTCACCTTTGGAAATTTATTGATTATTGGTTTTCCTTGCAGTTAAAAATTTATTTGTTTGATTACATTGGTACATGCAATTATCATTCAAGTTTGCACGCCCTTAGTTTCCTTGATTTGTTACTACCAAACAACTTGTTATTTTTCTTTTATGATCTTGATTTTGCATAGTTGTTGATAAGTGATTATAAAATTGACAACAGTTGAAAACGTCGATGACTTTTTCTCTCTTATGTTACAAAATCTTAGCTTATTTATTTTCATATGGCTAGATTGTGCAAAACGTCTCTTGACTATAACTTTTTTCTCTACATTTAATGTCATCTTTACATTTTTGACACATTTGTGTGTTATTTTGGTTATTATTTGCTTGTGTCAAATGTCGGTAGGAAATTAATAAATTCTAAAACATCTTAGGGCACATTCATTATGGAAGTTGTCTTGTCCCAACAGGGTGTCCAATTGGCTAGAGGGTGACAGATTTGCTACAATGGGACATGAATCAATTTCCGACGGACGTATGCCCTAAGGGAAAAAAACTCCTCCCCACCCCCTAGCCACTTGGTGGTCGGTTATATGTTGATCCTGTGATTTATCTCCCTTCACATAACTTCGACACAAGCTTTGAGGGGCATCTGGAGTGAATGTACTCACCTTTTGCTACAATAATAGAACATGCCCTGGGGTGAGAGTTATCACCTTTTGCTGCATTAATGGAAGATGTCAGAAAATTATTTTGTTCATTTGTTTCCTTTCCTTTTTAATCAGTGCTAAAATACAAAGTTTTGATCAAACAGAATTTCCTAAACTATTAAAACAAAATTTCTTCAATAGTTAAATTTAAAACTTATAAGACTAATTAAATAGTTAAGTAGCCCCAGTCTTTATATATGTTAATTTACTTCAGTAGTTCATACAATTTTTTATTTGATTTGAGTAGTTTGTACTTCAATAGTTCAATCATTAGGTCCTGAAATACCTATAAATGATCGGGTGAATTCTTGATGGACATGAGACACGAGATGGGTAGAATATCATTCACCTTTAAATCCTGAAGCTATGGTTGTGTTTCATCAGAATGAAGTGGCTGGAAGGGAGGAAACTCATTTCGAATCTGTCGCTGTTAATGTTACGGCTAATCAACACTCATATGGGAGCAATAATAAAGGCGACCTTAGAAAATTTCCTGGAGTACATTCTGCTTTAGACAGTGCCGGTCCAGTGTAGAACGTGGAAATTTATGGTGTGGAACTAACCTAATCTGGAAGATTTCTTTTGTTACTCTTGATAGACATCAAAAGGAAGGAGGAGACCAACATCAAAGGTTCATTTCATCAGGAACTTGTTTAGTGCTAGTGTCTAATTTCAACTCTACCACTCTTTGGAAGCTGGTATTTTTAGTTGGTTAAAATTGCAGATCTTTCTGCAACAGTTTACATACCAAGGAACTTGTTGTTAAGGTCAGAGAGCACGAAAAAGTGATTGCACAGTTAAGGAGGCATCTTGCTGAATAAAGGTGAGGAGAGCTTCAATGGTGTCTATATTCTTCCTTTTGGTGGATCATTTGAACTAAGCAATAATTACAACCTTGTATATAGGAAGCACAAATATGCACTGAGAAATATGTTCTAGAAAAAAGAATTGCTTATACGCACATGGTGAGCATCCTTATAAGTTTCCTTACTTTTATATAGTTTGCCTCCTATAATATATGTATGATTGCTAATAGAAAACCATCTAAAAAATTTGATGCTGCAAGACTTGGTTGATGCTGCATCAAAAGCTATTTCATATAAACAAGATATTATTAAGGAGAATATTCTCTAAACTTATGCTGATATGCCTTGCAAGGAATATTCTTTTTTACCTCCCTAGTTTATGACATTAGATATTGGATGCATACTCATAAGTTTGAGTGACTAATATTAATCACACATTTTTGCTAATTGCTAAAGAAACAAGATGAAGTTTGAATAGTATCTCCATTGTATTGGCTGAGAATTTTATATTGAGCTGGATTACTCTGCTTGTTGGGATTTGTGTCTAGATTACTATGTAGCAAGCAATTGATTCTATTGGAATTGGTATCTGGCCACCTGTCCATTGGACTAATGTAGATAACATTGCTTGTTGGGTTACTAATCAATGTTACATTCATGCTACCTTTGCCTAATAATTGTATGTTCCAACTCTTTATCATAATTGCTTGTTGGGTTGCTCAATGTATAGCCATGCTACCTTTGCGTAATAATTGTATGTTTTAACTCTTTAAAATGGTTGGCCTTTTCTTTTTGTTGTTGCCATTCTGTAGGGCTATATATATATTTTTTGTAGTAATTAACTAACATTATTATGATTTTTGGCATTTTGTGTTCGTTTGTGTTCTCTATATAGGTTACTCATATAGAGAGATCAACTCTTGTATCTTCTTTGGTCCCCATTCTCTCATAATGCCTTTCAACCTTTTGTGGTTGATGCTCAGTCAATTGTCAGTAATCTTAAGGTTAGTATCTTCAGACTTTAAATAAATGGCAGACAACTTTAGTACTGAACCGTCATTCCTCATTACTTGTACCATTATGACAGTAGAGAATATAAACTCACATTCCATTTGATGCATTCTTTTTTATTGTTCTTACACATGGAGATATTCTTGAAAATGGAAATCCACTCTATCATGTTCATTTTCTATGGATTGAACAGTTTTCATTCTGAAATTTGGTAATCCATCACTTTCACTTTGATGTTATAGGTTTTGTTTTCCCTTGTGCAGGAGAGACTTATCATTGCTGAGGTATCTTTTTATTTCATTTATGTTGTGCCTTTCTCTTTAAACTAGATGTTGGCTTATCTTGGTTCTCTTTTGAGAAATGTTATTGATCAAGAGGCATGTACAAGAGTTATTTTCCATTAATTTTTCCAAACACAATTAAGAACTGTACACACCTTAGTGTGACAGTAATGTGGATAAAACTACCCACTAACACAACATTTGGATGAATGATGTATAATGGTGTGAATAGTGTGTGATTTGAGAGAATAAAACTAGTTAATTTGAGAGAGGAAAATGCTACAACTACTAACAACTTTTTTCTTTGATGTGTGTGCATCATCGAAGAGGCTCATATCCTAAACTGAGGAGGTTTCTAGCCAATTGGATGTTCACACAGTGTGCCACACTATCAAAGTTTTCTCCATCTCAGACATCCACTGATCCCTCTTTAGCAATTCCTCCAACCTGTTCCCTGCTTCAACCTATTAATCTTCAAAATTTTCAAAAACTCAGCTCCACCACAACTGGTTGCCTTATTAAAACCCATTAGTCATCCTCAAGTACCTAGCTTAACCTGTACTTCAGTTGAACCATTTGCGGTTTGTATGAACTGAACCCATCACATTCCCACTTCATCTTCTTTGGTATGCCAGAACCTTATTCAGGTGAACTCCACCTAACTATAAATTTTAAGAAACTCCTCTCAGCACGCATCATCTAGCCTCGGTCCAAATTGAGGTTAGAGCTACATTATCATAGATTGATGTCTGGTGTATGTTATAACTTTATCATAATAGTTTTGTTAATAAAAATGTCATTAATTCGTTCCCATTTTTTGCAATTCTTTTATCTCCTTGAAACTGTAATGCTAGTTTACTGCATATGATTTAATTTCTAACGAATTTCATGTGTTATGTTATCTCTTATTGTATTATCGATTGATGATTCCATTGCAAGTACTTCATCAATAAATTGAGCTTTGAGCATGATGAAGGTGAGTGCACTATTTAGTGTCATCAAGTGAAGTAAGATGATGAGGTATGTTTCTTGCATCTGATAACTCACTTGTAGTGGTTGTAGGCATTGTGCTATTTGAAATATAAATCTGACTTTTGCCAATATCATAGCTTGGGGTTGTTTGTTACTCTCTTTTTATGTTGCACTTCTATGATTTTCAAATCATCTACATGTTAGTCAGTTAATTTTAAAGGTTGTTAAATTTTGTTCATTGTAATTTTTTTTTTCTGAAGGTGAGCCTTGGAGTAATGTTAAAGTTGTTATCGTATGACTTGGAAGTAAGGGTTAGAGTCTCGGGAATAGTCTCTTGCAAAGCAAAAATAAGATTAAGTACAATAGACTATTTTTTGGGACTCGCATTGGCACGAGCTTCGTGTATTTGGCTGCCATTTAATTGTTTTTTTTCTCAAGATAATTGTTAATGAGTTGAGGTGATGTCAATCACATGTTACTAAGCCTATCAAATTATATATGTTTGAACTTGTTTGACATATATTGACCTAAAGTTACGTCTATTTAGTTAGTTGATAACCTAAGGTTAAGGCTACCATTTACCTACAAGGAAATAACTAGAGAGATGGAGCTATCAAAGATGGAGTTAAAATCTTTACAAGACTTGCTTCCATCCAGGAATTAATTAATCAATTTTTCTTTATTATAGAATCCTTAATTTTCTTAGTATTCTTTTTAAAATAAGACAATATTTACTTTATTTTGTTATCAATTAGCCCCTAGCTTTTCCAAATCATATTTTTTTTTAATGTGACAATATTTAAACTTTCTTAGTTTGCTTAACAATTTTACTTTTTCTCCTCTTTCTTTTTATAAAATGATTTTTTTTTGGCTAGCTTTCAATCAACATTAATGCGATTAAATAACCTAATGCAGTTCATGAGTTGTTGGAAATACGATAGGGGTGTAACTATAATTATATTCCATCATCGCAAGGTAATGAACTAGAATAAAGTTGTTCATTTGTTGGTTGTTGACTTTTTTATTTGTTGTATTTTGTTTATCTACTAACCCTTTCTTCTCTCACTCATTTCAGTACCCCATTAACATTGGTTGGGTTGTTGTCGTCTTGTTGAAATCCTCCATGCGCACCCACTTCGAACCAACCTCTGTTAGTATCTCGGGATGATTTTTATGTGGTCAACCAAGTCAAGTTAGATCCTGTTATGTTTTGATGCCTTATGTCTAACTGTGCAAGAACTTATGAGCACAAGAAGTCGAGCGAAAGACGCAGTTAGTGAGGAGTGCACGGGAAGGGAGCCGATAGACTCGGTGCATTTGAGGGATAAGAAGCTAAAGCGAGAAGGACGCACGGGGTGTCCAAGGGACGACAAGTTGGGGAGGAAGTTTGCTCCAGGAATTCGGAGTTGGGTTCGGATGAGCTCAACTCTGGACGATCGGAGAATCACCTAAAGTGTCGAACAGTTGGTCAACCTGGAGTTGACCAGGCTCTATGCTCTTGGACCGGTCCGAGCGCTCGAAGTGGGTTGCCTTATCGCGAGTAGCCGTTATTGTTGCCCGGATCACCTCCAAATGCCTGAAAAGTGCCACGTCAACGGATAGTTTTTTAGAGCCCTTTGATCTCAGAATTTAGACTTTGTATTCTCTTTTTTCATTGCTTTCAACAATTGTAAGAGGCTACTCCGTATTTTTCAAAGGAAATCTTTCAGTGGAGTATTCATCGTCTTGAATTAGTAACCACCCAGGTTGCAAACCAAGTAAATAGTTGTGTCTCTTATTTTATTTATGTTTATTATTTTTTTGATAACTAAATAGTGTGTCCTTGCTATAATAGAAAGCAAGAGATTGAGTTTAACTTTACAGGGCTGTTCATCCCCTCTAGCCGGCGTATACGATCCTAAAATGTATCATAGCAAAGTCTTTTTAGAAGGACTAACCGCCACTTGAAGCAACAAGGAAATGACCAGATCAAGCATTCACCCTTAAAGTTTGATGGGGAGTTCGCGCTTTGAAAGCGTACTATGGAGGTATACTTCAAAATTGATTTCGATATATTGCTAACAATCAAGTATGGTTCCGTAATACCCAAATATCAGCATGGAGAAGAAAAGGAGGAGAATCAAAGGAGCAAAAAGGAGCAGGTCGATTTCGTGACCAACAACAAAGCATAGTTCCATCTGTTGACCATTTTTCCATCTTAAGAAGTCAACTGGATTAGGCCCTACGACTCTGCTAAGGAACTTTGGGAAAAATTCCTAGAGCTCCATGAAGATAATCAAAGCAAAATTGGCTGTTCCGGAAGGAATCGTCGTCGACGGCTAGTCACCAGGGTTCAGCCCACGTGGACGCGGACGTTGACGCTAGAGGAAGAACTTCCACCCTGCAAGATTAACATGAGCGTTAGGGGAACACGCCGGAGGTTGTCCGGCGGAGCCCACTCTGACGCTCAAGTCAGTGCTTCAATCTAGGAGATAAAAGGAAGCCAAGAAAGTATGCGTGAAGTAGAGAGTGCGTAACCCCTTTACTGGAGGGGTTAGAGTACCTTTTATACCTAAGGCGGCGGTCATACGTGTCTCCACGATCTTCGCCATGTACCCCCACCATTTTCGGTTACTGGATAACCCTTGTAACATCCGTCGCAGTCATTAAATCTAGGCCGTTGCAAGGATGAAGGCGATAATGATCGTGGATTATGTGTCATGATTATCCTGTAGTTATTGGTGATCATTATCCATAAATCCGAAAATAGGGGGGTCGTTACTTGAGGCCAAGTGCTTCTTGGGCTCCGCTACCTCGAGGTGATCTCGGGGTCTTCTGGCCCGGGGGTCCCGGGAGTTTAATCTCCCAAGGTGATCTCGGGGTCTGATCTCCCGAGGTGATATCAGGCGTGTGCCCTCTTGGGGCGATTTCCCGTGTATGCATGGCTCGAGATAGTCTCGGGAATACTCCTTCTCGAGGGTGTCTCGGGAGTCCGAGAGAGAGACGGAGAGTCGTCCCGACTTAGTACATATCTTCTTCGGTCCACGTGTCAGCCACGGGTGCTCAACCCCATCACAAGTCTCCCCTTTAAGTCTAATTGAAGGAAGTGTTGCTGACTGATTAAACTAGTGGTGTAACGAAGAAGCTATGTTATGGTGGGTTCATATATATTTTACTACTTCATTGGCGGCATGCCGGGTCCGAGGAATTAGACTATACATCCCTGGACCCCAGACAACTCCTTTAATGAATCTTGTATCTCCAAGGGTTTCGAGACAACACCCTGGCAGCTATCTATGACCCCCTTTTCACAAACACATGGGGTCTCTTAATGGAGACAAGGTCGTCCGACGAATGTTGTCTCATCACGTCCTCCGTCATTCTCTGCACAGCGATCTCCCGCTGATACGCGCTGCGGGTCATACGAAGCGACGACGGTAAAGGATGGTGGCTCCTCGGGATGCCCCATCAGCGCCGTTGACGTGTTGTTTCCCCATTGCTCATAGGTGGGAGGCTTCTCCCTATAAAAGAGGGTGCAACGACCCCCTTCTACCTTCATGCGTTATCTGTTTTCAAGCAACCTTGCTCATTGTTGTTTGTTTCGCGGTCGTATTCCCCAAGCGTAAGTCTCTTTCTGTTCTCTTCTTTCCTACATATCCATTAGTCCAGTAGAGAGGAAGAAGACTCGAGGCGAGGGCGAAGGTTCCTTAGAGGAACCAACCTATCATCCGGAATGGTACGATACCATCTCCTCTAGGGTCAGGTTAGAGTCCCTCCAGGTCGCTTGCCAGAGATATGGTATCCCGGAGGATTGGGTGGTAAGAGTTCCGGCCTAAGGTCAATCCCCCGTAGATACTCCTGCAGATTTTTTCACCTTCTTCCTAGGGCAGGTAGAATTAGGGCTCCGTTTCCCTATTCTCCCATTTTTCATGAATGTTGCCACTTACTTTGGCATACCTCTTCACCAACTGGCTCTAAACGTCTTTGCCCAGATGGGCGGGGTGTTTGTCCTCTTCAAACTTTTCAACATTCCTTTGACCCCCTGATTCTTCCATTTTTTTTTTTGCTCCGGTTGGCTCCCGAGGGGTATTCGGCTTTATCGCCCGTACCGGTCATAGGTTCCTAGGGGGTCTCCCTTCCTCCCACAAGGGGTGGAAGGAACGCTTTTTCTATATTCGCCTCCCTGAGCGACCCTTCAGTCCTATCTACTGGACGGAGAGCCTGCCGCCCATCCCGGACCTCGCGCGACTTCCAGCAGGCCGCAGGATACCAGAGGGCTAAGAGTATCCTGGCAGGGATGGAATTCCACAGCCTTCAGCTGGTGCAGTACAAAGAGCTTCTCTATTGGGTCGACCTCAGCCCGAAAGTCACGAGCCTTAGCTCAAATCTTTGTAAGTTCTGCTTGGTCTTGAAAGTATCCTTGTTAATTCTAACTGATACCTTTGTGTCCCTATCTCACAGACGACGCCATGCTCTCCCGAGCTATCCACCGGTTCTTGATGTGGGAGCAGACTAATGAGCAGGCCCTAGTTCCTACTTCAGATCCTTCTACCCCTGTGGGCATCTACGCCAAGGGCAGCGAGGAAGCGGCCGCATAGACAAAATACCAAGAAGCTCCGGAGGCTCCCGAAGATCCCGAAGCGGCAGAACTGCCTACCGACCTCAAAGGGGATTCCCTTTCGTCTCCTGTCAAGGCAACAGAGGGAGAGGTTGCGCCCACTCCCCCTGCTGAGGTTGAAGACGACTGGTCCAGAAGCCACACCCCCTGAAGAGGTTGAAGAAGGGCTTAGCCTCAGAGCTTCCGCCTGTCATTGATGAAGAGGACACGGTGCCTCTGCCCTAGTGAGTTCGGAGAGAACCCTCTTCTCCAGCTGTGACGGTCACCGTTCCCATCGCCCGTGACCCAGCGGCTCTGACTGACCCTCCTACTGCTCAGCGAGGCAAGGAGATGTCGCTTGATGTGCCTAGCTCTCACCGAAAGGTCCCTGCGGCAAAGAAAACGACGACGAAGGGCTCCCAATCTATCCAAATAAAGGGAACCCCCTCTGACGATCCGCAGATAGCGTCTAGCTCGGAGGAGTACGTCTCCAACCCTAGAGATGTTCCTGGTCAGTCAGGACGACCTACTGAGGAACTTCACCCTCCTCCTATTCAGCTGGATCAGCCCAATATCTGGGCATGCTACACCAGTCCCTGCTGACGGTAATTGTGCTTGAGCTTTTCCTCTTTGTTTCGTTGTTTTGCTTTAACTGTCCTTTTTCCGCATCGCAGGTCGCCGCCAACTGTGCGGCTATGAGCCGCCTGTTGTGCTCCGGAGGGGTCACTGAAGACCTTCTCCATCGAGTAGCAAAAGCAGAAGCGGAGGCTGGCCGTGCCCGCGAGGCAGGCCTTCTGCAGTTGGAGGTCAGCAGGGCCCTATGGGATAAAGTCGGGAATTGTCTCGATGCCCTGCTGGCCTCTGAAGAGACTATGCATGGCTACTGTATACGGGAGTGTGCCGCGTCCGAGAATAACAGAGTCCTCTCTGAGGATTTGCAGAGACTGACCCAGGAACGGGACCAACTCCCGACACAGGCGAAGGAGTTATCTGCCAGTGTCCAGCTCTTGGAATCTTCAAAGAAGGCTTTGGAGGATCAGAATAAAGAACAGGAGCACCAGCTAACTCTTCATGTTAAATACTGAATTTTAAGAGATTGAAAAGGTGAATTTTGAAAATAGGGACCTAGTTGGAATTTACTGAACTTGTTGGGTTTAATTGCAAAAAGCCAAAACAATAATAAAAGCCCAGCCCGTGCCCTAACTTCTCCCTTTGCCGTTTCTTTTCCCAAAACCCCTCTCTGCGCCGTTTCTCCCCCTCTGCCCGACGCCGACGCCGCAACCCGCCGAACAACAGCACCGAGCGGATCCTCCTCGCAGCGCCGCCTTTCCTCTTCTGCTGTTTCCTCTTCTTCGTTTTTCTTCAGTGTGCACAAACGAGACGCCGAGCGGCCCAACTTCTCGATTTGGCCGCAACCCCTAAGCCGGCGATTGTTCCTGCACTTCGCTGGAAAGTTTCTCCTTCCTCGTCACGCGAAGGTGACGTCGATCGTTTACCCTTCTCTTCTGATTTTCTACCTCCCTTTTTCTTGTTGTGCGCATTACTCACTGCGCGATGGATGTCAATTTAGGGCCGGCGATCTTGCTCCTTGATTCACTGGCCGACACAACCAAATTGAGAGGTTTTCCATTGGATCACGCAGAGGATTGGTGGAAGGGTAAGCTTAAGCTTAGTTACGTTTTTGTTGTTATTGTTGCTGTCGTGTGAAGCCATGAGATGTTTGGATTGTTGCCCATGAATCTGTGTGTTGGTTTTGGTTGCCTTGCCGTGAGTGCGGATTGTTGTGGACTGTTAAAAATGGTTGCCTTGGTTATATAAGAAGAATTTATCTGAACTAAAGATTTTTATCTACTGTAAAGTTTCCATAAACGATGTCATTTCGGCAGTATCATTTTTCTCTTTTCAATTACTGATCTTGGAATTTCCTATCTGGGTTGTAGGCTAGTTTTAGTTTGAGATCTTGATGACAATGCAAATTGTTATGAATTAAGGTTGCCATAAATGTAAGGCTGTTGTAGCTAGTTTGGTGTTAGAAGTTAATTATGTAGTTTGTATTAGCAAGTGAAGGAGATAATTAGGTTAATCCTAATCTGTTTTGTATGTAGTTGCTATTAGTAAGTTTGTTTATAAACCTTATCCTCAATATAGGACCTTAACTTTGGACTCACGTCATCGATCGTGGGAGGTTCTTCTCTTCGTTACGAAATTCTTCAATAGAAGGTGGGTACTTCTCTTTTGTACTCGAGTAGTTTTCTTTACCTTAAAAGCATGGTTATATTATGTCTGATAGGTTGCTTGACCTTGTTCTTTGTCGTTTGTTATTTTAACATCGTCGTTGATACTTTTTCTTCGTTGATCTTCGAGTATTCCAAATTTATATCCGTACAGTCTTCTATTGGTTTTCTGTTCTGTAAAGTGTTGTTTGTACGCGAGCACTTAGAAGTCTATTAAACACAATTAGGTTTATTTGGCATTAGAAATACCCTACCTAGTAGTGTAGGTGCATAATTGTTGTTTGTGCGATTTCTGGTTGGTTGTATTGATGCATCGTATACTCGTTGGATTTTATTGCATCGTTGTTTCTCCGGTTGTTTGTGCATCGTATAGCATGCACCATACTTGCACGTTACATATTAACGATTGTTGGACTTATATTTGGTTAAGCCGTCGTTAGTCATATTGTTGTTCGATTCACTCAACCACTTGTTGTCGTGGTAGTTGCTAGAGTGCGAGCATCTGTCCTGTTATGCCAAACAGTGACACTCTCACCGTTGTTTTCGAGGGATATTAGAGTCGTTGGTGGCTCACCCTCACCGTTATTTTCGAAGGATATTGTTGCTGTTGATAGCTCCCCCGATGTACCGGGGTTTGGAGTGTGGACTTCCCAGCATCCTATCCACTCAACCACACCTTTGTGGTATTTGTTGGAGTGCGTACAGTTGTCACAGCCCTACCCACTCGGTCACACAAATGGGATGTGTTGACGACTTGACTGGCGTCAGGGGTGACACATGTCATTGCGTTATATGCATACGTATTTCTTTTATGCATTTGTTTGTGTTTGATGCACTTATATGAGCTATGGTTGTTGCACATGATTGACATGCATCTATATCTTGGTTTTATTGTTGTTGCGTTATTTTACGCCTGTTTAGTTGTTATTCGATTTTTATAACCTATTGTTTTATATATGTTATGCATGTTTAGGTTTCTGTATTCCTTATGGACTGTACTTTGTTGGATTCTCTACTTGGTTATCTTATATTATGTCATGCTTATTTGTCTACTCATATACCCGTAGAGTCTGTCCGGACTCACCACCGCTACCTTCCATTTTTGTTTCAGGTAGCAGGTAGATATAGTTTGCTTGGAGCCAGGAGATGATCCAGTCGTCAGTTTCAGGAGTTGTGTTATTTTTCTGAAATTGGGGTTCGTTATTTTATTTCGGTATGGAGTTCAGTGTTTCACTTTTTATTTGTTTATCGGTTTAGTGAACGAGTTTTGTTATTATTGTTTCGGAGACATTTGAGTGCTCTTTTGAGTTATGGTTTTCTTTCATATTTAAGGTGGCTGAGCCACCCATTATCTTTTATTCTAATATAAATTGCGTGGTTGTGTTTACTTCTTTATATGTGATGCTAGCCGTATGTGGCTAAACTTTTATGGTGAGATATATGTATTATTGTCCCATATTGTCCGCCGTACAGGGGAGATGTTACCCGATTTTCGAGGAAGCATGTGCCTCTGAGGGCGTGACACTTCAGGAGTATGACATAGAGCTGGGGGTCGCCTATGCCTCCGACCTCCAGGCCGATGTCACGCGAGCTCAGGCTGAGGCGTCGACCGTCACCCAGAAACTCCAGGAGACACTAGGGGCCCATGATCGACTGTCTTGGGAGGTGGCAGAATTGAAAAGTGCCAAGAAGGAGGTTGAGGTTGCACTAGGGAAGCAAAAGATTGACCACGCGACCCAGCTGTCCACGGCCGAGGTGGAGTTCAAGGCCAAATTTTTGCAGTCCGACGAGTTCGGCGACCTTTTGGCCAGGTAGGTATTGAAGTGCTTAAAACAGGGCTTCAATGGTGCCTCGACCAACTGAAGAAGGCCCAACTACTAAAACCAGATGCAGATCTGAGTTCTTTAAGTGACGGTCAGGTTTGGGATGAGTTGTCACCCGAAGAGAAAGAAATATAGAGTTCTTCCGTGACCTAGGCCTTGCCTTTTTTTCGACTTTCATGTTTTCTTTTTGTAATTTCTCCTTTTTATTGGTAGGCCAAATATGTAATCATTTTGAATGTGAATGAAAGCATCTCTTGGCTTCCTGTGTCTTGAGTAACTTCTTGCCCTGTTTGTTATTCTTACAATGTTTGTCTCTGGCTCAAGGGGTCAGAAAGTTAAAGAACAGGAGCTCAGTTCAAGGTGAGGAACAAAGGTTCCTACCCGACCTAAGGAGCGAGTTGACAAACAGACACGCCTGAAGAACAAGTGTTCTTGCCCGGCTAGAGGGGCAAGATGCCCAACAAACATTCCGAGGACCAAGTCTACTCACCGCGGAGGTAGTAGGTCTTTGCAGCTCTTGGCCGGGCATGGACAAGGCCGAGACCAAGCCTACTCACCGCGGAAGTAGTAGGGTTTTACAGCTCTTGGTCGGGCATGTGCAGCGTTGAGACCAAGCCTACTCACCGCGGAGCTAGTAGGGTTTTACAGCTCTTGGCCGGGTATGTGCAGCGTCGAGGCCAAGCCTACTCACCGCGGAGGTAGTAGGATTTTACAGCTCTTGTCCGGGCATGTGCAACGTCGAGGCCATGCCTACTCACCGCGGAGTTAGTAGGGTGTAACACCCAATAATTTTCTGGTATTATTAGGGATTTTTCTGAATTTTATAGCATTTTTTCGGATTAAAATAAAAAGAAAAAAATATAAGGGGTCGGGCGGGGTTTGATCTCGCGACCACAAGGCAAGCAAAGCCTTAAGGGCGTCCGGGCAACCAGCTGGGCAAGGGTATCAAGCACAAAAAAGGATGAAGCGAAATAATATTATAGTTGATTTAGCCCGTTTCATGAAGAGGTATTTAAACATCCACTTAAGTCACGTTAAGACGCGATTAGGGCTTGGAGGAGGCTGTGCGAACAGGGGTGGGAGGCTGCGGAAATAGGGAGAAAAGAGAGGAGTTTCCTTACTTCCTCTTCCTCCTCTTGAGTGGAGAACCTAGGGCTTCTTCCCTAGGGCCAAGAAGTGGAGTTTTCTTGCAAAGGAAGAGGAAAAGAACCCTACGCTAGGAATTTCGAGATACTTAGTGAGTTTTCTTTAAGAAAAAAGTAAGTAAATCACTCACCTGCAATAGAAGTAGTTTCGCCATGTATTTCTCGTTGTAGAACCATGTTTGTGATCTAAGTGCATGCTTTAAGATTATGGTTTTCTTATTTGTGTATTTTAAGTTCCTAAATAATACATGTTTTATCATAGAATATGAATTGGAGTAAGTTTTTGTGTATGTGACCTAAGTATGACAAGAGTAAGTTCTTGAAAAGTCCCAAAAGGGAGTTTTGGGGTTAAGGGCACGCAAGGTGCTCGATGAAAGTTTCAAGTAAGAAAAGGTAAAGGTTTATAGTGCAAGATTTATGAAAAAGAAAGTTAGCTTGATAAATACAAGCATTATGAGTAAGAAAGTATTTTACTTTTGTAAAGTGACATGTATCGGGCAAATGAGAGGTCCACAGAAAGTAAGAAAGAAGCTCTAATAGGGTGCGGTGGCTAGCTACCCCGAAACCTGTTAGGGATGCGCGCATTGGTACACTGATACCAGGTACATTGTCAAGGCCTGAGAAAGTTGATTATTATTTTGAAGTATATGAGTATATGTAAGTGTTTTCAGTTTAAGCATATGTTTTGCTAAGTATGTTAACATTGTTATATTACAAGCATGTTAAAGAGCAAGAGCAAGGAAGTTAGTGGTTTAATGTATGGAAATGCATAAGTAACAAGTCTCAAAAGAAATTATGAGCATGTTAGATTTGCCAATGTATTAATGCTAGTAAATGTTTTCAAGCATGATTGAGCATGATAAGTATGTGAAAGTTTCCATGTGTAAGTATTTCAAAGTGCATGTGTTTTGAAGCAAGCATTATTTGAAAAGAGCATGCTTATCATTGATCGCATGGATTTGTGAGTTAGGATTTACTTACTAAGCAAATCGCTTATTAGTTGCATTTCCTTCTATTGCAGACAAAGGTAAAGGAAAAGCATAAGCTAGGGAGGCGAGCGGGACTTGCATTGATGTTCAGTGGCGGCGGAACCGTGGAAGAGATCGTCGGGTTAAGTCTTGTAGAACATGTGTTTTGGTGTTTTGAATTGGTAGAACGAATGACTTTGTTTAAACCTTGCATAGAGACAAAGTTGGGTACAAACTCTAGTCTAGATTTCACATATTTTGATAGCTTATTTACTTCTGCAAAGATCCTAATTGCAAGTTTATGAGTTTGTTTTGGGTTGCTAAAATGTTTATAAAACTAGTATAGAGTATAGAAATGGAGTTATGTCTTTGTATGTCTTAAAAGTATATGAATTGTGGAGCTTTGGAAATGATTTTCAGGTCTGTAAATGCAGAACCAGTCGACTGCCCTATCGAACAGAAAGTTTCTGTTCGCCGCACCAGTTGACTGCCAAGAGGCCAGTCGACTGGTGCCGGGCACAGAAAGTTTCTGTGGCTAACACCAGTCGACTGGCTATATAGCAGTCGACTGGTAACATTAAAAAGAAAGTGTTGTAGGGCAGATGGTTAGTGCTTCTCTTTTACAACTAAGAGGTCTAGGGGTCAAATCCTTGCAAAGTATATAAAATTAAAGTTTTTTTTAAAAGAAAAAAATTCAGAGCAAGTTAAGGGAAGTCAAGTAGTTGTAACCCAAGGCTAAGGATAAGGTAAAGTTAAGATTAAGTGAATGTGACGTCCGTCTTAAAGTTAAGAGAAGGTTGGTCGTCACAGAGTGGTATCAGAGCAAGTTTCCATCCTTCCGACACACTGACATCAAGCATCAATCCTGCCGCCTACCAAGTAAGAAGTTCATATGTTGTAGTATTATATGCTTTCTTTATTGACTGCTAGTATCAGTAAGTGCATGATGATCGAAAAGTATGTGAGTATTATTATTATATGCTAATATGTGCATAGAGATAATGAAGTAAGTTAGTAAGAGATAATGAGTTTTTATTTTCTTTACACTATAGAGTAAGAGAATGGCAAAAGGACATCTCAGAATTGTCCGAAATGAGGAGCAAGCTCCTAGAAGGCAAGAGACAACATAGTCTCTTTATGATATAGAGTAAGAGAATGTCAAGAGGACGTCCTAGAAAGACCCTAAACGAGGAGCGAGCTCCTAAAGGGCAAGAGGCAGAGTCAGTACTACCACCAAGTCTCTTAGAGGTGGTAGCGCAGTTATGGAGACAGTTAGCAGAATAACAGCAAGTTATTGCCACCATGATAGCTAACCAGTAGGTCACTCCTGTTACCCCGTTGGTGGCGAATGTAGTAGCACCAATTGTGACCAAAGACCCATCGGTTATTTCTATAGTCCCTGCAAGGGGGGTAAGGCAAGAAGCGTACCTCATCTAGTGGTAGAAACTGAAGCCAGAGAACTTCTCAGGCACAAGTGAACCATGGGATTCTCAAGCATGGTTCAAAACGTTGGAAAGAAAAGTAGAGCAACTGGACTGACCTGAGGTAGAGAAGATAAAGTGCGCCTCCTTCTGCCTTACCAGAGATGCTAGATTGTGATGGGAGAGAGTCTAGGCCAAGAGAAATGTCAACCGGATGACATGGGCCGACTTTGAGATTGAGTTCTTTGAAGAATACATTCGTATGCGAGTAACCAACAAGCATTATGATGAATTCACGGAGTTCAGACCTGGAGAACTATCCGTGGATGAAGCAGTGAGGAAGTTCAACCGACTAGCTTGTCTGTGCCTAGAGCTAGTTGGCACTGAAAGAGAAAGAGTCAGGCTAATGATCAAGATGTTAAGGACTGAGATAGCTTTAAAGGTGGCCAGCGGTGTTAGTAGGCCGCAGACCTCTGTAACGCCCGACCTTATATCTACCCTAAAGGCGGGGTTACGGGTCCATACATTCATATCATTTATCATGTTAAGCATGTATATCAAGTAGAAACAATTACAATGCAAGAAGAGTAGTACGCATGCTTGTTGAGGACTAATTTACCAAGCAGAGTTTCCTATATTTAACATGCATTTACAACATAATAGGAAGATCATTTAACTTCATAATTTACTGATCTAAACATGTTTTGAACAAGATAGGACTTAGCATGATCTAAAACCTAACCTTAGACACATGCAAGAGAAACATTCATAAGCAATAGAAATTAGGAAATCTATAGCATTTCACTTAGCATGCATACAACAAGAATTAGACATCTAATGATAGTGTTATCTAATCATGACATAGGTTCCATATCTCTAAACTTGGCCAACAGTAGAGTAGTCATAATTATCACAAAATCAGAATATAGAAATACAACTCGCAATCTTTTAGTGGAAGCAATTTAGATTCTAGACAAAAATGGTAGATAAGAATCCTTCTTTCTTTCCCGAGCCATCACCACACACATCTTTTAGCTTTCCCTCTGCCTCTTCCTTTAGTTCAAGTATTTCTTACCGTTATCTGCAGCATAAGAAAACAACATGAACTAGTAAGCAAAACATGCTTAGTAAGAATCCGGGCCTACTCGCAAAAATCCATATCAATACATCATATCATGTACACAGTAATCAAGATAGAATTATAAGCATCATAAGCATCACATCAAATATTTCTAAGTACTTTACAGAACAAGATTATCACATAATGAGAGAATGCTTTTCAAAAGGTTCCATAAAGGTAAGTACTTAAAAATATAGTATCATCTAGGGCCCAGTTGTAGTACCACATCAAGCGCGTTCCCTAATGAGTTGGGGTAGCGAGCCACCAATCCAATTAGGGCAGGACCCTTCCGTCCTACCAATGCCATGACCTTCAGTTAACATGTACATTGGATTTTGTTTAACGACCCCCTTCCGAGTCGGGTACACAACTTTCAAAGTAAAGTATCTTAACATGTAATTACATATATATGTATATGCTTAAAGGTACTCCTAATAACATCTTAAAGGGACACACCACTCATCAAGGGTGTTCATGATCCCCTAGGGACACACCACACATTTAGGGGTGCTCTTGATCCCAATTTCAGTAGAGTATCCTTTTTCAAGCATATTATCAAACACATCATGTTCATGTCATAAGGGTGCCCCATGGGCTATAAGGCATGCTTTTATACCTAACAAGATAGGTCACATAAATTATACACACATCATATAAGTAGTAGCATGCTTCATGGTTTCACTAAGTACTTCCCAACCCTAGAACTAGGGTTGGCCGAAAGTCACAGGTAAATGAGTTTGGTTTTCCAATCAAGCATTCATTCAAGCATTCTTACAAACACCTCACCTATACTTATTAAGCATGGATATATCATAAGGAAAATCATACGACCTTAAACCCTAATTCCCCTAGGGTTGGCCGAAACTTGTAGGGTAGGGTAGGCTAGGTTTTTGACATCCAAATCTTCACACAAATATTTACACAAACAATTTATCTACAATACAATCATGAACATATTATAGGATAACATGCAACCCAAAAACCCTAACTTATTCCTCTTTGGCCGAAAGTTGTAGGGTGGCTAACCCTACTTTTTCTTATCACAACATAATGGGGAACAACATATATTCATACCCTAAGTTTCTAGGGATCTCTTCATGCAAAAAGAAGTAACCAAGGCCCATGAATGGGTGGTGGCCGAAAGTTGTAAGGTACCAAACCCTAATTTTTGTCCTTCCAAAAATTTGGAAACAACACATATGTGTATAAAGTCCCTAGGGGTACTAGCATGTATCAAGGTTTGATCAAAAAAACCCTTCTCTTGATCCTCCAAGCATGGTGGCCGAAACCTTCCTTAAGGAGGGTCCTTGTGATTTTTCAAAAGCATAAACCAACCAAACATTCAATAGCAATTATGCCGCAGGCGAGAGGACACTTACATCCTTGCGCTGGAATTTCACCTTCTCTTTAAACCGTAGGGTACCCTAGACTTGGAGGACAAGTGAAAATCCTTCTCTTCCAAATTTTCTCTAGGGCTCCTTGGACTTGGTAGAGGGCAAGATCTTGAACTTTCCTCCTTGCAATTGCCCTAGGGTTAGAACCCTAGAGTGGTGTTTTTTTCGAAAATGGAAAGGGAGAGAGAGCTCTTGGTGTTTTCGAAAATGAAGTGGGGAAGAAGAAGAGGAAGTGTAACTTCCTTTCCCCCTCTCTTATTTATACTCTTATCATGAAAAGACATGTCTCTTCGCTTCCCCGAATTCAACAAGAATGTTTCTTATCCTCTCTATAAGAAACATAGCTTGGTTCATTGGTTATGACATGGTGAGTGCAACTAGGAGGTTCAAGGTTCAATCCTTGCTTCCTCCTTTCTACCTCTTCTTTTTATCACAATTTGCACTAATCCATATCAAAGCCCATTAAGCCAAGCCCATCATGAAATTTCATAATATTATTAATATTTCATGGATTCATAATATTTCATAATATCCCATAAATATTATTTCATAATTTTTAATATTTCATATTCATGAATCCATAATATTTCATGATCTTCCATAATAATATTTCATAATGAATTCACAATATTATTCACATAATATTTCATAATGAATTCACAATATTATTCATGGTGAAATTTTGGGGTGTTACAATCCTACACACCTTATAAAAAGTTCGTCCCGAACTTTAAAACAGTTCCGGATACTTTAATCGCATCGTATCTTCCTGTTCCCAGGTGGCTTCTTCGAACTGCTCGTTCCGCCACAGAACCTTCACTAAGGGTACTTCCTTGTTCCTTAGCCTTTTGACTTCCCGATCGAGGATCTGGATCGGGCGACGTTCGGAACTGAGGCTCTCCTGTTCTTGCACTGGTGGGGGTTCTATCATTTGACTCGCATCAGGGGTACACTTCTTGATCATCGACACATGGAAGACGTTGTGGATAGCCGCCATTTCTGGCGGTAGCTCCAGCTCGTAGGCCACCTTGCCTACTCGTCTCAAAATCTGATAGGGTCCCACGTATCGCGGACTCAGCTTCCCCTTCTTTCCGAATCTCATCACCCCTTTCATAGGGGCTACCTTCAGGAATACCGAATCCCCAACCTCGAACTCGAGTGGTCGACGTCGTTTATCAGCGTAGCTCTTCTGCCGACTCTGAGCAGTCTCTATCCTCTGGCGGATATTCTTTATAGCCTGAGTGGTCTCATCAATAATATCGGTCTGGAGTCCCATCTCCCTCTTTTCACCACTCTCATGCCAGCATAAAGGAGATCTGCATTTTCTGCCGTATAGTGCCTCGTACGGTGCCATCCCGATAGTAGCCTGATGACTGTTATTATAAGCAAACTCTGCCAGGCTCAGGTATCGACACCAGCTTCCCTTGAAGTCCAAGGTGCAAGCTCGTAACATATCTTCTAGTATCTGGTTTACTCGTTCAGTCTGCCCGTCAGTCTGGGGGTGAAAGGCTGTACTGAACCTCAGCTTCGTGCCAAGGGCCTTCTGCACGTGTCCCCAAAAATCAGAAGTAAATCGACCATCTCGGTCAGAGACGATGGTCTTGGGAACCCCGTGTAGTTGGACAATCTCCTTGACGTACAGTTGAGCCAGCTGCTCAACTGAATAAGTCATCCTGATAGCCAGAAAATGGGCAGACTTGGTGAGTCTGTCCACGATAACCCATATGCCATCATATCCGTTCGTCGTTCTAGGCAGCCCAGAGATAAAATCCATGGAGATGTCTTCCCATTTCCACTCGGGAATAGCCAGGGGTTGCAAGACTCCTCCAGGCCTCTGGTGTTCTAGTTTGACCCTCTGGCAGGTCAAACACATGCTGATATAATGGGCTACATCTTTCTTCATGCCGGACCACCAAAATTTGCCCTTCAGATCTTGATACATCTTGGTAGACCCAGGATGCATCGCATAAGGTGTGCCGTGAGCTTCCTCGAGTATCCTCGTTCGTAAGTCGGAGTCATCGGGAACGGATAATCGATCCCGGAGATATAAGACTCCACTATCGGAAATCCGGAATCCCTCGTCCTTGCCTTCAAGAACCTCTTGCCTGATTCTCCGAAGACTCGGATCAAGATTCTGCTTCTCCAGAATACCATCAAATAATGTCGGCGCAATCTGTAGGGTAGAAAGCCGTCCCGATATAATCTCGATTCCGAAATCCATAATCTCTTCCCTTAAGGGTCGTGAAATAGCTGATAAAGACAACAATGCAGCACAAAATTTTCTACTGAGAGCGTCCGCTACCTTGTTGGCTTTTCCCGGATGGTACAAGATCTCACAGTCGTAGTCCTTGACCAACTCGAGCCATCGGCGTTGTCGCATATTCAGGTCCTTCTGGGTGAAGAAATACCGCAGACTGGTGATCAGTAAAGACCTTGCACTGAGTGCCATATAAATAATGCCTCCATAATTTTAGCGCAAAGACTACCGCTGCTAATTCCAAATCATGGGTAGGATAATTCTTTTCATGTTCCTTTAATTGTCTAGAGGCGTAGGCAATCACCTTCCCATTCTGCATAAGCACAGCTCCGAGTCCCTGTTTGGATGCGTCGCTGTACATATCGAAACCCGTATCACTTTCCGGGAGAATCAATATAGGAGCGCTAGTCAGCCTCCTTTTCAGTTCAGAGAAGCTCTTCTCACATTCGTCGGTCCAAATATATTTCCTGTCTTTCTTAGTCAGAGCTGTCATAGGAGCTGCAATCCGAGAGAAGTTCTCTACGAATTTTCTGTAATAGCCTACTAGCCCCAGAAAACTTCTGATTTCACTGGCATTCTTGGGTCTAGTCCAGTTACTCACAGCTGCAATTTTAGTTGGGTCCACCATTACTCCTTCCTTGGAGATAACATGTCCCAGGAATGATACTTGATTCAACCAGAACTCACATTTCGAAAATTTAGCATACAGTTGTTCCTTCTGAAGAATCTGTAATACTATACTCAGGTGCTCTGCATGCTCTTCGGAAGTCCTCGAGTAAATAAGGATGTCGTCGATGAAGACGATCACAAATCTGTCGAGAAATGCCGAGAAAATTCGATTCATAAGGTCCATGAATATTGCCGGAGCATTAGTAACTCCAAACGGCATCACTACGAACTCATAATGTCCGTATCTCGTCCGGAAAGCAGTTTTGGGTATATCCTCATTTTTCACCCGGACTTGGTGATAACCAGACCTCAGATCGATCTTAGAGAAAACCGTAGCTCCCTTTAACTGATCGAACAGGTCATCTATCCTGGGTAGAGGATACCTGTTCTTTATGGTCACATTGTTTAATGCCCGATAGTCGATACACATACGCATCGACCCGTCCTTCTTTTTGACGAACAGTACGGGAGCTCCCCAGGGGGAATGACTAGGGCGGATAAGTCCCTTGTCGAGTAGCTCTTGTAGCTGTCCTTGCAATTCTTTCAATTCAGTCGGCGCCATTCGGTATGGTGCTTTCGAGATGGGGTTAGTACCAGGAATCAAATCAATAGCAAATTCAACATCTCTTTCAGGTGCTAACCCAGGTAAGTCGTCAGGAAATACCTCTGGATAGTTGCATACGACTTCGACGTCTTCTAGCTTCGGGTCCTCTGTAGGACGAGTATCAACCACATGAGCTAGAAATCCAGAACACCCATTCTCTAACATTTTCCTTGCTTTCGGAGCCGATAAGAATTTGCCAGTCTTCTTCTTCGGCTCGCCGATAAATTCAAAGAGAATTCCCGTCTCGGGTCGGAAGATAACCCTTCGTCTACGGCACTCGATAGAAGCGCCGTATTTATTCAAGAAATCCATGCCCAATATCACATCATAATCTTGCATATTAAAGAATTCCTCCAGAAATTTGGACTCGAAGTCCTTCCACTTCTTCTGATCCACTGACCTTCTAGCTTTTTACCCGTTCCCACCACATCCTGGCGTCGCCAGTGAGGCAGAACGAGACGCATTTAATTTTCTCATACTCGGGCCAGTCTAATAATTCCACTGTGCTCTCAACTGTCTTGAGCCAGGCCTGGGCGTCCCAGGGCTCGCAGGTGCCCGAGAACTTTTCCGGCTTCAGTCTCTGCCACTGAATCAGATAGGCCTCCTGTCGGACTCCTCGGACCGGAGTGTCCGAGGGCGCCTGTACAGTCGGAGGCTCAGTGGTTATGGCGTTCTAACTTCCCGCAGGGGTGGCAGTGTTAGTCTGCTGGGTCATCAGAGTGTTTATCATCTGCTGCTGCTCAGTGACCTGGCGCTGCAGCTCAGTGATCACCCCCATCAGATCAGGTGGGGGTGCTGTCTCGTTACCCCTAGTACTACGCCTTCTAGCCATATCTATTATACAGACAATAAATAGATAGATATAAGCATTAATACTACTTTGTTAGGCAAGCATCAATCATCTCATATAGTTGTACTGTACATGGAATAAATAAAGTAAGGCGAGTTAGGATTTCTTACTTGGAAGCGGCAGGAGGAAGCTTGATGTGTGTGTGGTGGAGGGGAAAACTGCTCTGATACCAACTTGTAACGCCCGACCTTATATCTACCCTAAAGGCGGGGTTACGGGTCCATACATTCATATCATTTATCATGTTAAGCATGTATATCAAGTAGAAACAATTACAATGCAAGAAGAGTAGTACGCATGCTTGTTGAGGACTAATTTACCAAGCAGGGTTTCCTATATTTAACATGCATTTACAACATAATAGGAAGATCATTTAACTTCATAATTTACTGATCTAAACATGTTTTGAACAAGATAGGACTTAGCATGATCTAAAACCTAACCTTAGACACATGCAAGAGAAACATTCATAAGCAATAGAAATTAGGAAATCTATAGCATTTCACTTAGCATGCATACAACAAGAATTAGACATCTAATGATAGTGTTATCTAATCATGACATAGGTTCCATATCTCTAAACTTGGCCAACAGTAGAGTAGTCATAATTATCACAAAATCAGAATATAGAAATACAACTCGCAATCTTTTAGTGGAAGCAATTTAGATTCTAGACAAAAATGGTAGATAAGAATCCTTCTTTCTTTCCCGAGCCATCACCACACACATCTTTTAGCTTTCCCTCTGCCTCTTCCTTTAGTTCAAGTATTTCTTACCATTATCTGCAGCATAAGAAAACAACATGAACTAGTAAGCAAAACATGCTTAGTAAGAATCCGGGCATACTCGCAAAAATCCATATCAATACATCATATCATGTACACAGTAATCAAGATAGAATTGTAAGCATCATAAGCATCACATCAAATATTTCTAAGTACTTTACAGAACAAGATTATCACATAATGAGAGAATGCTTTTCAAAAGGTTCCATAAAGGTAAGTACTTAAAAATATAGTATCATCTAGGGCCCAGTTGTAGTACCACATCAAGCGCGTTCCCTAATGAGTTGGGGTAGCGAGCCACCAATCCAATTAGGGCAGGACCCTTCCGTCCTACCAATGCCATGACCTTCAGTTAACATGTACATTGGATTTTGTTTAACGACCCCCTTCCGAGTCGGGTACACAACTTTCAAAGTAAAGTATCTTAACATGTAATTACATATATATGTATATGCTTAAAGGTACTCCTAATAACATCTTAAAGGGACACACCACTCATCAAGGGTGCTCATGATCCCCTAGGGACACACCACACATTTAGGGGTGCTCTTGATCCCAATTTCAGTAGAGTATCCTTTTTCAAGCATATTATCAAACACATCATGTTCATGTCATAAGGGTGCCCCATGGGCTATAAGGCATGCTTTTATACCTAACAAGATAGGTCACATAAATTATACACACATCATATAAGTGGTAGCATGCTTCATGGTTTCACTAAGTACTTCCCAACCCTAGAACTAGGGTTGGCCGAAAGTCACAGGTAAATGAGTTTGGTTTTCCAATCAAGCATTCATTCAAGCATTCTTACAAACACCTCACCTATACTTATTAAGCATGGATATATCATAAGGAAAATCATACGACCTTAAACCCTAATTCCCCTAGGGTTGGCCGAAACTTGTAGGGTAGGGTAGGCTAGGTTTTTGACATCCAAATCTTCACACAAACATTTACACAAACAATTTATCTACAATACAATCATGAACATATCATAGGATAGCATGCAACCCAAAAACCCTAACTTATTCCTCTTTGGCCGAAAGTTGTAGGGTGGCTAACCCTACTTTTTCTTATCACAACATAATGGGGAACAATATATATTCATACCCTAAGTTTCTAGGGATCTCTTCATGCAAAAAGAAGTAACCAAGGCCATGAATGGGTGGTGGCCGAAAGTTGTAAGGTACCAAACCCTAATTTTTGTCCTTCCAAAAATTTGGAAACAACACATATGTGTATAAAGTCCCTAGGGGTACTAGCATGTATCAAGGTTTGATCAAAAAAACCCTTCTCTTGATCCTCCAAGCATGGTGGCCGAAACCTTCCTTAAGGAGGGTCCTTGTGATTTTTTAAAAGCATAAACCAACCAAACATTCAATAGCAATTATGCCGCAGGCGAGAGGACACTTACATCCTTGCGCTGGAATTTCACCTTCTCTTTAAACCGTAGGGTACCCTAGACTTGGAGGGCAAGTGAAAATCCTTCTCTTCCAAATTTTCTCTAGGGCTCCTTGGACTTGGTAGAGGGCAAGATTTTGAACTTTCCTCCTTGCAATTGCCCTAGGGTTAGAACCCTAGAGTGGTGTTTTTTTTCGAAAATGGAAAGGGAGAGAGAGCTCTTGGTGTTTTCGAAAATGAAGTGGGGAAGAAGAAGAGGAAGTGTAACTTCCTTTCCCCCTCTCTTATTTATACTCTTATCATGAAAAGGCATGTCTCTTCGCTTCCCCGAATTCAACAAGAATGTTTCTTATCCTCTCTACAAGAAACATAGCTTGGTTCATTGGTTATGACATGGTGAGTGCAACTAGGAGGTTCAAGGTTCAATCCTTGCTTCCTCCTTTCTACCTCTTCTTTTTATCACAATTTGCACTAATCCATATCAAAGCCCATTAAGCCAAGCCCATCATGAAATTTCATAATATTATTAATATTTCATGGATTCATAATATTTCATAATATCCCATAAATATTATTTCATAATTTTTAATATTTCATATTCATGAATCCATAATATTTCATGATCTTCCATAATAATATTTCATAATGAATTCACAATATTATTTACATAATATTTCATAATGAATTCACAATATTATTCATGGTGAAATTTTGGGGTATTACAACCTCGGAAGGACAGATAACAATATAAAGGCCACCAGAAATGTTAAACGATGAAGTTCTTAATGACCTTACCTTCGAGAGAGGTCATGACATCTACTCATTGGCTAAGAGCTGTATTAATTCGGATTTCCAACTGAGAACTCTATAGTGATTTAGTAGTCCTTGAGATGAAGGATTACGATATCATTTTAGGGATGAATTTCTTGAGCAAGTACATGCCTCTATTGAATGCCGCAAAAGAAGAGTAAAGTTCACACCAGAAGCAGAACCTCCATTCGAGTTTATTAGAGACCCAAAGAGAAAGAAAAAAAGGTTCTTATCTACCTTACAAGCTCAGAGAATGTTAGAGAAGGAGTGTTCTGGTTTTCTAGCTCATATAGTAGATGCAAGTCAAAGAGAAGGATTAAAGAAAGAGGAAGTGAGGGTAGTCTGTGACTATCCGAAGGTGTTTCCTGAAGAGTTACCAGGACTCCCTTCCAATCGAGAACTTGAATTTGAAATTGAGTTGGTTCCAGGAACCAACCCAATTTCAAAGGCACCTTATCGCATGGCACCAGCAGAACTGAAAGAGCTGCAAGAACAATTACAAGAGCTGCTCGACAACGGTTTCATCCACCCTAGTCATTCACTTTGGGGAGCTCCTGTATTATTCGTCAAGAAGAAAGATGAATCTATGCGAATGTGCATAGATTATCGAGCCTTGAATAAGGTAACCATCAAGAACAGATATCCTTTGCCAAGGATAGATGATTTATTCGATCAGTTGAAGGGAGCCACAGTGTTCTCCAAAATAGATCTGCGATCAGGTTACCATCAACTCAAAGTGAAGGAGAGTGATGTGCCAAAGACTGCTTTCAGTACAAGATATGGGCACTACGAGTTTGTGGTAATGCCCTTTGGAGTGACAAACGCCCCTGCGACGTTTATGGATCTAATGAATAGAGTGTTCAAGGACTTTCTTGACAAGTTCGTTATTGTCTTCATTGATGATATCCTAGTGTATTCAAAGACTCAGGAAGAACATGAAGAACACCTGAAGATAGTATTGCAGACCTTACACCAGAGGGAGCTGTACGCCAAATTCTCAAAGTGTGAGTTTTGGCTTGACCAGGTGGCATTCCTAGGCCACATCATTTCCAAAGAAGGCATTATGGTAGACCCAGCCAAGATTGAAGCAGTTAGTAACTGGAGTCGACCAACAAATGCTAGTGAGATCAGAAGTTTTCTGGGTTTAGCAGGGTACTACAGAAGGTTTGTAGAGGACTTTTCAAAGATAGCTTCTCCACTTACAGCCCTTACCAGAAAGAATAAGAAGTATGAGTGGACTGAAGACTGTGAGCAGAGTTTTCTTGAGTTGAAGAAGAGACTGACAAACGCTCCTATTCTTACAGTACCCGAAGGTGATAAGAGCTTTGATATATACAGTGATGCATCAAAGCTAGGACTTGGAGCCGTACTTATGCAAGAAGGCAAAGTCATAGCTTATGCTTCCAGGCAACTCAAGGATTATGAAAAGAATTACCCCACTCATGATCTGGAGTTGACAGCTGTAGTCTTTGCTCTAAAAATATGGAGACATTATCTGTATGAAGTGCAGTGCAAGATTTATACAGATCACCAGAGTCTGAAATATTTCTTCACTCAGAAAGACCTCAATATGAGACAGCGAAGGCGGCTTGAGTTAGTGAAGGATTATGACTGTGAGATCCTTTACCACCCTGGTAAGGCAAATAAAGTAGCAGATGCACTAAGTAGAAAGACTTGTGCCACTTTGATGTCCTTATCATCATTGCACCACCATTACAGAAGGAGATAGTGTTAGTGATATGAGAGAAGTGTCCTAAGGCAATCGCCTTATGATTGTAAATATTTATTTTAATAAATGATAATTCACTATTTGAGTATACATTTTGTGTATTTGATTGAGATCTTAAACTCATCTACTGAATGTCCGCAATACAACTCACAGCATAAGAGAATTTGTGATGGGATCACAACTAGTGATTATCTCTAAATGTGCAAATGTGAAGTATTGAAAATATCCCTAGTCGATGAATTGATAAATACGGACACTATCAATTCTGTTGAGACTAGCATGGGTTATTCTCTAATCAGCTGATTCTCACTGGCTGGTGACATTGGGATGTCCGGAGATAAACATGGATGCTAGTTAAGGGAACTAGTTCATTGGAGTGACTAGCTGTAAGACTTCATATGGTTATCTATATAGATATGTCAATGAAGATCTTACTGCGGCTTAAGTGCGATGTTCCTTTGACTTGCGGTGTTCAAGTCATCTTGGTCATGGAGACTTATACTTTAACATCTTAAGCAAGCATCTCCAAGGAGGTGTGGACCCAGGATGATTGGGTATAAGCCAAAGTGCCCGAAGATGTTTGAACAGCCTACAAAGGATTCACCACTCCTTGCGAGGAGATGTATACCCAGGCCTATCGTCGGATTGTTACTCAAAGCCTCTGGCCAGAGCATATCATGTTAAGAGTGCGAGTCTCTTAAATGCATGAGAGTAATTAGAAATCCAAAGGACGAGAAAGACACTACTTGGCTAGGTGTGACGTAGTCAGCCTAGTGGGGACTGACACCATTGACCGTGTCCTGAACCAAGTGGGTATAAGGTGGTGAAGGGAATGGGGCACGATTTAGTAGAGCTGCTGAAGGGTTTCAGAATAATTTCTTCTGAGGTCAAACCGTTGATCTTTCGATTAATTGGGGATCATGATGTACTACTAGGTGCCACTCATGATCGTTCTATAATTAGTTAATTATAGACGGCCAACATAAATCGAAAGCCTATTTAGTCACACGCACTACGAGTAATCCGAGGGATTTAAAACGAGTTGAAAATTAGATTTTCCGATCAAGAGAAATAAGTCGAATCTAAGTTAATCAGAGGCGCAATGGAAGCTAAAAATGGCTAAGTCTTTTGAAGGCTTTTTGGGCGAATTAAATAAGTTTAATTCGCGACCGGTTTGGGTTGGTTTGGCCGGCCAAAGAGGGTCCTAACCCTCCTTGTGGTGGCCGGCCATTAAAGGGAGATTAAACCAATTTAATTGGTTTAATTAATAAAATAAATCTAGTGTGATTTGTTTTATAAATTATGGATAAATAAATTTGTATAAAGAAATTTATATAAATAAAATTTATAGAAATTTATTCTTTTATGGAAGATTAAAATAATCCATGAATTGGTTTATTTTAATTTTACAAAATCAATTATGAATTGATTTTTCCATAATAAGAAAGTTTATAAATTTCTTATAAAAAAAATTTATTCCATAATTTAAAGAGAAGAGGAATTAGTTTTATTATAAATTAGTTTATAATAAAGACTTGGTTTAAACGGAATAATTAATAAGAAAATTTATAAGATAAATTTCTTATAACCAATTCCGTTAATTCCGTTAATTCGGTTTAGAGGGAGACTTAGCAAAGGAGTTGCTACTATATAAAGGAACCAAAGGCTAGCCCTTTATTCCAATTAAGAGATTAAGGATTCTCTCTCTCTCTTTCTTAATCTCTCCTCTCCTCCTTCTCTTCTTCCTCCCTTAGGGCCGGCGCACCCTAGCTCCTCTAGGGCCGGCGCCCAACCACAACCAAGGAGGTGGTGCCGTGAGCATTAAAGAAGAAGGAGAACCCGAACACGAAGAAGAAGAAGCGGATTGCGATTCCTCTCTTCCCGGAATTTGATTCCGTTACTTCGTTGGTTAGTTTTTCCATTATTTCTCTTATTCTTCTAGTTGTGCCTTCCGAGAATCTAGTAGTTCTCGTCGGCACAAAACTCGTGACTTTGTGAAGTCATCCCGAAGAGAACTCGGCGTGGACGCGAATAGAGGCGGAGCTTCCAAGGGACGCTACGGTTGGATCTCGTCCCTTACTTCGAGTTACGAGAGGTACTTGGTAAATTAGTTTACTTTTCCGCAAAGTTTTATTTTATGATTATGTCAACACACCATAGGATTGCATGCTAGATACGAAGTTAAAATAATTTAGGAAATTATTTTATGCAAACTCTTCCGCTGCACGTAAAAATTTTGAATTTTACGAACTCGTATCCTTGTCGACATGCACCCGGTCCCAACAGATAGTAGATTATGGAGTGGAGATTATTAATGGGCAACTAGCTCTATTGACACTAGAGTCAACCTTGCTTGAAGATATACAGAAAGAGCAAGCTGAGGATTCTGATATCCAAATGATCAAGCAAGAGATACAAGAAGGAGAAAGTAAAGAGTTTAGAGTATCTGACAGTGGGATACTCTATTATGGTGACCGTTTATGTGTCCCTAATAGTGAAGAGCTGAGAAAGAAGATTCTTGAAGAAACCCATAGAACTCCCTACTCAATGCACCCTGGTTCCACTAAGATGTACCAGGACTTGAAAAGAAGATTTTGGTGGTCCGAAATGAAAAGAGACATAGCTAAGTATGTCAGCACCTGCCTGACATGTCAGAGAGTTAAAGCAGAACACCAGAGACCAGGAGGTGTCCTACAACCCATTCAGATTCCAGAGTGGAAATGGAAAGACATAGCCATGGATTTCATAGTTGGTCTACCAAAGACAACTAATGGCTATGACGCTATTTGGGTAATAGTAGACAGATTGACCAAGTCTGCCCACTTCTTGGCAATCAAAGTGTCTTATTCGATTGAAAGATTAGCCCAGCTATATGTACAGGAAGTGATCTGACTACACGGAGTCCCGAAGACCATTATCTCTGATAGAGATGGTCGTTTCACTTCACACTTTTGGGAGTGCGTACAGACAGCGTTAGGCACCAAACTGAAATTCAGCACAGCTTTCCATCCCCAGACTGATGGACAGACAGAGAGAGTGAATCAGGTTTTAGAAGATATGCTCAGAGCTTGTGCATTAGACTTCAAGGGCAGTTGGTGCAAGTATTTATGTTTAGCTGAGTTTGCCTACAACAACAGTTACCAAGCCACTATTGGTATGACACCCTATGAAGCTCTTTATGGTAGGAAGTGTAGATCTCCCCTCTGTTGGTATGAAGTGTTGGGACCGGGTGCATGTTGACAAGGATACGGGTTCGTAAAATTTTAAATTTTTACGTGCAGCGGAAGAATTAACATAAAATAATTTCCTAAATTATTTTTACCACGTATCTAGCATGCAACCTTATGATGTGTGGACATAATCATAAATTAAAACTTTGTGGAAAAGTAAACTAATTTACTTTGTACCTCTCATAACTCGAAGAAAAGGGACGAGATCCAACCGTAGCGTCCCTTGGAAGCTCCGCCTCTATTCGCGTCCACGCCGAGTTCTCTTCGGGATGACTTCGCAAAGCCACGAGTTTTGTGCCGACGAGAACTACTAGATTCTCGGAAGGCTCAACTAGAAGAACAAGAGAAGAGAATGGAAACTAACCAACAAGAAACGGAATCCGAATTCCGGGAAGAGAGGAGTTGTGATCCACTTCTTCTTCTTCTTGATTGGCTTCTCCTTGGTGATGATGATCCACGGCAACCCTAGGGTGCGCCGGCCCTAGGGTGGGAAGAGGAGGCGCTGGCCCTAATGCACAAGGAGGGCGCCGGCCCTAAGGGGAAGAGAGGGAGAAGGAGAATAAGAGAGAGAGAGAGGATGCTACTAATCTCTTGATTACTCAATTGATTAAGATTAAGGGCTTGCCTTTGGTTCCTTTATATATAGTAGCCTCTCCCTTGCCAAGTCTCCCTCTTAACAGAATTAACGGAATTAGTTATCATAAGAAATTTATCTTATAAAGTTTCTTATGACTTATTCCGTTATTCTTAGTTTTATTATAACTAACTTTATAATAAAACAAATTCTCTTTCCCTTTTAATTATGGAATAAAATTTGTATAAAATTTTCTTATCATGGATAAATCAATTCATAATTAATTTTATAAATTAAAATTAAACCAATTCATGGTTCATTTTAATTTCCATAAAAAGAATAAATTTACTACAAATTTCTTTATAAATTTCTTTATATATCAATTTATTTATCCATAATTTATAAAACAAATCGCGCTAGATTTATTTTATTAATTAAACCAATTAATTGGTTTATTCCCTTTTAATGGCCAGCCAAACCAAGAGGGTGGACACCCTCTTTGGCCGGCCAAACCAAGCCATTTCCATCGCGAATTAAACTCATTTAATTCGCCCAATAAGCCTTCAAAAGACTTAGTCATTTTAAGTTTCCGTTGCGCCTCTGATTAACTCAGATTCGACTTATTTCTCTTGATCGGAAAATCCAATTTTTAACTCGTTTTAAATCCCTCGGATTACTCGTAGTGCGTGTGACTAAATAGGCTTTCGATTTATGTTGGCCGTCTATAATCAACTAATTATAGAACGATCATGAGTGACACCTAGTAGTTCATCATGACCCCCAATTAATCGAAAGATCAACGGTTGACCTCAGAAGTAATTCTGAAACCCTTCAGCAGCTCTAATGATTCGTGCCCCATTCCCTTCACCACCTTATACCCACTTGGTTCAGGACATGGTCTGTTTGTGTCAGTCCCCACTAGACTGACTACGTCACATCTAGCCCAAGTAGTGTCTTTCTCGTCCTTTGGATTTCTAATTACTCTTATGTATTTAAGAGACTCGCACTCTAAACATGATATATTCTGGCCAAAGATTTTGAGTAACAATCCGACGATAGGCCTGGTATACATCTCCTCGCAAGGAGTGGTGAATCCTTTGTAGGCTGTTCAAACATCTTCGGGCACTTCGGCTTATACCCAATCATCCTGGGTCCACACCTCCTTGGAGATGCTTGCTTAAGATGTTAAAGTATAAGTCTCCATGACCAAGATGACTTGAACACCGCAAGTCAAAGGAACATCGCACTTAAGCTGCAGTAAGAACTTCATTGACATATCTATATAGATAACCATATGAAGTCTTACAGCTAGTCACTCCAATGAACTAGTTCCCTTAACTAGCATCCATGTTTATCTCCGGACATCCCAATGTCACCAGCCAGTGAGAATCAACTGATTAGAGAATAACCCATGCTAGTCTCAACAGAATTGATAATGTCCGTTTTTATCAATTCATCGACTAGGGATATTTTCAATACTTCACAATTGCACATGTATAGATAATCACTAGTTGTGATCCCATTACAAATTCTCTTATGCTGTGATTTGTATTGCGGACATTCAGTAGATAAGTTTAAGATCCCAATCAAATACACAAACATGTATACAAAAATAGTGAATTATCATTTATTAAAATAAATGTTTACAATCATAAGGCGATTGCCTTAGGACACTTCTCTCATATCACTAACAAACTCCCACTTGGCCTAATGCCAATCGCTACGGTATCCAATACCACAGGCTCTAACATGACCCTCGAACTTGCTTTGAGGCAAGACCTTAGTCAAAGGATCCGCTAAATTCCTTTCAGTGGGAATTTTCTCAATTTGTATATCATTCCTACTTATAATCTCTCTGATCAGATGATAGCGGCGAAGCACGTGTTTGGATCGTTGATGAGACCTTGGTTCCTTAGCTTGTGCAATAGCTCCATTGTTGTCGCAGTAAACCGGCACTGCTTCATCAATGGTTGGAACCACGCCAAGTTCGGAGACAAACTTCTTGATCCAGACTGCTTCCTTTGCTGCTTCCGAAGCTGCGATATATTCTGCTTCCGTGGTAGAATCCGCTACGGTGTCTTGTTTGGAACTTTTCCAACTTACTGCGCCTCCATTCAAAGTAAATACGTATCCAGACTGCGATTTGGAGTCATCCTTATCTGTCTGGAAACTGGCATCTGTATACCCACGTATTACCATATCTCCTTCTCCATATATTAGGAACACATCCTTAGTTCTTCTTAAGTACTTAAGGATTGTCTTGACAGCCGCCCAATGATCCATTCCTGGATCCGACTGGTATCTGCTTGTGACGCTCAAAGCATACGATATATCGGGCCTTGTACATAACATAGCATACATGATAGATCCTATCGCGGATGCATAGGGAATCTTATTCATGCAAATCCTCTCGTCTTCTGTGCGCGGACACATAGACTTTGAAAGGTTGATCCCATGTCTGATGGGAAGGTAACCTTTCTTGGATTCCGACATGCTAAACCTTTTTAGCACTCGGTCTATATATGTAGACTGCGAAAGACCAAGCAACCGTTTTGATCTATCTCTATAGATTCTAATCCCAAGGATATAGGTTGCTTCTCCCAGGTCTTTCATGGAGAAAGTTTTGGACAACCAAATTTTAACTGTCTGTAAAACTGATATATCGTTTCCTATAAGTAAAATGTCATCGACATATAATACTAGGAATACGACTGCACTCCCACTAACCTTCTTGTATACACAAGGTTCGTCAGAATTTTGTGAGAAATCAAACTCTTTGATTGTCTCATCAAAACGGATGTTCCAGCTCCTAGATGCTTGCTTCAGTCCATATATGGATCGTCGAAGCTTACATACTTTGGTTTTATCAACCGATGTGAAACCTTCAGGTTATATCATGTATACATCCTCAAGCAAGTTTCCATTAAGGAAAGCTGTTTTCACATTCATTTGCCATATCTCATAATCATAATGAGCTGCTATGGCTAGGAGCATCCGAATGGATTTAAGCATAGCTACTGGCGAATAGGTCTCGTCATAATCAATTCCTTGTTTTTGACGATATCCTTTTGCCACTAATCTAGCCTTAAAGGTAACTACATTACCTTCCATGTCGGTTTTCTTCTTGAAAACCCACTTGCACCCTATGGGCTTAATCCCTTCAGGTACATGGAATCCATTTCCGACTTCATGGCTTCAAGCCACTTGTCCCTTTCTGAACTTTTCAGAACATCTTCATAACTGATAGGTTCGTCATCGCTTATGAGTAACACGTCGTTCGATTCACTTATGAGAAATCCGTATCTCTCTGGAATATTGCGTGTTCTATCAGACCTACGAAGAGGTGGTGTTGTTTTAGGTTCAACTGATAGCTCATCATTATGAGGTATTGGTTGTGGGTCTAGACTAGGTGTCTCTGTGATGTCTATTGGAGTTTCTTGAACTTCATCAAGTTCAATGCCACTCCCACTGTTTTCTTGTAAAAGAAACTCTTTCTCCAGAAATACAGCATGCCTTGAAACAAACACCTTTTGTTCCAAGGGATGATAGAATTGGTAACCCTTTGTTTCCTTAGGGTATCCAATAAATAGACATTTATCAGACTTAGCATCCAATTTGTCTGATATAGTCCGCTTCACATAAGCGGGACAACCCCATATCTTAAGGTGAGTTAAGTGGGGTTTCTTACTATTCCATGTCTCATATGGAGTAGTAGAGACTACCTTAGTCGGGATTCTGTTTAGCAAGTAAACAGCTGTCTTAAGTGCATAGCCCCAAAAGGATTTTGGAAGAGTTGCATGATTCATCATCGACCTAACCATGTCCATCAAGGTTCGGTTGCGCCTCTCAGATACACCATTATGCTGTGGTGTATACGGCGGAGTCCATTGGGACAATATCCCATTGTCCCTAAGATAATCTTGAAACTCTTGACTTAAGTATTCACCACCCCGATCGGATCGAAGTATCTTAATACTTTTGCCAAGCTGTTTCTCTACTTCATTTCTGAACTCTTTGAATTTCTCAAAGGCTTCAGATTTGTGTTTCATCAAGAACACATACCCGAATCGTGAGTGATCATCAATGAAGGTGATGAAGTAGCTATAGCCTCCTTGTGCGAGAGTTGACATTGGTCCACATACATCAGTATGTATTAGACCAAGTAATTCTCCCACTGGATTACCTTTCCCAGAGAAGGGTAATTTGGTCATCTTGCCTTTTAAGCATGATTCGCATGTATCAAATGAACCGGGTTCAAATGATTCCAGAATTCCACGTTGGTGTAATTTGGTCATGCGTTTCTTACTTACATGGCCAAGACGGCAATGCCAAGTGTAGGAGTCTATTCGATTATCTATTCGAGCACGTTTGTTGCTAACTTCGATATTGAAAACGTCACCGGATAAATCTAACGTGTAGATACCATTGCACAAAGTTTCATTACCATAAAGAACGCCATTTAAAGTTATGTAACAACAATTGTTACTAAAAGTTAAATGATCACCCTTTTCATTCAAACATGAAATAGATACAATGTTCTTTATTAACGAAGGAACAAAATAACAATTATCCAATTCTAAGACACGTCCTGTAGGGAGCTTTAGCAAATATGTTCCGATGGCAACAGCAGCAATCTTTGCTCCGTTTCCAACTCGCAAATTCGCTTCTCCCTTGACGAGTCTTCTTCTATTCCTTAGCCCCTGTATGTCATTACATATATGTGAGCTACACCCAGTATCAAGTACCCAGGTGTTTGAGGAAATAGAGTGACATTCAATAACGAAGATATTTGAAGAGAATGGGGCATCGGATGCCTTCTCTTTCAAG